>OY282608.1:85145665-85818205 GCA_958298945.1 Atherix ibis | reverse complement strand
CCCACAAACCAATAAACCAACAAACCAACAAACCAACAAACCAACAAACCAACAAACCAACAAACCAACAAACCAACAAACCAACAAACAAATAAACCAACAACCCAACAAACCAACTAACCAACAAACCAACAAACTAACAAAAAATAAGCCAGCAAACCAACAAACCAACAAACCAACAAACCAACAACCCAACAACCCAACAAAGCAACAAACCAACAAACCAACAAACCAACAAACCAACAAACCAACAAACCAACAAACCAAAAAACCAACAAACCAACAAACCAAAAAAACCAGCAAACCAACAAACCAACAAACCAACAAACCAACAAACCAACAAACTAACAAACCAACAAACCAACAAACCAACAAACCAACAAACCAACAAACCAACAAACCATTAAACCAACAAACCAACAAACCAACAAACTAACAAACCTACAAACTTACAAACCAACAAACCAACAAAAAAACAAAACAACAAACCAACAAACCAACAAACCAACAAACCAACAAACCAACAAACCAACAAACCAACAAACCAACAAACCAACAAACCAACAAACCAACAAACCAACAAACCAACAAACCAACAAATCAACACACCAACAAACGAACAAACCTACAAAACTACAAACCAACAAACCAACAAACCAACAAACCAACAAACCAACAAGTAAACAAACCAACAAACCAACAAACCAACAAACCAATAAACCAACAAACCAACCAACCAACAAACTAACAAACCAACAAACCAACAAACCAACAAACCAACAAACCAATACACCAACAAACCAACAAAGCAACAAACCAACAAACCAACATAGCAACAAACCAACAAACCAACAACCAACAAACCAACAAACCAACAAAAGAACAAGCCAACAAAGCAACAAACCAACAAACCAACAAACCAACAACCCAACAAACAAACAACCCCACAAACCAACAAACCAACAAACCAACAAACAAACAAATCAACAAACCAACAAACCAACAAACTAACAAACCAATAAACAAACAAACCAACAAACCAACAAAACAACAAACCAACAAACCAACAAACCAACAACCCAACAAACCGACAAACCAACAAACCAACAAACCAACAAACCAACAAACCAACAAACCAACAAACCAACAAACCAACAAACCAACAAACCAACAAATCAACAAACCAACAAACCAACAAACCAACAAACCAACAAACCAACAAACCAACAAACCAACAAACCAACAAACCAACAAACCAACAAACCACAAACCAACAAACCAACAAACCAACAAACCAACAAACCAACAAACCAACAAACCAACAAATTAACAAACCAATAAACCAACAAACCAACAAAGCACCAACCAACAAAACACCAACCAACAAATCAACAAACCAACAAACGAATAAATGAACAAATTAACAAACCAACAAACCAACAATTCAACAAATCAACAAAGCAACAAACCAAAAAACAAACAAACCAACAAACCAACAAACCAACAATCCAACAAACTAACAAACTAACAAACCAACAAACCAACAAACCAACAAACCAACAAACCAACAAACCAACAAACCAACAAACCAACAAACCAACAAACCAACAAACCAACAAACCAACAAACCAACAAACCAACAAACAAACAAACCAACAAACCAACAAACCAACAAACCAACAAACCAACAAACCAACAAACCAACAAACCAACAAACCAACAAACCAACACACCAACAAACGAACAAACCTACAAAACTACAAACCAACAAACCAACAAACCAACAAACCAACAAACCAACAAACCAACAAACCAACAAGTAAACAAACCAACAAACCAACGAACCGACAAAGCAACAAACCAATAAACCAACAACCAACAAACCAACAAACCGACAAACCAACAAACCAATAAACCAACAAACAAACAAACCAACAAACCAACAAACTAACAAACCAACAAACCAACAAACCAACAAACCAACAAACCAACAAACCAACAAACCAAAAAACCAACAAACCAACAAACCAACAAACCAACAAACCAACAAATCAACAAACCAACAAACCAACAAACCAACAAACCAACAAATTAACAAACCAAATAAACCAACAAACCAACAAACCAACAAACCAACAAACCAACAAACCAACAAACCAACAAAGCAACAAACCAACAAACCAACAAACCAACAAACTAACAAACCAACAAACCAACAAACCAACAAACCAACAAACCAACATAGCAACAAACCAACAAACTAACAACTAACAAACCAACAATCCAACAAACCAACAAACCAAAAAACCAACAAAGCAACAAACTAACAAACCAACAAACCAACAAACCAACAAACCAACAAACCAATACACCAACAAACCAACAAAGCAACAAACCAACAAACCAACAAACCAACAAACCAAAAAACCAACAAGCCAACAAACCAACAAACATAGAAACCAACAAACAAACAAACCAACAAACCAACAAACCAACAAACTAACAAACTAAAAAACCAACAAACCAACAAACCAACAAACCAACAAACCAACAAACCAACAACCCAACAAACCAACAAACCAACAAACCAACAAACCAACAAACCAACAAAGCAACAAACCAAAAAACAAACAAACCAACAAACCAACAAACTAACAAACCAACAACCGAACAAACCAACAAACCAACACCCAACAAACCAACAAACCAACAAACCAACAAACCAACAAACCAACAAACCAACAAACCAACAAACCAACAAACCAACAAACCAACAAACCAACAAACCAACAAACCAGCAAACCAACAAACCAACAAACCAACAAACCAACAAACCAACAAACCAACAAACCAACAAACCAACAAACCAACAAACCAACAAACCAACAAACCAACAAACCAACAAACCAACAAACCAACAAACCAACAAACCAACACACCAACAAACTAACAAACGAACAAGCCAACAAACCAACAAACCAACAAACCTACAAAACAACAAACCAACAAACCAACAAACCAACAAACCAACAAACCAACAAACCAATAAACCAACATAGCAACAAACCAACAACCCAACAACCAACAAACCAACAAACCAACAAAAGAAAAAGCCAACAAACCAACAAACCAACAAAGCAACAAACCAACAACCCAACAAACAAACAACCCCACAAACCAATAAACCAACAAACCAACAAACCAACAAACCAACAAACCAACAAACCAACAAACCAACAAACCAACAAACCAACAAACAAATAAACCAACAACCCAACAAACCAACTAACCAACAAACCAACAAACTAACAAAAAATAAGCCAGCAAACCAACAAACCAACAAACCAACAAACCAACAACCCAACAACCCAACAAAGCAACAAACCAACAAACCAACAAACCAACAAACCAACAAACCAACAAACCAAAAAACCAACAAACCAACAAACCAAAAAAACCAGCAAACCAACAAACCAACAAACCAACAAACCAACAAACCAACAAACTAACAAACCAACAAACCAACAAACCAACAAACCAACAAACCAACAAACCAACAAACCATTAAACCAACAAACCAACAAACCAACAAACTAACAAACCAACAAACTTACAAACCAACAAACCAACAAAAAAACAAAACAACAAACCAACAAACCAACAAACCAACAAACCAACAAACCAACAAACCAACAAACCAACAAACCAACAAACCAACAAACCAACAAACCAACATAGCAACAAACCAACAAACCAACCACCAAAAAACCAACAATCCAACAAACCAACAAACCAACAAACCAAAAAACCAACAAACAAACAAACTAACAAACCAACAAACCAACAAACCAATAAACAAACAAACCAACAAAGCAACAAACCAACAAAACAACAAACCAACAAACCAACAAACCAAAAAACCAACAAACCAACAAATCAAAAAAACCAACAAACAAACAAACCAACAAACCAATAAACTAACAAACTAACAAACCAACAAACCAACAAACCAACAAACCAGCAAACCAACAAACCAACAACCCAACAAACCAACAAATTAACAAACCAACAAACCAACAAACCAACAAACCAACAAACCGACAAACCAACAAACAAACAAACAAACAAACCAACAAACCAACAAACTAACAAAAAAAAAAACCAACAAACCAACAAAACAACAAACCAACAAACCAACAAACCAACAACCCAACAAACCAACAAACCAACAAATCAACAAACCAACAAACCAACAAACCAACAAACCAACAAACCAACAAACCAACAAACCAACAAACCAACAAACCAACAAACCAAAAAAACAAACAAACCAACAAACCAACAAACCAACAAACCACCAAACCAACACACCAACAAACCAACAAACGACCAAGCCAACAAACCAACAAACCAATAAACCAACAAACCAACAAAGCAACAAACCAACAAACCAACAAACCAACAAACCAACAAACCAACAAACCAACAAACCAACAAACCAACAAACCATCAAACCAACAAACAAACAAACCAACAAACCAACAAACCAACAAACTAACAAACCAACAAACCAACAAACCAACAAACCAACAAACCAACAAACCAACAACCCAACAAACCAACAAATTAACAAACCAACAAACCAACAAACCAACAAACCAACAAATAAACAAACCAACAAAATAACAAACCAACAAACTAACAAAAAAACAAACCAACAAACCAACAAACCAACAAACCAACAAACCAACAAACCAACAAACCAACAAACCAACAAACCAACAACCCAACAAACCAACAAACCAACAAATCAACAAACCAACAAACCAACAAACCAACAAACCAACAAACCAACAAACCAACAAACCAACAAACCAACAAACCAACAAACCACCAAACCAACACACCAACAAACCAACAAACCAACAAACCAATAAACCAACAAACCAACAAAGCAACAAACCAACAAAGCAACAAACCAACAAACCAACAAACCAACAAACCACCAAAGCAACAAACCAACAAACCAACAAACCAACAAACCAACAAACCAACAAACCAACAAACCAACAAACCAACAAACCAACAAACTAACAAACCAACAAACCAACAAACCAACAAACCAACAAACCAATAAACCAACAAACCAACAGAGCAACAAACCAACAAACCAACAAACCAACAAACCAACAAACGAACAAACGAACAAACGAACAAACCAACAAACCAACAAACCAACAAACCAGCAAACCAACAAACCAACAAACCAAAAAACAAACAAACCAACAAACCAACAAACTAACAAACCAAAAATCAACAAACCAACAAACCAACAAACCAACAAACCAACAAACCAACAAACCAACAAACCAACAAACCAACAAACCAACAAACCAACAAACCAACAAACCAACAAACCAACAAACCAACAAACTAACAAACCAACAAACCAACAAACTAACAAACCAACAAACTAGCAAACCAACAAACCAACAAATTAACAAACCAATAAACCAACAAAGCACCAACCAACAAACCAACAAACCAACAAACCAACAAACGAATAAACGAACAAATTAACAAATCAACAAACCAACAATTCAACAAACCAACAAAGCAACAAACCAAAAAACAAACAAACCAACAAACCAACAAACCAACAATCCAACAAACTAACAAACTAACAAACCAACAAACCAACAAACCAACAAACCAACAAACCAACAAACAAACAAACCAACAAACCAACAAACCAACAAACCAACAAACCAACAAACCAACAAACCAACAAACCAACAAACCAACAAACCAACAAACCAACAAACCAACAAACCAACAAACCAACACACCAACAAACGAACAAACCTACAAAACTACAAACCAACAAACCAACAAACCAACAAACCAACAAACCAACAAACCAACAAACCAACAAGTAAACAAACCAACAAACCAACAAACCAACAAACCAACAAACCAACAAACCAATACACCAACAAACCAACAAAGCAACAAACCAACAAACCAACAAACCAAAAAAAAACAAGCCAACAAACCAACAAACATACAAACCAACAAACAAACAAACCAACAAACCAAGAAACCAACAAACTAACAAACTAAAAAACCAACAAACCAGCAAACCAACAAACCAACAAACCAACAAACCAACAAACCAACAAACCAACAACCCAACAAACCAACAAACCAACAAACCAACAAACCAACAAAGCAACAAACCAAAAACAAACAAACCAACAAACCAACAAACTAACAAACCAACAACCCAACAAACCAACAAACCAACACCCAACAAACCAACAAACCAACAAACCAACAAACCAACAAACCAACAAACCAACAAACCAACAAACCAACAAACCAACAAACCAACAAACCAACAAACCAACAAACCAACAAACCAACAAACCAACAAACCAACAAACCAACAAACCAACAAACCAACAAACCAACAAACCAACAAACCAACAAACCAACAAACCAACAAACCAACAAACCAACAAACCAACAAACCAACAAACGAACAAACGAACAAACGAACAAAACAACAAACCAACAAACCAACAAACCAGCAAACCAACAAACCAACAAACCAAAAAACAAACAAACCAACAAACCAACAAACTAACAAACCAAAAACCAACAAACCAACAAACCAACAAACCAACAAACCAACAAACCAACAAACCAACAAACCAACAAACCAACAAACCAACAAACCAACAAACCAACAAAACAACAAACTAACAAACCAACAAACCAACAAACTATCAAACCAACAAACTAGCAAACCAACAAACCAACAAATTAACAAACCAATAAACCAACAAACCAACAAAGCACCAACCAACAAACCAACAAACCAACAAACCAACAAACGAATAAACGAACAATTTAACAAATCAACAAACCAACAATTCAACAAACCAACAAAGCAACAAACCAAAAAACAAACAAACCAACAAACCAACAAACCAACAATCCAACAAACTAACAAACTAACAAACCAACAAACCAACAAACCAACAAACCAACAAACCAACAAACCAACAAACAAACAAAACAACAAACCAACAAACCAACAAACCAACAAACCAACAAACCAACAAACCAACAAACCAACAAACCAACAAACCAACAAACCAACAAACCAACAAAACAACAAACCAACAAACCAACAAACCAACAAACCAACAAACCAACAAACCAACACACCAACAAACGAACAAACCTACAAAACTACAAACCAACAAACCAACAAACCAACAAACCAACAAACCAACAAACCAACAAGTAAACAAACCAACAAACCAACAAACCAACAAACCAACAAACCAACAAACCAACAAACCAACAAACCAACAAACTAACAAACCAACAAACCAACAAACCAACAAACCAATACACCAACAAACCAACAAAGCAACAAACCAACAAACCAACAAACCAAAAAAAACAAGCCAACAAACCAACAAACATACAAACCAACAAACAAACAAACCAACAAACCAAGAAACCAACAAACTAACAAACTAAAAAACCAACAAACCAGCAGACCAACAAACCAACAAACCAACAAACCAACAAACCAACAAACCAACAACCCAACAAACCAACAAACCAACAAACCAACAAACCAACAAACCAACAAACCAACAAAGCAACAAACCAAAAACAAACAAACCAACAAACCAACAAACTAACAAACCAACAACCCAACAAACCAACAAACCAACACCCAACAAACCAACAAACCAACAAACCAACAAACCAACAAACCAACAAACCAACAAACCAACAAACCAACAAACCAACAAACCAACAAACCAACAAACCAACAAACCAACAAACCAGCAAACCAACAAACCAACAAACCAACAAACCAACAAACCAACAAACCAACAAACCAACAAACCAACAAACCAACAAACCAACAAACCAACAAACCAACAAACCAACACACCAACAAACCAACAAACGAACAAGCCAACAAACCAACAAACCAACAAACCTACAAACCAACAAACCAACAAACCAACAAACCAACAAACCAACAAACCAACAAACCAACAAACCAACATAGCAACAAACCAACAAACCAACAACCAACAAACCAACAAACCAACAAAAGAACAAGCCAACAAAGCAACAAACCAACAAACCAACAAACCAACAACCCAACAAACAAACAACCCCACAAACCAACAAACCAACAAACCAACAAACAAACAAACCAACAAACCAACAAACCAACAAACTAACAAACCAATAAACAAACAAACCAACAAACCAACAAAACAACAAACCAACAAACCAACAAACCAACAACCCAACAAACCGACAAACCAACAAACCAACAAACCAACAAACCAACAAACCAACAAACCAACAAACCAACAAACCAACAAACCAAGAAACCAACAAACCAACAAACCAACAAACCAACAAACCAACAAACCAACAAACCAACAAACCAACAAACCAATAAACCAACAAACCAACAAACCAACAAACCAACAAATTAACAAACCAATAAACCAACAAAGCACCAACCAACAAACCAACAAACCAACAAACGAATAAACGAACAAATTAACAAACCAACAAACCAACAAACCAACAAACCGACAAACCAACAAACCAACAAACCAACAAACCAACAAACGAATAAACGAACAAATTAACAAACCAACAAACCAACAACCCAACAAACCGACAAACCAACAAACCAACAAACCAACAAACCAACAAACCAACAAACCAACAAACCAACAAACCAACAAACCAACAACCAACAAACCAACAAACCAACAAAAGAACAAGCCAACAAAGCAACAAACCAACAAACCAACAAACCAACAACCCAACAAACAAACAACCCCACAAACCAACAAACCAACAAACCAACAAACAAACAAACCAACAAACCAACAAACCAACAAAGCGACAAACCAAAAAAAAACAAACAAACCAACAAACCAACAAACCAACAATCCAACAAACTAACAAACTAACAAACCAACGAACCAACAAACCAACAAACCAACAAACCAACAAACCAACAAACCAACAAACCAACAAACCAACAAATCAACAAACCAACAAACAAACAAACAGACAAACCAACAAACCAACAAACCAAAAAACCAACAAACCAACAAACCAACAAACCAACAAACCAACAAACCAACAAACCAACAAACCAACAAACCAACACACCAACAAACGAACAAACCTACAAAACTACAAACCAACAAACCAACAAACCAACAAACCAACAAGTAAACAAACCAACAAACCAACAAACCGACAAAGCAACAAACCAATAAACCAACAACCAACAAACCAACAAACAAACAAACCAACAAACCAACAAACCAATAAACCAACAAACAAACAAACCAACAAACCAACAAACTAACAAACCAACAAACCAACAAACCAACAAACCAACAAACCAACAAACCAACAAACCAACAAACCAAAAAACCAACAAACCAACAAACCAACAAACCAACAAACCAACAAATCAACAAACCAACAAACCAACAAACCAACAAACCAACAAACCAACAAACCAACAAACCAAATAAACCAACAAACCAACAAACCAACAAACCAACAAACCAACAAACCAATAAACCAACAAACCAACAAAGTAACAAACCAACAAACCAACAAACCAACAAACTAACAAACCAACAAACCAACAAACCAACAAATCAACATAGCAACAAACCAACAAACTAACAACTAACAAACCAACAATCCAACAAACCAACAAACCAAAAAACCAACAAACCAACAAACTAACAAACCAACAAACCAACAAACCAACAAACCAACAAACCAACAAACCAATAAACCAACAAACCAACAAACCAACAAACCAACAAACCAACAAACCAACAAACCAACACACCAACAAACTAACAAACGAACAAGCCAACAAACCAACAAACCAACAAACCTACAAAACAACAAACCAACAAACCAACAAACCAACAAACCAACAAACCAACAAAGCAACAAACCAACAAACCAACAAACCAAAAAACCAACAAGCCAACAAACCAACAAACATAGAAACCAACAAACAAACAAACCAACAAACCAATAAACCAACAAACTAACAAACTAAAAAACCAACAAACCAACAAACCAACAAACCAACAAACCAACAAACCAACAAACCAACAAACCAACAAACCAACAAACCAACAAACCAACAAACCAACAAACCAACAAACCAACAAACCAACACACCAACAAACTAACAAACGAACAAGCCAACAAACCAACAAACCAACAAACCTACAAAACAACAAACCAACAAACCAACAAACCAACAAACCAACAAACCAACAAACCAAAAAACCAACAAACCAACAAACCAACAAAAGAACAAGCCAACAAACCAACAAACCAACAAACCAACAAACCAACAACCCAACAAACAAACAACCCCACAAACCAACAAACCAACAAACCAACAAACAAACAACCCCACAAACCAACAAACCAACAAACCAACAAACCAACAAACCAACAAACCAACAAACCAACAAACCAACAAACCAACAAACAAATAAACCAACAACTCAACAAACCAACTAACCAACAAACCAACAAACTAACAAAAGAATAAGCCAGTAAACCAACAAACCAACAAACCAACAACCCAACAACCCAACAAAGCAACAAACCAACAAACCAACAAACCAACAAACCAACAAACCAACAAACCAACAAACCAAAAAACCAACAAACCAACAAACCAAAAAAACCAGCAAACCAACAAACCAACAAACCAACAAACCAACAAACCAACAAACTAACAAACCAACAAACCAACAAACCAACAAACCAACAAACCAACAAACCATTAAACCAACAAACCAACAAACCAACAAACTAACAAACCAACAAACTTACAAACCAACAAACCAACAAAAAAACAAACCAACAAACCAACAAACCAACAAACCAACAAACCAACAAACCAACAAACCAACAAACCAACAAACCAACAAACCAACAAACCAACAAACCAACAAACCAACATAGCAACAAACCAACAAACCAACCACCAACAAACCAACAATCCAACAATCCAACAAACCAACAAACCAAAAAACCAACAAACAAACAAACTAACAAACCAACAAACCAACAAACCAACAAACCAATAAACAAACAAACCAACAAAGCAACAAACGAACAAACCAACAAACCAAAAAACCAGCAAACCAACAAACCAAAAAACCAACAAACCAACAAATCAACAAACCAACAAACAAACAAACCAACAAACCAACAAACCAACAAACTAACAAACCAACAAACCAACAAACCAACAAACCAGCAAACCAACAAACCAACAACCCAACAAACCAACAAATTAACAAACCAACAAACCAACAAACCAACAAACCGACAAACCAACAAACAAACAAACAAACAAACCAACAAATCAACAAACTAACAAAAAAACAAACCAACAAACCAACAAAACAACAAACCAACAAACCAACAAACCAACAACCCAACAAACCAACAAACCAACAAATCAACAAACCAACAAACCAACAAACCAACAAACCAACAAACCAACATACCAACAAACCAACAAACCAACAAACCAACAAACCAACAAACCAACAAACCAACAAACCACCAAACCAACACACCAACAAACCAACAAACGAACAAGCCAACAAACCAACAAACCAATAAACCAACAAACCAACAAAGCAACAAACCAACAAACCAACAAACCAACAAACCAACAAACCAACAAACCAACAAACCAACAAACCAACAAACCATCAAACCAACAAACAAACAAACCAACAAACCAACAAACCAACAAACCAACAAACTAACAAACCAACAAACCAACAAACCAACAAACCAACAATCCAACAAACCAACAACCCAACAAACCAACAAATTAACAAACCAACAAACCAACAAACCAACAAACCAACAAATAAACAAACCAACAAAATAACAAACCAACAAACTAACAAAAAAACAAACCAACAAACCAACAAACCAACAAACCAACAAACCAACAAACCTACAAACCAACAAACCAACAACCCAACAAACCAACAAACCAACAAATCAACAAACCAACAAACCAACAAACCAACAAACCAACAAACCAACAAACCAACAAACCAACAAACCAACAAACCAACAAACCAACAAACCACCAAACCAACACACCAACAAACCAACAAACCAACAAACCAACAAACCAATAAACCAACAAACCAACAAAGCAACAAAGCAACAAACCAACAAACCAACAAACCAACAAACCACCAAAGCAACAAACCAACAAACCAACAAACCAACAAACCAACAAACCAACAAACCAACAAACCAACAAACCAACAAACCAACAAACCAACAAACTAACAAACCAACAAACCAACAAACCAACAAACCAACAAACCAATAAACCAACAAACCAACAGAGCAACAAACCAACAAACCAACAAACCAACAAACCAACACACGAACAAACGAACAAACCAACAAACCAACAAACCAACAAACCAACAAACCAACAAACCAACAAACCAACAAACCAAAAAACAAACAAACCAACAAACCAACAAACTAACAAACCAAAAACCAACAAACCAACAAACCAACAAACCAACAAACCACCAAACCAACAAACCAACAAACCAACAAACCAACAAACCAACAAACCAACAAACTAGCAAACCAACAAACCAACAAACTAACAAACCAACAAACCAGCAAACCAGCAAACCACTAAAACCAAAAAACCAACAAACCAACAAACCAACAAACCAACAAACCAACAAACCAACAAACCAACAAACCAACAAACCAACAAACCAACAAACCAACAAACCAACACACCAACAAACCAACAAACGAACAAGCCAACAAACCAACAAACCAACAAACCTACAAACCAACAAACCAACAAACCAACAAACCAACAAACCACCAAACCAACAAACCAACATCCCAACAAACCAACAAACCTACAAACCAACAAATCAACAAACCAACAAACGAACAAACCAACAAACAATCAAACCAACAAACCAACAAATCAACAAACCAACAAACCAACAAACCAACAAACTAACAAACCAATAAACCAACAAACCAGCAAACTAACAAACCAATAAAGCAACAAACCAACAAACCAAAAAACCAACAAACGACCAAACCAACAAACCAACAAACCAACAAACCCACAAACCAACAACCCAATAAACCAACAATCTAACTAACCAATAATCCAACAAACCAACAAACCAACAAACCAACAAACCAACAAACCAACAAACCAATAAACCAACAAACCAACAAACTAACAAACCAACAAACCAACAAACCAACAAACCAACAAACGACCAAACCAACAAACCAACAAACCAACAAACCCACAAACCAACAACCCAATAAACCAACAATCTAACTAACCAACAACCCAACAAACAAACAACCCCACAAACCAACAAACCAACAAACCAACAAACAAACAAACCAACAAACCAACAAACCAACAAAGCGACAAACCAAAAAAAAACAAACAAACCAACAAACCAACAAACCAACAATCCAACAAACTAACAAACTAACAAACCAACGAACCAACAAACCAACAAACCAACAAACCAACAAACCAACAAACCAACAAACCAACAAACCAACAAATCAACAAACCAACAAACAAACAAACAGACAAACCAACAAACCAACAAACCAAAAAACCAACAAACCAACAAACCAACAAACCAACAAACCAACAAACCAACAAACCAACAAACCAACAAACCAACACACCAACAAACGAACAAACCTACAAAACTACAAACCAACAAACCAACAAACCAACAAACCAACAAGTAAACAAACCAACAAACCAACAAACCGACAAAGCAACAAACCAATAAACCAACAACCAACAAACCAACAAACAAACAAACCAACAAACCAACAAACCAATAAACCAACAAACAAACAAACCAACAAACCAACAAACTAACAAACCAACAAACCAACAAACCAACAAACCAACAAACCAACAAACCAACAAACCAACAAACCAAAAAACCAACAAACCAACAAACCAACAAACCAACAAACCAACAAATCAACAAACCAACAAACCAACAAACCAACAAACCAACAAACCAACAAACCAACAAACCAAATAAACCAACAAACCAACAAACCAACAAACCAACAAACCAACAAACCAATAAACCAACAAACCAACAAAGTAACAAACCAACAAACCAACAAACCAACAAACTAACAAACCAACAAACCAACAAACCAACAAATCAACATAGCAACAAACCAACAAACTAACAACTAACAAACCAACAATCCAACAAACCAACAAACCAAAAAACCAACAAACCAACAAACTAACAAACCAACAAACCAACAAACCAACAAACCAACAAACCAACAAACCAATAAACCAACAAACCAACAAACCAACAAACCAACAAACCAACAAACCAACAAACCAACACACCAACAAACTAACAAACGAACAAGCCAACAAACCAACAAACCAACAAACCTACAAAACAACAAACCAACAAACCAACAAACCAACAAACCAACAAACCAACAAAGCAACAAACCAACAAACCAACAAACCAAAAAACCAACAAGCCAACAAACCAACAAACATAGAAACCAACAAACAAACAAACCAACAAACCAATAAACCAACAAACTAACAAACTAAAAAACCAACAAACCAACAAACCAACAAACCAACAAACCAACAAACCAACAAACCAACAAACCAACAAACCAACAAACCAACAAACCAACAAACCAACAAACCAACAAACCAACAAACCAACACACCAACAAACTAACAAACGAACAAGCCAACAAACCAACAAACCAACAAACCTACAAAACAACAAACCAACAAACCAACAAACCAACAAACCAACAAACCAACAAACCAAAAAACCAACAAACCAACAAACCAACAAAAGAACAAGCCAACAAACCAACAAACCAACAAACCAACAAACCAACAACCCAACAAACAAACAACCCCACAAACCAACAAACCAACAAACCAACAAACAAACAACCCCACAAACCAACAAACCAACAAACCAACAAACCAACAAACCAACAAACCAACAAACCAACAAACCAACAAACCAACAAACCAACAAACAAATAAACCAACAACTCAACAAACCAACTAACCAACAAACCAACAAACTAACAAAAGAATAAGCCAGTAAACCAACAAACCAACAAACCAACAACCCAACAACCCAACAAAGCAACAAACCAACAAACCAACAAACCAACAAACCAACAAACCAACAAACCAACAAACCAAAAAACCAACAAACCAACAAACCAAAAAAACCAGCAAACCAACAAACCAACAAACCAACAAACCAACAAACCAACAAACTAACAAACCAACAAACCAACAAACCAACAAACCAACAAACCAACAAACCATTAAACCAACAAACCAACAAACCAACAAACTAACAAACCAACAAACTTACAAACCAACAAACCAACAAAAAAACAAACCAACAAACCAACAAACCAACAAACCAACAAACCAACAAACCAACAAACCAACAAACCAACAAACCAACAAACCAACAAACCAACAAACCAACAAACCAACATAGCAACAAACCAACAAACCAACCACCAACAAACCAACAATCCAACAATCCAACAAACCAACAAACCAAAAAACCAACAAACAAACAAACTAACAAACCAACAAACCAACAAACCAACAAACCAATAAACAAACAAACCAACAAAGCAACAAACGAACAAACCAACAAACCAAAAAACCAGCAAACCAACAAACCAAAAAACCAACAAACCAACAAATCAACAAACCAACAAACAAACAAACCAACAAACCAACAAACCAACAAACTAACAAACCAACAAACCAACAAACCAACAAACCAGCAAACCAACAAACCAACAACCCAACAAACCAACAAATTAACAAACCAACAAACCAACAAACCAACAAACCGACAAACCAACAAACAAACAAACAAACAAACCAACAAATCAACAAACTAACAAAAAAACAAACCAACAAACCAACAAAACAACAAACCAACAAACCAACAAACCAACAACCCAACAAACCAACAAACCAACAAATCAACAAACCAACAAACCAACAAACCAACAAACCAACAAACCAACATACCAACAAACCAACAAACCAACAAACCAACAAACCAACAAACCAACAAACCAACAAACCACCAAACCAACACACCAACAAACCAACAAACGAACAAGCCAACAAACCAACAAACCAATAAACCAACAAACCAACAAAGCAACAAACCAACAAACCAACAAACCAACAAACCAACAAACCAACAAACCAACAAACCAACAAACCAACAAACCATCAAACCAACAAACAAACAAACCAACAAACCAACAAACCAACAAACCAACAAACTAACAAACCAACAAACCAACAAACCAACAAACCAACAATCCAACAAACCAACAACCCAACAAACCAACAAATTAACAAACCAACAAACCAACAAACCAACAAACCAACAAATAAACAAACCAACAAAATAACAAACCAACAAACTAACAAAAAAACAAACCAACAAACCAACAAACCAACAAACCAACAAACCAACAAACCAACAAACCAACAAACCAACAACCCAACAAACCAACAAACCAACAAATCAACAAACCAACAAACCAACAAACCAACAAACCAACAAACCAACAAACCAACAAACCAACAAACCAACAAACCAACAAACCAACAAACCAACAAACCACCAAACCAACACACCAACAAACCAACAAACCAACAAACCAACAAACCAATAAACCAACAAACCAACAAAGCAACAAAGCAACAAACCAACAAACCAACAAACCAACAAACCACCAAAGCAACAAACCAACAAACCAACAAACCAACAAACCAACAAACCAACAAACCAACAAACCAACAAACCAACAAACCAACAAACCAACAAACTAACAAACCAACAAACCAACAAACCAACAAACCAACAAACCAATAAACCAACAAACCAACAGAGCAACAAACCAACAAACCAACAAACCAACAAACCAACACACGAACAAACGAACAAACCAACAAACCAACAAACCAACAAACCAACAAACCAACAAACCAACAAACCAACAAACCAAAAAACAAACAAACCAACAAACCAACAAACTAACAAACCAAAAACCAACAAACCAACAAACCAACAAACCAACAAACCACCAAACCAACAAACCAACAAACCAACAAACCAACAAACCAACAAACCAACAAACTAGCAAACCAACAAACCAACAAACTAACAAACCAACAAACCAGCAAACCAGCAAACCACTAAAACCAAAAAACCAACAAACCAACAAACCAACAAACCAACAAACCAACAAACCAACAAACCAACAAACCAACAAACCAACAAACCAACAAACCAACAAACCAACACACCAACAAACCAACAAACGAACAAGCCAACAAACCAACAAACCAACAAACCTACAAACCAACAAACCAACAAACCAACAAACCAACAAACCACCAAACCAACAAACCAACATCCCAACAAACCAACAAACCTACAAACCAACAAATCAACAAACCAACAAACGAACAAACCAACAAACAATCAAACCAACAAACCAACAAATCAACAAACCAACAAACCAACAAACCAACAAACTAACAAACCAATAAACCAACAAACCAGCAAACTAACAAACCAATAAAGCAACAAACCAACAAACCAAAAAACCAACAAACGACCAAACCAACAAACCAACAAACCAACAAACCCACAAACCAACAACCCAATAAACCAACAATCTAACTAACCAATAATCCAACAAACCAACAAACCAACAAACCAACAAACCAACAAACCAACAAACCAATAAACCAACAAACCAACAAACTAACAAACCAACAAACCAACAAACCAACAAACCAGCAAACCAACAAACCAACAAACCAACATACCAACAAATCAACAAACCAACAAATCAACAAATCGACAAACCAACAAACTAACAAACCAACAAACCAACAAACCAACAAACCAACAAACCAACAAACCAACAAACCAACAAACCAACAAACCAACAAACCAACAAACCAACAAACCAACAAACCAACAAAGCAACAAACCAATAAACCAACAAACCAACGAACCAACAAACCAACAAACCAACAAACCAACATAGTAACAAAATGACAAGCCAACAAACCACCAAACCAACAAATTAACAAACTAACAAACCAACAAACCAACAAGCCAGCAAACCAACAAACCAACAAACCAACAAACAAACAAACTAACAAACCAACAAACCAACAAACCAACAAACCAACAAACCAATAAACAAACAAACCAACAAAGCAACAAACCAACAAACCAACAAACCAACAAACCAACAAACCGAAAAACCAACAAACCAACAAACCAACAAATCAACAAACCAACAAACAAACAAACCAACAAACCAACAAACCAACAAACTAACAAACCAACAAACCAACAAACCAACAAACCAACAA
The DNA here is from genome assembly GCA_958298945.1 of Atherix ibis. Classification (NCBI taxonomy): domain Eukaryota; kingdom Metazoa; phylum Arthropoda; class Insecta; order Diptera; family Athericidae; genus Atherix; species Atherix ibis. The sequence goes on along the minus strand of OY282608.1, from coordinate 85,799,550 downwards.
ACCAACAAACCAACAACCCAACAAACCAACAAATTAACAAACCAACAAACCAACAAACCAACAAACCAACAAACAAACAAACAAACAAACCAACAAACCAACAAACTAACAAAAAAACAAACCAACAAACCAACAAAACAACAAACCAACAAACCAACAAACCAACAAACCAACAAACCAACAAACCAACAAACCAACAAACCAACAAACCAACAAACCAACAAACCAACAAACCAACAAACCAACAAACCAACAAACCAACAAACCAACAAACCACCAAACCAACACACCAACAAACCAACAAACGAACAAGCCAACAAACCAACAAACCAATAAACCAACAAACCAACAAAGCAACAAACCAACAAACCAACAAACCAAGAAACCAACAAACCAATAAAACCAACAAACCAAGAAACCAACAAACCATCAAACGAACAAACAAACAAACCAACAAACCAACAAACCAACAAACTAACAAACCAACAAACCAACAAACCAACAAACCAACAAACCAACAAACCAACAAACCAACAACCCAACAAACCAACAAACCAACAAATCAACAAACCAACAAACCAACAAACCAACAAACCAACAAACCAACAAACCAACAAACCAACAAACCAACAAACCAACAAACCACCAAACCAACACACCAACAAACCAACAAACCAACAAACCAACAAACCAATAAACCAACAAACCAACAAAGCAACAAACCAACAAACCAACAAACCAACAAACCAACAAAGCAACAAACCAACAAACCAACAAACCAACAAACCAACAAACCAACAAACCAACAAACCAACAAACCAACAAACCAACAAACCAACAAACTAACAAACCAACAAACCAACAAACCAACAAACCAACAAACCAACAAACCAATAAACCAACAAACCAACAGAGCAACAAACCAACAAACCAACAAACCAACAAACCAACAAACGAACAAACGAACAAACGAACAAACCAACAAACCAACAAACCAACAAACCAACAAACCAACAAACCAAAAAACAAACAAACCAACAAACCAACAAACCACCAAACCAACAAACCAACAAACCAACAAACCAACAAACCAACAAACCAACAAACCAACAAACCAACAAACCAACAAACCAACAAACCAACAAACCAACAAACCAACAAACTAACAAACCAACAAACCAACAAACCAACACACCAACAAACTAACAAACGAACAAGCCAACAAACCAACAAACCAACAAACCCACAAAACAACAAACCAACAAACCAACAAACCAACAAACCCACAAACCAACAAACCAACAAACCAAAAAACCACCAAACCAACACACCAACAAACCAACAAACCAACAAACCAACAAACCAATAAACCAACAAACCAACAAAGCAACAAACCAACAAACCAACAAACCAACAAACCAACAAAGCAACAAACCAACAAACCAACAAACCAACAAACCAACAAACCAACAAACCAACAAACCAACAAACCAACAAACTAACAAACCAACAAACCAACAAACCAACAAACCAACAAACCAATAAACCAACAAACCAACAGAGCAACAAACCAACAAACCAACAAACCAACAAACCAACAAACCAACAAACGAACAAACGAACAAACCAACAAACCAACAAACCAACAAACCAACAAACCAACAAACCAAAAAACAAACAAACCAACAAACCAACAAACCACCAAACCAACAAACCAACAAACCAACAAACCAACAAACCAACAAACCAACAAACCAACAAACCAACAAACCAACAAACCAACAAACCAACAAACCAACAAACCAACAAACCAACAAACCAACAAACCAACAAACCAACACACCAACAAACTAACAAACGAACAAGCCAACAAACCAACAAACCAACAAACCCACAAAACAACAAACCAACAAACCAACAAACCAACAAACCGACAAACCAACAAACCAACAAACCAACAAACCACCAAACCAACACACCAACAAACCAATAAACCAACAAACCAACAAACCAATAAACCAACAAACCAACAAAGCAACAAACCAACAAACCAACAAACCAACAAACCAACAAAGCAACAAACCAACAAACCAACAAACCAACAAACCAACAAACCAACAAACCAACAAACCAACAAACCAACAAACCAACAAACCAACAAACTAACAAACCAACAAACCAACAAACCAACAAACCAACAAACCAATAAACCAACAAACCAACAGAGCAACAAACCAACAAACCAACAAACCAACAAACCAACAAACGAACAAACGAACAAACGAACAAACCAACAAACCAACAAACCAACAAACCAACAAACCAACAAACCAAAAAACAAACAAACCAACAAACCAACAAACCACCAAACCAACAAACCAACAAACCAACAAACCAACAAACCAACAAACCAACAAACCAACAAACCAACAAACCAACAAACCAACAAACCAACAAACCAACAAACCAACACACCAACAAACTAACAAACGAACAAGCCAACAAACCAACAAACCAACAAACCCACAAAACAACAAACCAACAAACCAACAAACCAACAAACCAACAAACCGACAAACCAACAAACCAACAAACCAACAAACCAACAAACCAACAAACCAAAAAACCAACATAGCAACAAACCAACAACCCAACAACCAACAAACCAACAAACCAACAAAAAAACAAGCCAACAAACCAACAAACCAACAAACCAACAAACCAACAACCCAACAAACAAACAACCCCACAAACCAACAAACCAACAATCCAACATAGCAACAAACCAACAAACCAACAACCAACAAACCAACAATCCAACAAAGCAACAAACCAACAAACCAAAAAACCAACAAACCAACAAACCAACAAACCAACATCCCAACAAACCAACAAACCAACAAACCAACAAACCAACAAACCAACAAACCAACAAACCAACAAACGAACAAACCAACAAACCATCAAACCAACAAACCAACAAACCAACAAACCAACAAACCAACAAACTAACAAACCAATAAACCAACAAACCAGCAAACTAACAAACCAATAAAGCAACAAACCAACAAACCAACAAACCAACAAATCAACAAACCAACAAACCAACAAACCAACAAACCAACAAACCAACAAACCAACAAACCAACAAACCAACAAACCAACAAACCACCAAACCAACACACCAACAAACCAACAAACCAACAAACCAACAAACCAACAAACCAATAAACCAACAAACCAACAAAGCAACAAACCAACAAACCAACAAACCAACAAACCAACAAAGCAACAAACCAACAAACCAACAAACCAACAAACCAATAAACCAACAAACCAACAAACCAACAAACCAACAAACCAACAAACTAACAAACCAACAAACCAACAAACCAACAAACCAACAAACCAATAAACCAACAAACAAACAGAGCAACAAACCAACAAACCAACAAACCAACAAACCAACAAACGAACAAACGAACAAACGAACAAACGAACAAACGAACAAACCAACAAACCAACAAACCAACAAACCAACAAACCAACAAACCAAAAAAAAAAACAAACCAACAAACCAACAAACCACCAAACCAACAAACCAACAAACCAACAAACCAACAAACCAACAAACCAACAAACCAACAAACCAACAAACCAACAAACCAACAAACCAACAAACCAACAAACCAACAAACCAACAAACCAACACACCAACAAACTAACAAACGAACAAGCCAACAAACCAACAAACCAACAAAACCACAAAACAACAAACCAACAAACCAACAAACCAACAAACCGACAAACCAACAAACCAACAAACCAACAAACCACCAAACCAACACACCAACAAACCAACAAACCAACAAACCAACAAACCAATAAACCAACAAACCAACAAAGCAACAAACCAACAAACCAACAAACCAACAAACCAACAAAGCAACAAACCAACAAACCAACAAACCAACAAACCAACAAACCAACAAACCAACAAACCAACAAACCAACAAACCAACAAACTAACAAACCAACAAACCAACAAACCAACAAACCGACAAACCAATAAACCAACAAACCAACAGAGCAACAAACCAACAAACCAACAAACCAACAAACCAACAAACGAACAAACGAACAAACGAACAAACCAACAAACCAACAAACCAACAAACCAACAAACCAACAAACCAAAAAACAAACAAACCAACAAACCAACAAACCACCAAACCAACAAACCAACAAACCAACAAACCAACAAACCAACAAACCAACAAACCAACAAACCAACAAACCAACAAACCAACAAACCAACAAACCAACAAACCAACAAACCAACAAACCAACAAACCAACACACCAACAAACTAACAAACGAACAAGCCAACAAACCAACAAACCAACAAACCCACAAAACAACAAACCAACAAACCAACAAACCAACAAACCAACAAACCGACAAACCAACAAACCAACAAACCAACAAACCAACAAACCAAAAAACCAACATAGCAACAAACCAACAACCCAACAACCAACAAACCAACAAAGCAACAACAAAACAAGCCAACAAACCAACAAACCAACAAACCAACAAACCAACAAACCAACAACCCAACAAACAAACAACCCCACAAACCAACAAACCAACAAACCAACATAGCAACAAACCAACAAACCAACAACCAACAAACCAACAATCCAACAAAGCAACAAACCAACAAACCAAAAAACCAACAAACCAACAAACCAACAAACCAACATCCCAACAAACCAACAAACCAACAAACCAACAAACCAACAAACCAACAAACCAACAAACCAACAAACGAACAGACCAACAAACCATCAAACCAACAAACCAACAAACCAACAAACCAACAAACCAACAAACCAACAAACTAACAAACCAATAAACCAACAAACCAGCAAACTAACAAACCAATAAAGCAACAAACCAACAAACCAAAAAACCAACAAACGAACAAACCAACAAACCAACAAACCAACAAACCAACAACCCAATAAACCAACAATCTAACTAACCAATAATCCAACAAACCAACAAACCAACAAACCAACAAACCAACAAACCAACAAACCGACAAACCAACAAACCAACAAACCAACAAACCAGTAAACCAACAAACCAACAAACCAACATACCAACAAATCAACAAACCAACAAACCAACAAACCAACAAACCAACAAACCAACAAACCAACAAACCAACAAACCAACATCCCAACAAACCAACAAACCAACAAACCAACAAACCAACAAACCAACAAACCAACAAACCAACAAACGAACAAACCAACAAACGAACAAACCAACAAACCATCAAACCAACAAACCAACAAACCAACAAACCAACAAACCAACAAACCAACAAACTAACAAACCAATAAACCAACAAACCAGCAAACTAACAAACCAATAAAGCAACAAACCAACAAACCAAAAAACCAACAAACGAACAAACCAACAAACCAACAAACCAACAAACCAACAACCCAATAAACCAACAATCTAACTAACCAATAATCCAACAAACCAACAAACCAACAAACCAACAAACCAACAAACCAACAAACCGACAAACCAACAAACCAACAAACCAACAAACCAGTAAACCAACAAACCAACAAACCAACATACCAACACACCAACAAACCAACAAACCAACAAACCAACAAACCAATAAACCAACAAACCAACAAAGCAACAAACCAACAAACCAACAAACCAACAAACCAACAAAGCAACAAACCAACAAACCAACAAACCAACAAACCAACAAACCAACAAACCAACAAACCAACAAACCAACAAACCAACAAACCAACAAACTAACAAACCAACAAACCAACAAACCAACAAACCAACAAACCAATAAACCAACAAACCAACAGAGCAACAAACCAACAAACCAACAAACCAACAAACCAACAAACGAACAAACGAACAAACGAACAAACCAACAAACCAACAAACCAACAAACCAACAAACCAACAAACCAAAAAACAAACAAACCAACAAACCAACAAACCACCAAACCAACAAACCAACAAACCAACAAACCAACAAACCAACAAACCAACAAACCAACAAACCAACAAACCAACAAACCAACAAACCAACAAACCAACAAACCAACAAACCAACAAACCAACAAACCAACACACCAACAAACTAACAAACGAACAAGCCAACAAACCAACAAACCAACAAACCCACAAAACAACAAACCAACAAACCAACAAACCAACAAACCAACAAACCGACAAACCAACAAACCAACAAACCAACAAACCCACAAACCAACAACCCAACAACCAACAAACCAACAAACCAACAAAAAAACAAGCCAACAAACCAACAAACCAACAAACCAACAAACCAACAACCCAACAAACAAACAACCCCACAAACCAACAAACCAACAAACCAACATAGCAACAAACCAACAAACCAACAACCAACAAACCAACAATCCAACAAAGCAACAAACCAACAAACCAAAAAACCAACAAACCAACAAACCAACAAACCAACATCCCAACAAACCAACAAACCAACAAACCAACAAACCAACAAACCAACAAACCAACAAACCAACAAACGAACAAACCAACAAACCATCAAACCAACAAACCAACAAACCAACAAACCAACAAACCAACAAACCAACAAACTAACAAACCAATAAACCAACAAACCAGCAAACTAACAAACCAATAAAGCAACAAACCAACAAACCAACAAACCAACAAACCAACAAACCAACAAACCAACAAACCGACAAACCAACAAACCAACGAACCAACAAATTAGTAAACCAACAAACCAACAAACCAACATACCAACAAATCAACAAACCAACAAACCAACAAACCAACAAACCAACAAACCAACAAACCAACAAACTAACAAACCAACAAACCAACAAACCAACAAACCAGCAAACCAACAAACCAACAAACCAACATACCAACAAATCAGCAAACCAACAAATCAACAAATCGACAAATCAACAAACTAACAAACCAACAAACCAACAAACCAACAAACCAACAATCCAACAAACCAACAAACCAACAAACCAACAAACCAACAAACCAACAAACCAATAAACCAACAAACCAACAAACCAACAAACCAACAAACCAACAAACCAACAAACCAACATAGTAACAAAATGACAAGCCAACAAACCACCGAACCAACAAATTAACAAACTAACAAACCAACAAACCAACAAACCAGCAAACCAACAAACCAACAAACCAACAAACCAAAAAACCAACAAACCAATAAACCAACAAACCAACAAACCAACAAACCAACAAACCAACAAAAGAACAAGCCAACAAACCAAAAAATCAACAAACCAACAACCCAACAAACCAACAAACCAACAAACCAACAAACCAACAAACCAACAAACCAACAAACCAACAAACCAACAAATCAACAAACCAACAAATCAATAAACCAACAAACCAACAAACCAACAAACCAACAATACAACAAACTAACAAACCAACAAAATCAACAAACCAACAAACCAACAAACCAACAAACCAACAAACCAACAAACCAACAAACGAACAAACGAACAAACCAACAAGCCAACAAGCCAAAAAACCAACAAACCAACAAACCAACAAACCAACAAACCAACAAACCAACAAAATCAACAAACCAACAAACCAACAAACCAACAAACCAACAAACCAACAAGCCAACAAACCAACAAATCAACAACCAACAACCCAACAAACCAACAAACCAACAAACCAACAAACCAACAAACCAACAAACCAACAAACCAACAAACCAACAAACCAACAAACCAACAAACCAACAAACCAACAAACCAACAAACAAACAAACCAACAAACCAATAAACCAACAAACCAATAAACCAACAAACCAACAAACCAACAAACCAACAAACCAACAAACCAACAAACCAACAAACCAACAAACCAACAAACCAACACACCAACAAACCAACAAACGAACAATCCAACAAACCCACAAACCAACAAACCAACAAACCAACACACCAACAAATCAACAAACCAACAAACCAACAAACCAACAAACCAAAAAACCAACAAACCAACAAACCAACAAACCAACAAACCAACAAACCAACAAACCAACAAACCAACAAACCAACAAACCAACAAACCAACAAACCAACAAACCAACAAACCAACAAACCAACAAACCAACAAACCAACAAGCCAACAAACCAACAAACCCACATAGCAACAAACCAATAAAACAACAACAAACAAACCAACAATCCAACAAACCAACAAACCAACAAACCAAAAAACCAACAAACCAACAAACCAACAAACCAACAAACCAACAAACCAATAAACCAATAAACCAACAAACCAACAAACCAACACACCAACAAATCAACAAACCAACAAACCAACAAACCAACAAACCAAAAAACCAACAAACCAACAAACCAACAAACCAACAAACCAACAAACCAACAAACCAACAAACCAACAAACCAACAAACCAACAAACCAACAAACCAACAAACCAACAAACCAACAAGCCAACAAACCAACAAACCCACATAGCAACAAACCAATAAAACAACAACCAACAAACCAACAATCCAACAAACCAACAAACCAACAAACCAACAAACCAACAAACCAACAAACCAACAAACCAACAAACCAATAAACCAACAATCCAACAAACCAACAAGCCAACAAACCAACAAACCAACAAACCAACAAACCAACAAACCAACAAACCAACAAACCAACAAACCAACAAACCAACAAACCAACAAACCAACAAACTAACAAACCAACAAACTAACATAGCAACAAAAGAACATAGCAACAAAAGAACAAACCAACAAACCAACAAACCAGCAAACCAACAAACTAACAAACCAACAAACCAACAAACCAACAAACCAACAAACCAACAAACCAACAAACCCACAAACCAACAAACCAACAAACCAACAAACCAACACACCAACAAACCAACAAACGAACAAGCCAACAAACCCACAAACCAACAAACCAACAAACCAACAAACCAACAAACCAACAACCCAACAAATCAACAAACCAACAAACCAACAAACCAACAAACCAACACACCAACAAACCAACAAACCAACAAACTAACAAACCAACAAACCAACAAACCAACAAACCAACAAACCAACAAACCAACAAACCAACAAACCAACAAACCAACAAACCAACAAACCAACAAACCAACAAACCAACAAACCAACAAACCAACAAACCAACAAACCAACAAACCAACAAACCAACAAACCAACAAACCAACAAACCAACACACCAACAAACCAACAAACGAACAAGCCAACAAACCCACAAAGCAACAAACCAACAAACCAACAAACCAACAAACCAACAAACCAACAAACCAAAAAACCAGCAAACCCACAAACCAATAAACCAACAAACCAACAAACCAACAAACCAACAAACCAACAAACTAATAAACCAACAAACCAACAAACCAACATAACAACAAACCAATAAAACAACAACCAACAAACCAACAATCCAAAAAATCAACAAACCAACAAACCAAAAAACCAACAAACCAACAAACCAACAAACCAACAAATCAATAAACCAATAAATCCACAAACCAACAAACCAACAAACCAACAAACCAACAAACCAAAAAACCAACAAACCAACAAACTATCAAACCAACAGACCAACAAACCATCAAACCAACAAACCAACAAACCAGCAAACCAACAAGCCATCAAACCAACAAACCAAAAAACCAACAAACCAACAAACCAACAAACCAACAAACCAACAAACCAACAAACTAACAAACCAACAAACTAACATAGCAACAAAAGAACATAGCAACAAAAGAACAAAAAAACAAACCAACAAACCAACAAAACAACAAACCAACAAACCAACAAACCAACAACCCAACAAACCAACAAACCAACAAATCAACAAACCAACAAACCAACAAACCAACAAACCAACAAACCAACAAACCAACAAACCAACAAACCAACAAACCAACAAACCAACAAACCAACAAACCACCAAACCAACACACCAACAAACTAACAAACAAACAAGCCAACAAACCAACAAACCAATAAACAAACAAACCAACAAAGCAACAAACCAACAAACCAACAAACCAACAAACCAACAAACCAACAAACCAACAAACCATCAAACCAACAAACAAACAAACCAACAAACCAACAAACCAACAAACTAACAAACCAAAAACCAACAAACCAACAAACCAACAAACCAACAACCCAACAAACCAACAAATTAACAAACCAACAAACCAACAAACCAACAAACCAACAAATAAACAAACCAACAAAATAACAAACCAACAAACTAACAAAAAAACAAACCAACAAACCAACAAACCAACAAACCAACAAACCAACAAACCAACAAACCAAGAACCCAACAAACCAACAAACCAACAAATCAACAAACCAACAAACCAACAAACCAACAAACCAACAAACCAACAAACCAACAAACCAACAATTCAACAAACCACCAAACCAACACACCAACAAACCAACAAACCAACAAACCAACAAACCAATAAACCAACAAACCAACAAAGCAACAAACCAACAAACCAACAAACCAACAAACCACCAAAGCAACAAACCAACAAACCAACAAACCAACAAACAAACAAATCAACAAACCAACAAACCAACAAACTAACAAACCAACAAACCAACAAACCAACAAACCAACAAACCAACAAACCAACAACCCAACAAACCAACAAACCAACAAATCAACAAATCAACAAACCAACAAACCAACAAACCAACAAACCAACAAACCAACAAACAAACAAACCAACAAACTAACAAACCACCAAACCAACACACCAACAAACCAACAAACCCACAAACCAACAAACCAATAAACCAACAAACCAACAAAGCAACAAACCAACAAACCAACAAACCAACAAACCAACAAACCAACAAAGCAACAAACCAACAAACCAACAAACCAACAAACCAACAAACCAACAAACCAACAAACCAACAAACCAACAAACCAACAAACCAACAAACCAACAAACTAACAAACCAACAAACCAATAAACCAACAAACCAACAAACCAATAAACCAACAAACCAACAGAGCAACAAACCAACAAACCAACAAACCAACAAACCAACAAACGAACAAACGAACAAACGAACAAACGAACAAACGAACAAACCAACAAACCAACAAACCAACAAACCAACAAACCAAAAAACAAACAAACCAACAAACCAACAAACTAACAAACCAAAAACCAACAAACCAACAAACCAACAAACCAACAAACCAACAAACCAACAAACCAACAAACCAACAAACCAACAAACCAACAAACCAACAAACTAACAAACCAACAAACCAACAAACTAACAAACCAACAAACCAGCAAACCAGCAAACCACTAAAACCAAAAAACCAACAAACCAACAAACCAACAAACCAACAAACCAACAAACCAACAAACCAACAAACCAACAAACCAACAAACCAACAAACCAATAAACCAACAAACCAACACACCAACAAACCAACAAACCAACAAACCAACAAACCAACAAACCAACAAACCAACAAACCAACAAACCAACAAACCAACAGACCAACAAAACAACAAACCAACAAACCAACAAACCAACAAACCAACAAACTAACAAACCAACAAACCAGCAAACCAGCAAACCACTAAAACCAAAAAACCAACAAACCAACAAACCAACAAACGAACAAACGAATAAACCAACAAACCAACAAACCAACAACCCAACAAACCAACAAACCAACAAACCAAAAAACCAACAAACCAACAAACCAACAAACCAACAAACCAACAAACCAACAAACCAACAAACCAACAAACCAACAAACCAACAAACCAACAAACCAACAAACCAACAAACCAACAAACCAACAAACCAAGAAACCAACAAACCAACAAACTAACAAACCAACAAACCAGCAAACCAGCAAACCAACAAACCAACAAACCAACAAACCAACAAACCAACAAACCAACATAGCAACAAACCAACAAACCAACAAACCAACAAACCAATAAACCAACAAACCAACAGAGCAACAAAGCAACAAACCAACAAACCAACAAACCAACAAACCAACAAACGAACAAACGAACAAACGAACAAACGAACAAACCAACAAACCAACAAACCAACAAACCAACAAACCAACAAACCAACAAACCAAAAAACAAACAAACCAACAAACCAACAAACTAACAAACCAAAAACCAACAAACCAACAAACCAACAAACCAACAAACCAACAAACCAACAAACCAACAAACCAACAAACCAACAAACCAATAAACCAACAAACCAACAAACCATCAAACTAACAAACCAACAAACCAACAAACCAACAAACCAACATAGTAACAAACCAACAAACCGTCAAACCGACAAACCAACAAACCAACAAACCAACAAACCAACAAACCAACAAACCAACAAACTAACAAACCAACAAACCAGCAAACCAGCACACCACTAAAACCAAAAAACCAACAAACCAACAAACCAACAAACCAACAAACCAACAAACCAACAAACCAACAAACCAACAAACCAACAAACCAACAAACCAACAAACCAACAAACCAACAAACCAACAAACCGACAAACCAACAAACCAACAAACCAATAAACCAGCAAACCAACAAACCAACAAACCAACATACCAACAAATCAACAAACCAACAAACCAACAAACCAACAAACCAAGAAACCAACAAACTAACAAACCAACAAACCAACAAACCAACAAACCAGCAAACCAACAAACCAACAAACTAACATACCAACAAATCAACAAACCAACAAATCAACAAATCGACAAACCAACAAACTAACAAACCAACAAACCAACAAACCAACAAACCAACAAACCAACAAACCATCAAACCAACAAACCAACAAACCAACAAACCAACAAACCAAGAAACCAACAAACCAATAAACCAACAAACCAACAAACCAACAAACCAACAAACCAACAAACCAACAAACCAACAAACCAACATAGTAACAAAATGACAAGCCAACAAACCACCAAACCAACAAATTAACAAACTAACAAACCAACAAACCAACAAACCAGCAAACCAAGAAACCAACAAACCAACAAACCAAAAAACCAACAAACCAATAAACCAACAAACCAACAAACCAACAAACCAACAAACTAACAAAAGAACAAGCCAACAAACCAACAAACCAACAAACCAACAAACGAACAAACGAATAAACCAACAAACCAACAATCCAACAAACCAACAAACCAACAAACCAAAAAACAAACAAACCAACAAACCAACAAACCAACAAACCAACAAACCAACAAACCAACAAACCAAGAAACCAACAAACCAACAAACCAACAAACCAACAAACCAACAAACCAACAAACCAACAAACCAACAAACCAACAAACCAACAAACCAACAAACCAACAAACCAACAAACCAACAAACCAACAAACTAACAAACCAACAAACCAACAAACCAACAAACCAACATAGCAACAAACCAACAAACCAACAAACCAACAAACCAACAAACCAATAAACCAACAAACCAAAAGAGCAACAAACCAACAAACCAACAAACCAACAAACCAACAAACCAACAAACGAACAAACGAACAAACGAACAAACCAACAAACCAACAAACCAACAAACCAACAAACCAACAAACCAACAAACCAACAAACCAAAAAACAAACAAACCAACAAACCAACAAACTAACAAACCAAAAACCAACAAACCAACAAACCAACAAACCAACAAACCAACAAACCAACAAACCAACAAACCAACAAACCAACAAACCAACAAACCAACAAACCAACAAACCAACAAACCAACAAACCAACAAACCAACAAACCAACAAACCAACAACCCAACAAAGCAACAAACCAACAAACTAACAAACCAACAAACCAGCAAACCAGCAAACCACTAAAACCAAAAAACCAACAAACCAACAAACCAACAAACCAACAAACCAACAAACCAACAAACCAACAAACCGACAAACCAACAAACCAACAAACCAACAAACCAGCAAACCAACAAACCAACAAACCAACATACCAACAAATCAACAAACCAACAAACCAACAAACCAACAAACCAACAAACCAACAAACTAACAAACCAACAAACCAACAAACCAACAAACTAGCAAACCAACAAACCAACAAACCAACATACCAACAAATCAACAAACCAACAAATCAACAAATCGACAAACCAACAAACTAACAAACCAACAAACCAACAAACCAACAAACCAACAAACCGACAAACCAACAAACCAACAAACCAATAAACCAGCAAACCAACAAACCAACAAACCAACATACCAACAAATCAACAAACCAACAAACCAACAAACCAACAAACCAACAAACTAACAAACCAACAAACCAACAAACCAACAAACCAGCAAACCAACAAACCAACAAACTAACATACCAACAAATCAACAAACCAACAAATCAACAAATCGACAAACCAACAAACTAACAAACCAACAAACCAACAAACCAACAAACCAACAAACCAATAAACCAACAAACCAACAAACCAACAAACCAACAAACCAACAAACCAAGAAACCAACAAACCAATAAACCAACAAACCAACAAACCAACAAACCAACAAACCAACAAACCAACAAACCAACAAACCAACAAACCAACAAACCAACAAACCAACAAACCAACATAGTAACAAAATGACAAGCCAACAAACCACCAAACCAACAAATTAACAAACTAACAAACCAACAAACCAATAAACCAGCAAACCAAGAAACCAACAAACCAACAAACCAAAAAACCAACAAACCAATAAACCAACAAACCAACAAACCAACAAACCAACAAACTAACAAAAGAACAAGCCAACAAACCAACAAACCAACAAACCAACAAACAAACAAACGAATAAACCAACAAACCAACAATCCAACAAACCAACAAACCAACAAACCAACAAACCAAAAAACAAACAAACCAACAAACCAACAAACCAACAAACCAACAAACCAACAAACCAACAAACCAACAAACCAACAAACCAACAAACCAACAAACCAACAAACCAACAAACCAACAAACCAACAAACCAACAAACCAACAAACTAACAAACCAACAAACCAACAAACCAACAAACCAACATAGCAACAAACCAACAAACCAACAAACCAACAAACCAACAAACCAACAAACCAATAAACCAACAAACCAAAAGAGCAACAAACCAACAAACCAACAAACCAACAAACCAACAAACGAACAAACGAACAAACGAACAAACCAACAAACCAACAAACCAACAAACCAACAAACCAACAAACCAACAAACCAACAAACCAAAAAACAAACAAACCAACAAACCAACAAACTAACAAACCAAAAACCAACAAACCAACAAACCAACAAACCAACAAACCAACAAACCAACAAACCAACAAACCAACAAACCAACAAACCAACAAACCAACAAACCAACAAACCAACAACCCAACAAACCAACAAACCAACAAACTAACAAACCAACAAACCAGCAAACCAGCAAACCACTAAAACCAAAAAACCAACAAACCAATAAACCAACAAACCGACAAACCAACAAACCAACAAACCAACAAACCGACAAACCAACAAACCAACAAACCAACAAACCAACAAACCAGCAAACCAACAAACCAACAAACCAACATACCAACAAATCAACAAACCAACAAACCAACAAACCAACAAACCAACAAACCAACAAACTAACAAACCAACAAACCAACAAACCAACAAACTAGCAAACCAACAAACCAACAAACCAACATACCAACAAATCAACAAACCAACAAATCAACAAATCGACAAACCAACAAACTAACAAACCAACAAACCAACAAACCAACAAACCAACAAACCAACAAACCAACAAACCAACAAACCAACAAACCAACAAACCAACAAACCAACAAACCAACAAACCAACAAACCAATAAACCAACAAACCAACAAACCAACAACCCAACAAACCAACAAACCAACAAACCAACAAACCAACAAACCAACATAGTAACAAAATGACAAGCCAACAAACCACCAAACCAACAAATTAACAAACTAACAAACCAACAAACCAACAAACCAGCAAACCAAGAAACCGACAAACCAACAAACCAAAAAACCAACAAACCAATAAACCAACAAACCAACAAACCAACAAACCAACAAACCAACAAAAGAACAAGCCAACAAAACAAAAAATCAACAAACCAACAACCCAACAAACCAACAAACCAACAAACCAACAAACCAACAAACCAACAAACCAACAAACCAACAAATCAATAAACCAACAAACCAACAAACCAACAAACCAACAATACAACAAACCAACAAACCAACAAAAT
This sequence comes from Atherix ibis, assembly GCA_958298945.1. NCBI lineage: Eukaryota > Metazoa > Arthropoda > Insecta > Diptera > Athericidae > Atherix > Atherix ibis. The sequence continues at coordinate 85,782,977 of OY282608.1, read as the reverse complement.
CAACAAACCAACAAACCAACAAACCAACAAACCAACAAACCAACAAACCAACAAACCAACAAATCAACAAACGAACAAACCAACAAGCCAACAAACCAACAAACCAACAAACCAACAAACCAACAAACCAACAAACCAACAAAATCAACAAACCAACAAACCAACAAACCAACAAACCAACAAACCAACAAGCCAACAAACCAACAAATCAACAACCAACAACCCAACAAACCAACAAACCAACAAACCAACAAACCAACAAACCAACAAACCAACAAACCAACAAACCAACAAACCAACAAACCAACAAACAAACAAACCAACAAACCAATAAACCAACAAACCAATAAACCAACAAAGCAACAAACCAACAAACCAACAAACCAACAAACCAACAAACCAACAAACCAACAAACCAACAAACCAACAAACCACTAAAACCAAAAAACGAACAATCCAACAAACCCACAAACCAACAAACCAACAAACCAACACACCAACAAATCAACAAACCAACAAACCAACAAACCAACAAACCAACAAACCAAAAAACCAACAAACCAAGAAACCAACAAACCAAGAAACCAACAAACCAACAAACCAACAAACCAACAAACCCACAAACCAACAAACCAACAAACCAACAAACCAACAAGCCAACAAACCAACAAACCCACATAGCAACAAACCAATAAAACAACAACCAACAAACCAACAATCCAACAAACCAACAAACCAACAAACCAAAAAACCAACAAACCAACAAACCAACCAACCAACAAACCAACAAACCAACAAACCAACAAACCAACAAACCAACAAACCAACAAACCAACAAACCAACAAACCAACAAACCAACAAACCAACAAACCAACAAACCAACAAACCAACAAACCAACAAACCAACAAACCAACAAACCAACAAACCAACAAACCAACAAACCAACAAACCAACAAACCAACAAACCAACAACCCAACAAACCAACAAACCAACAAACTAACAAACCAACAAACCAGCAAACCAGCAAACCACTAAAACCAAAAAACCAACAAACCAACAAACCAACAAACCAACAAACCAACAAACCAACAAACCAACAAACCGACAAACCAACAAACCAACAAACCAACAAACCAGCAAACCAACAAACCAACAAACCAACATACCAACAAATCAACAAACCAACAAACCAACAAACCATTAAACCAACAAACCAACAAACTAACAAACCAACAAACCAACAAACCAACAAACCAGCAAACCAACAAACCAACAAACCAACATACCAACAAATCAACAAACCAACAAATCAACAAATCGACAAAACAACAAACTAACAAACCAACAAACCAACAAACCAACAAACCAACAAACCAACAAACCAACAAACCAACAAACCAACAAACCAACAAACCAACAAACCAACAAACCAACAAACCAATAAACCAACAAACCAACAAACCAACAACCCAACAAACCAACAAACCAACAAACCAACAAACCAACAAACCAACATAGTAACAAAATGACAAGCCAACAAACCACCAAACCAATAAATTAACAAACTAACAAACCAACAAACCAACAAACCAGCAAACCAAGAAACCGACAAACCAACAAACCAAAAAACCAACAAACCAATAAACCAACAAACCAACAAACCAACAAACCAACAAAAGAACAAGCCAACAAAACAAAAAATCAACAAACCAACAACCCAACAAACCAACAAACCAACAAACCAACAAACCAACAAACCAACAAACCAACAAACCAACAAATCAATAAACCAACAAACAAACAAACCAACAATACAACAAACCAACAAACCAACAAAATCAACAAACCAACAAACCAACAAACCAACAAACCAACAAACCAACAAATCAACAAACGAACAAACCAACAAGCCAACAAACCAACAAACCAACAAACCAACAAACCAACAAACCAACAAACCAACAAACCAACAAAATCAACAAACCAACAAACCAACAAACCAACAAACCAACAAACCAACAAGCCAACAAACCAACAAATCAACAACCAACAACCCAACAAACCAACAAACCAACAAACCAACAAACCAACAAACCAACAAACCAACAAACCAACAAACCAACAAACCAACAAACCAACAAACAAACAAACCAACAAACCAATAAACCAACAAACCAATAAACCAACAAAGCAACAAACCAACAAACCAACAAACCAACAAGCCAACAAACCAACAAACCAACAAACCAACACACCAACAAACCAACAAACGAACAATCCAACAAACCCACAAACCAACAAACCAACAAACCAACACACCAACAAATCAACAAACCAACAAACCAACAAACCAACAAACCAACAAACCAAAAAACCAACAAACCAACAAACCAACAAACCAAGAAACCAACAAACCAACAAACCAACAAACCAACAAACCAACAAACCAACAAACCAACAAACCAACAAACCAACAAACCAACAAACTCACATAGCAACAAACCAATAAAACAACAACCAACAAACCAACAATCCAACAAACCAACAAACCAACAAACCAAAAAACCAACAAACCAACAAACCAACAAACCAATAAACCAATAAACCAACAAACCAACAAACCAACCAACCAACAAACCAACAAACCAACAAACCAACAAACCAACAAACCAACAAACCAACAAACCAACAAACCAACAAACCAACAAACCAACAAACCAACAAACCAACAAACCAACAAACCAACAAACCAACAAACCAACAAGCCAACAAGCCAACAAACCAACAAACCAACAAACCAACAAACCAACAAACCAACAAACCAACAAACCAACAAACCAACAAACCAACAAACTAACAAACCAACAAACCAACAAACCAATAAACCAACAAACCAACAAATGCACAAACCAACAATCCAACAAACCAACAAACCAACAAAACAACAAACGAACAAGCCAACAAACCGACAAACCAACAAACCAACAAACCAACAAACCAACAAACCAACAAACCAACAAACCAATAAACCAACAATCCAACAAACCAACAAGCCAACAAACCAACAAACCAACAAACCAACAAACCAGCAAACCAACAAACCAACAAACAAACAAACCAACAAACCAACAAACCAACAAACTAACAAACCAACAAACTAACATAGCAACAAAAGACCATAGCAACAAAAGGACAAACCAACAAACCAACAAACCAGCAAACCAACAAACTAACAAACCAACAAACCAACAAACCAACAAACCAACAAACCAACAAACCGACAAACCAACAAACCAACAAACCAACAAACCAACAAACCAACACACCAACAAACCAACAAACGAACAAGCCAACAAACCCAAAAACCAACAAACCAACAAACCAACAAACCAACAAACCAACAACCCAACAAATCAACAAACCAACAAACCAACAAACCAACAAACCAACAAACCAACAAACCAACAAACCAACAAACCAACAAACCAACAAACTAACAAACCAACAAACCAACAAACCAACAAACCAACAAACCAACAAACCAACAAACCAACAAACCAACAAACCAACAAACCAACAAACCAACAAACCAACAAACCAACAAACCAACAAACGAACAAACCAACAAACCAACAAACCAACAAACCAACAAACCAACAAACCAACAAACCAAAAAACCAACAAACCAACAAACCAACACACCAACAAACCAACAAACGAACAAGCCAACAAACCCACAAACCAACAAACCAACAAACCAACAAACCAACAAACCAACAAACCAAAAAACCAGCAAACCAACAAACCAATAAACCAACAAACCAACAAACCAACAAACCAACAAACCAACAAACCAACAAACCAACAAACCAACAAACTAATAAACCAACAAACCAACAAACCAACATAACAACAAACCAATAAAACAACAACCAACAAACCAACAATCCAACAAACCAACAAACCAACAAACCAACAAACCAAAAAACCAACAAACCAACAAACCAACAAATCAATAAACCAATAAATTCACAAACCAAAAAACCAACAAACCAACAAACCAACAAACCAAAAAACCAACAAACCAACAAACCATCAAACCAACAAACCAACAAACCATCAAACCAACAAACCAACAAACCAGCAAACCAACAAGCCAACAAACCAAAAAACCAACAAACCAACAAACCAACAAACCAACAAACCAACAAACTGACAAACCAACAAACTAACATAGCAACAAAAGAACATAGCTACAAAAGAACAAACCAACAAACCAACAAACCAGCAAACCAACAAACTAACAAACCAACAAACCAACGAACCAACAAACCAAAAAACTAACAAACCAACAAACTAATATAGCAACAAAAGAACATAGCAACAAAAGAACAAACCAACAAACCAACAAACCAACAAACCAACAAACTAACAAACCAACAAACCAACAAACCAACAAACCAACAAACCAACAAACCAACAAACCAACAAACCAACAAACCAACAAACCAACAAACCAACAAACCAACAAACCAACAAACCAACAAACCAACAAACCAAGAAACCAACAAACCAACAAACCAACAAACCAACAAACCAACAAACCAACAAACCAACAAACCAACAAAACAACAAACCAACAAACCAACAAACCAACAAACCAACAAACCAACATAGCAACAAACCAACAAACCAACAAACCAACAAACCAACAAGCAAACACACCAACAAACCAACAAACGAACAAACCAACAAACCAACAAACCAACAAACCAACAAACCAACAAACCAACAAACCAACAAGCCAACAAGCCAACAAACCAACAAACGAAGAAACCAACATACCAAAAAACCAACAAACCAACAAACCAACAAACCAACAAACCAACTAACCAACAAACCAACAAACGAACAAGCCAACAAACCCACAAACCAACAAACCAACAAACCAAAAAACCAACAAACCAACAAACCAACAAACCAACAAACCAACAAACCAACAAACCAACAAACCAACAAACCAACAAACCAACAAACCAACAAACCAACAAACCAACAAGCCAACAAACCAACAAACCAACAAACCAACAAACCAACGAACCAACAAACCAACAAACCAACAAACTAACAAACCAACAAACTAATATAGCGACAAAAGAACATAGTAACAAAAAAACAAACCAACAAACCAACAAACCAAAAAACCAACAAACCAACAAACCAACAAACCAACAAACCAACAAACCAACAAATCAACAAACGAACAAACCAACAAGCCAACAAACCAACAAACCAACAAACCAACAAACCAACAAACCAACAAACCAACAAAATCAACAAACCAACAAACCAACAAACCAACAAACCAACAAACCAACAAGCCAACAAACCAACAAATCAACAACCAACAACCCAACAAACCAACAAACCAACAAACCAACAAACCAACAAACCAACAAACCAACAAACCAACAAACCAACAAACCAACAAACCAACAAACAAACAAACCAACAAACCAATAAACCAACAAACCAATAAACCAACAAAGCAACAAACCAACAAACCAACAAACCAACAAACCAACAAACCAACAAACCAACAAACCAACACACCAACAAACCAACAAACGAACAATCCAACAAACCCACAAACCAACAAACCAACAAACCAACACACCAACAAATCAACAAACCAACAAACCAACAAACCAACAAACCAACAAACCAAAAAAGCAACAAACCAAGAAACCAACAAACCAAGAAACCAACAAACCAACAAACCAACAAACCAACAAACCCACAAACCAACAAACCAACAAACCAACAAACCAACAAGCCAACAAACCAACAAACCCACATAGCAACAAACCAATAAAACAACAACCAACAAACCAACAATCCAACAAACCAACAAACCAACAAACCAAAAAACCAACAAACCAACAAACCAACCAACCAACAAACCAACAAACCAACAAACCAACAAACCAACAAACCAACAAACCAACAAACCAACAAACCAACAAACCAACAAACCAACAAACCAACAAACCAACAAACCAACAAACCAACAAACCAACAAACCAACAAACCAACAAACCAACAAACCAACAAACCAACAAACCAACAAACCAACAAACCAACAACCCAACAAACCAACAAACCAACAAACTAACAAACCAACAAACCAGCAAACCAGCAAACCACTAAAACCAAAAAACCAACAAACCAACAAACCAACAAACCAACAAACCAACAAACCAACAAACCAACAAACCGACAAACCAACAAACCAACAAACCAACAAACCAGCAAACCAACAAACCAACAAACCAACATACCAACAAATCAACAAACCAACAAACCAACAAACCATCAAACCAACAAACCAACAAACTAACAAACCAACAAACCAACAAACCAACAAACCAGCAAACCAACAAACCAACATAACAACAAACCAATAAAACAACAACCAACAAACCAACAATCCAACAAACCAACAAACCAACAAACCAACAAACCAAAAAACCAACAAACCAACAAACCAACAAATCAATAAACCAATAAATTCACAAACCAAAAAACCAACAAACCAACAAACCAACAAACCAAAAAACCAACAAACCAACAAACCATCAAACCAACAAACCAACAGACCATCAAACCAACAAACCAACAAACCAGCAAACCAACAAGCCAACAAACCAAAAAACCAACAAACCAACAAACCAACAAACCAACAAACCAACAAACTGACAAACCAACAAACTAACATAGCAACAAAAGAACATAGCTACAAAAGAACAAACCAACAAACCAACAAACCAGCAAACCAACAAACTAACAAACCAACAAACCAACGAACCAACAAACCAAAAAACTAACAAACCAACAAACTAATATAGCAACAAAAGAACATAGCAACAAAAGAACAAACCAACAAACCAACAAACCAACAAACCAACAAACTAACAAACCAACAAACCAACAAACCAACAAACCAACAAACCAACAAACCAACATAGCAACAAACCAACAAACCAACAAACCAACAAACCAACAAGCAAACACACCAACAAACCAACAAACGAACAAACCAACAAACCAACAAACCAACAAACCAACAAACCAACAAACCAACAAACCAACAAGCCAACAAGCCAACAAACCAACAAACGAAGAAACCAACATACCAAAAAACCAACAAACCAACAAACCAACAAACCAACAAACCAACTAACCAACAAACCAACAAACGAACAAGCCAACAAACCCACAAACCAACAAACCAACAAACCAACAAACCAACAAACCAACAAACCAACAAACCAACAAACCAACAAACCAACAAACCAACAAACCAACAAACCAACAAACCAACAAACCAACAAACCAACAAACCAACAAGCCAACAAACCAACAAACCAACAAACCAACAAACCAACGAACCAACAAACCAACAAACCAACAAACTAACAAACCAACAAACTAATATAGCGACAAAAGAACATAGTAACAAAAAAACAAACCAACAAACCAACAAACCAAAAAACCAACAAACCAACAAACCAACAAACCAACAAACCAACAAACCAACAAATCAACAAACGAACAAACCAACAAGCCAACAAACCAACAAACCAACAAACCAACAAACCAACAAACCAACAAACCAACAAAATCAACAAACCAACAAACCAACAAACCAACAAACCAACAAACCAACAAGCCAACAAACCAACAAATCAACAACCAACAACCCAACAAACCAACAAACCAACAAACCAACAAACCAACAAACCAACAAACCAACAAACCAACAAACCAACAAACCAACAAACCAACAAACAAACAAACCAACAAACCAATAAACCAACAAACCAATAAACCAACAAAGCAACAAACCAACAAACCAACAAACCAACAAACCAACAAACCAACAAACCAACAAACCAACACACCAACAAACCAACAAACGAACAATCCAACAAACCCACAAACCAACAAACCAACAAACCAACACACCAACAAATCAACAAACCAACAAACCAACAAACCAACAAACCAACAAACCAAAAAACCAACAAACCAAGAAACCAACAAACCAAGAAACCAACAAACCAACAAACCAACAAACCAACAAACCCACAAACCAACAAACCAACAAACCAACAAACCAACAAGCCAACAAACCAACAAACCCACATAGCAACAAACCAATAAAACAACAACCAACAAACCAACAATCCAACAAACCAACAAACCAACAAACCAAAAAACCAACAAACCAACAAACCAACCAACCAACAAACCAACAAACCAACAAACCAACAAACCAACAAACCAACAAACCAACAAACCAACAAACCAACAAACCAACAAACCAACAAACCAACAAACCAACAAACCAACAAACCAACAAACCAACAAACCAACAAACCAACAAACCAACAAACCAACAAACCAACAAACCAACAAACCAACAACCCAACAAACCAACAAACCAACAAACTAACAAACCAACAAACCAGCAAACCAGCAAACCACTAAAACCAAAAAACCAACAAACCAACAAACCAACAAACCAACAAACCAACAAACCAACAAACCAACAAACCGACAAACCAACAAACCAACAAACCAACAAACCAGCAAACCAACAAACCAACAAACCAACATACCAACAAATCAACAAACCAACAAACCAACAAACCATCAAACCTACAAACCAACAAACTAACAAACCAACAAACCAACAAACCAACAAACCAGCAAACCAACAAACCAACAAACCAACATACCAACAAATCAACAAACCAACAAATCAACAAATCGACAAAACAACAAACTAACAAACCAACAAACCAACAAACCAACAAACCAACAAACCAACAAACCAACAAACCAACAAACCAACAAACCAACAAACCAACAAACCAACAAACCAACAAACCAATAAACCAACAAACCAACAAACCAACAACCCAACAAACCAACAAACCAACAAACCAACAAACCAACATAGTAACAAAATGACAAGCCAACAAACCACCAAACCAATAAATTAACAAACTAACAAACCAACAAACCAACAAACCAGCAAACCAAGAAACCGACAAACCAACAAACCAAAAAACCAACAAACCAATAAACCAACAAACCAACAAACCAACAAACCAACAAACCAACAAAAGAACAAGCCAACAAAACAAAAAATCAACAAACCAACAACCCAACAAACCAACAAACCAACAAACCAACAAACCAACAAACCAACAAACCAACAAACCAACAAATCAATAAACCAACAAACAAACAAACCAACAATACAACAAACCAACAAACCAACAAAATCAACAAACCAACAAACCAACAAACCAACAAACCAACAAACCAACAAATCAACAAACGAACAAACCAACAAGCCAACAAACCAACAAACCAACAAACCAACAAACCAACAAACCAACAAACCAACAAACCAACAAAATCAACAAACCAACAAACCAACAAACCAACAAACCAACAAACCAACAAGCCAACAAACCAGCAAATCAACAACCAACAACCCAACAAACCAACAAACCAACAAACCAACAAACCAACAAACCAACAAACCAACAAACCAACAAACCAACAAACCAACAAACCAACAAACCAACAAACAAACAAACCAACAAACCAATAAACCAACAAACCAATAAACCAACAAAGCAACAAACCAACAAACCAACAAACCAACAAGCCAACAAACCAACAAACCAACAAACCAACACACCAACAAACCAACAAACGAACAATCCAACAAACCCACAAACCAACAAACCAACAAACCAACACACCAACAAATCAACAAACCAACAAACCAACAAACCAACAAACCAACAAACCAAAAAACCAACAAACCAACAAACCAACAAACCAAGAAACCAACAAACCAACAAACCAACAAACCAACAAACCAACAAACCAACAAACCAACAAACCAACAAACCAACAAACCAACAAACCCACATAGCAACAAACCAATAAAACAACAACCAACAAACCAACAATCCAACAAACCAACAAACCAACAAACCAAAAAACCAACAAACCAACAAACCAACAAACCAACAAACCAATAAACCAATAAACCAACAAACCAACAAACCAACCAACCAACAAACCAACAAACCAACAAACCAACAAACCAACAAACCAACAAACCAACAAACCAACAAACCAACAAACCAACAAACCAACAAACCAACAAACCAACAAACCAACAAACCAACAAACCAACAAACCAACAAGCCAACAAGCCAACAAACCAACAAACCAACAAACCAACAAACCAACAAACCAACAAACCAACAAACCAACAAACCAACAAACCAACAAACTAACAAACCAACAAACCAACAAACCAATAAACCAACAAACCAACAAATGCACAAACCAACAATCCAACAAACCAACAAACCAACAAAACAACAAACGAACAAGCCAACAAACCGACAAACCAACAAACCAACAAACCAACAAACCAACAAACCAACAAACCAACAAACCAATAAACCAACAATCCAACAAACCAACAAGCCAACAAACCAACAAACCAACAAACCAACAAACCAGCAAACCAACAAACCAACAAACCAACAAACCAACAAACCAACAAACCAACAAACTAACAAACCAACAAACTAACATAGCAACAAAAGACCATAGCAACAAAAGAACAAACCAACAAACCAACAAACCAGCAAACCAACAAACTAACAAACCAACAAACCAACAAACCAACAAACCAACAAACCAACAAACCGACAAACCAACAAACCAACAAACCAACAAACCAACAAACCAACACACCAACAAACCAACAAACGAACAAGCCAACAAACCCAAAAACCAACAAACCAACAAACCAACAAACCAACAAACCAACAACCCAACAAATCAACAAACCAACAAACCAACAAACCAACAAACCAACAAACCAACAAACCAACAAACCAACAAACCAACAAACCAACAAACCAACAAACTAACAAACCAACAAACCAACAAACCAACAAACCAACAAACCAACAAACCAACAAACCAACAAACCAACAAACCAACAAACCAACAAACCAACAAACCAACAAACCAACAAACCAACAAACGAACAAACCAACAAACCAACAAACCAACAAACCAACAAACCAACAAACCAACAAACCAAAAAACCAACAAACCAACAAACCAACACACCAACAAACCAACAAACGAACAAGCCAACAAACCCACAAACCAACAAACCAACAAACCAACAAACCAACAAACCAACAAACCAAAAAACCAGCAAACCAACAAACCAATAAACCAACAAACCAACAAACCAACAAACCAACAAACCAACAAACCAACAAACCAACAAACCAACAAACCAACAAACTAATAAACCAACAAACCAACAAACCAACATAACAACAAACCAATAAAACAACAACCAACAAACCAACAATCCAACAAACCAACAAACCAACAAACCAACAAACCAAAAAACCAACAAACCAACAAACCAACAAATCAATAAACCAATAAATTCACAAACCAAAAAACCAACAAACCAACAAACCAACAAACCAAAAAACCAACAAACCAACAAACCATCAAACCAACAAACCAACAAACCATCAAACCAACAAACCAACAAACCAGCAAACCAACAAGCCAACAAACCAACAAACCAAAAAACCAACAAACCAACAAACCAACAAACCAACAAACCAACAAACTGACAAACCAACAAACTAACATAGCAACAAAAGAACATAGCTACAAAAGAACAAACCAACAAACCAACAAACCAGCAAACCAACAAACTAACAAACCAACAAACCAACGAACCAACAAACCAAAAAACTAACAAACCAACAAACTAATATAGCAACAAAAGAACATAGCAACAAAAGAACAAACCAACAAACCAACAAACCAACAAACCAACAAACTAACAAACCAACAAACCAACAAACCAACAAACCAACAAACCAACAAACCAACAAACCAACAAACCAACAAACCAACAAACCAACAAACCAACAAACCAACAAACCAACAAACCAACAAACCAACAAACCAACAAACCAACAAACCAACAAACCAACAAACCAACAAACCAACAAACCAACAAACCAACAAACCAACAAACCAACAAACCAACAAAACAACAAACCAACAAACCAACAAACCAACAAACCAACAAACCAACATAGCAACAAACCAACAAACCAACAAACCAACAAACCAACAAGCAAACACACCAACAAACCAACAAACGAACAAACCAACAAACCAACAAACCAACAAACCAACAAACCAACAAACCAACAAACCAACAAGCCAACAAGCCAACAAACCAACAAACGAAGAAACCAACATACCAAAAAACCAACAAACCAACAAACCAACAAACCAACAAACCAACAAACCAACTAACCAACAAACCAACAAACGAACAAGCCAACAAACCCACAAATCAACAAACCAACAAACCAACAAACCAACAAACCAACAAACCAACAAACCAACAAACCAACAAACCAACAAACCAACAAACCAACAAACCAACAAACCAACAAACCAACAAACCAACAAACCAACAAGCCAACAAACCAACAAACCAACAAACCAACAAACCAACGAACCAACAAACCAACAAACCAACAAACTAACAAACCAACAAACTAATATAGCGACAAAAGAACATAGTAACAAAAAAACAAACCAACAAACCAACAAACCAAAAAACCAACAAACCAACAAACCAAAAAACCAAAAAACCAAAAAACCAACAAACCAACAAACCAACAAACCAACAAACCAACAAACTAACAAACCAACAAACCAACAAACCAACAAACCAACAAACCAACAAACCAACAAACCATTAAACCAACAAACCAACAAACCAACAAACTAACAAACCAACAAACCAACAAACCAACAAACCAACAAAAAAACAAACCAACAAACCAACAAACCAACAAACCAACAAACCAACAAACCAACAAACCAACAAACCAACAAACCAACAAACCAACATAGCAACAAACCAACAAACCAACAACTAACAAACCAACAATCCAACAAACCAACAAACCAACAAACCAAAAAACTAACAAACCAACAAACTAACAAACCAACAAACCAACAAACCAACAAACCAACAAACCAATAAACAAACAAACCAACAAAGCAACAAACCAACAAACCAACAAACCAACAAACCAACAAACCAAAAAACCAACAAACAAACAAACCAACAAACCAACAAACAAACAAACCAACAAACCAACAAACCAACAAACTAACAAACCAACAAACCAACAAACCAACAAACCAACAAACCAACAAAACAACAAACCAACAACCCAACAAACCAACAAACCAACAAACCAACAAACCAACAAACCAACAAGCCAACAAACCAACAAACGAAGAAACCAACATACCAAAAAACCAACAAACCAACAAACCAACAAACCAACAAACCAACTAACCAACAAACCAACAAACGAACAAGCCAACAAACCAACAAACCAACAAACCAACAAACCAACAAACCAACAAACCAACAAACCAACAAACCAACAAACCAACAAACCAACAAACCAACAAACCAACAAACCAACAAACCAACAAACCAACAAACCAACAAACCAACAAACCAACAAACCAACAAGCCAACAAACCAACAAACCAACAAACCAACAAACCAACAAACCAACAAACCAACAAACCAATAAACCAACAAACTAACAAACCAACAAACTAATATAGCAACAAAAGAACATAGTAACAAAAAAACAAACCAAGAAACCAACAAACCAAAAAACCAACAAACCAACAAACCAAAAAACCAAAAAACCAACAAACCAACAAACCAACAAACCAACAAACCAACAAACTAACAAACCAACAAACCAACAAACCAACAAACCAACAAACCAACAAACCAACAAACCATTAAACCAACAAACCAACAAACCAACAAACTAACAAACCAACAAACCAACAAACCAACAAACCAACAAAAAAACAAACCAACAAACCAACAAACCAACAAACCAACAAACCAACAAACCAACAAACCAACAAACCAACAAACCAACAAACCAACATAGCAACAAACCAACAAACCAACAACCAACAAACCAACAATCCAACAAACCAACAAACCAACAAACCAAAAAACTAACAAACCAACAAACTAACAAACCAACAAACCAACAAACCAACAAACCAACAAACCAACAAACCAATAAACAAACAAACCAACAAAGCAACAAACCAACAAACCAACAAACCAACAAACCAACAAACCAAAAAACCAACAAACAAACAAACCAACAAACCAACAAACAAACAAACCAACAAACCAACAAACCAACAAACTAACAAACCAACAAACTAACAAACCAACAAACCAACAAACCAACAAACCAACAAACCAACAAACCAACAAACCAATAAACCAACAACCCAACAAACCAACAAATTAACAAACCAACAAACCAACAAACCAACAAACCAACAAACCAACAAACAAACAAATCAACAAACCAACAAACCAACAAACTAACAAAAAAAACAAACCAACAAACCAACAAAACAACAGACCAACAAACCAACAAACCAACAACCCAACAAACTAACAAACCAACAAACCAACAAATCAACAAACCAACAAACTAACAAACCAACAAACCAACAAACCAACAAACCAACAAACCAACAAACCAACAAACCAACAAACCAACAAACCAACAAACCAACAAACTAACAAACCAACAAACCACCAAACCAACACACCAACAAACCAACAAACGAACAAGCCAACAAACTAACAAACCAATAAACGAACAAACCAACAAAGCAACAAACCAACAAACCAACAAACCAACAAACCAACAAACCAACAAACAAACAAACCAACAAACCAACAAACCAACAAACTAACAAACCAACAAACCAACAAACTAACAAACCAACAAACCAACAAACCAACAAACCAACAACACAACAAACCAACAAATTAACAAACCAACAAACCAGCGAACCAACAAACCAACAAACAAACAAACCAACAAACCAACAAACTAACAAAAAAACAAACCAACAAACCAACAAACCAACAAACCAACAAACCAACAAACCAACAAACCAACAACCCAACAAACCAACAAACCAACAAATCAACAAACCAACAAACCAACAAACCAACAAACTAACAAACCAACAAACCAACAAACCAACAAACCAACAAACCAACATAACAACAAACCACCAAACCAACACACCAACAAACCAACAAACAAAAAAGCCAACAAACCAACAAACCAATAAACCAACAAACCAACAAAGCAACAAACCAAAAAACAAACAAACCAACAAACCAACAAACTAACAAACCAAAAACCAACAAACCACCAAACCAACAAACCAACAAACCAACAAACCAACAAACCAACAAACCAACAAACCAACAAACCAACAAACCAACAAACCAGCAAACCATCAAACCAACAAACCAACAAGCCAACAAACCAACAAACCAACAAACCAACAAACCAACAAACCAACAAACCAACAAACCAACAAACCAACAAACCAACAAACCAACACACCAACAAACCAACAAACGAACAAGCCAACAAACCAACAAACCAACAAACTTACAAACCAACAAACCAACAAACCAACAAACAAATAAACCAACATAGCAACAAACCAACAAACCAACAACCAACAAACCAACAATCCAACAAAGCAACAAACCAACAAACGAAAAACCCAACAAACCAACAAACCAACAAACCAACATCCCAACAAACCAACAAACCAACAAACCAACAAACCAACAAACCAACAAACCAACAAACCAACAAACCCAACAAACCAACAAACCAACAAACCAACAAACCAACAAACCAACAAACCAACAAACCAACAAACCAACAAACCAACAAACCAACAAACCAACAAACCAACAAACCAACAAACCAACAAACCAACAAACCAACAAACCAACAAACCAACTAACTAACAAACCAATAAACCAACAAACCAACAAACTAACAAACCAATACAGCAACAAACCAACAAACCAAAAAACCAACAAACGAACAAACGAACAAACCAACAAACCAACAACCCAATAAACCAACAAAGTAACTAACCTATAATCCAACAAACTAACAAACCAACAAACCAACAAACCAACAAACCAACAAACCAACAAACCAACAAACCGACAAACCAACATATCAACAACCAACAAACCAGCAAACCAACAAACCAACAAACCAACATACCAACAAATCAACAAACCAACAAACCAACAAACCAACAAACCAGCAAACTAACAAACCAACAAACCAACAAACCAACAAACCAATAAACCAGCAAACCAACAAACCAACAAACCAACATACCAACAAACCAACAAACCAATAAATCAACAAATCGACAAACCAACAAACTAACAAACCAACAAACCAACAAACCAATAAACAAACAAACCAACAAAGCAACAAACCAACAAACCAACAAACCAACAAACCAACAAACCAACAAACCAACAAACCAACAAACTAACAAACCAACAAACCAACAAACCAACAAACCAACAAACCAACAACCCAACAAACCAACAAATTAACAAACCAACAAACCAGCAAACCAACAAACCAACAAACTAACAAACCAAAAAACTAACAAAAAAACAAACCAACAAACCAACAAATCAACAAACCAACAAACCAACAAACCAACAAACCAACAACCCAACAAACCAACAAACCAACAAATCAACAAACCAACAAACCAACAAACCAACAAACCAACAAACCAACAAACCAACAAACCAACAAACCAACAAACCAACAAACCAACAAACCACCAAACCAACACACCAACAAACCAACAAACGAACAAGCCAACAAACCAACAAACCAACAAACCAATAAACCAACAAACCAACAAAGCAACAAACCAACAAACCAACAAACCAACAAACCAACAAACCAACAAACCAACAAACCAACAAACTAACAAACCAACAAACCAACAAACCTACAAACCAACAAACCAATAAACTAACAAACCAACAAAGCAACAAACCAACAAACCAACAAACCAACAAACCAACAAACGAACAAACGAACAAACGAACAAACCAACAAACCAACAAACCAACAAACCAACAAACCAACAAACCAACAAACCAACAAAACAACAAACCAAAAAACAAACAAACCAACAAACCAACAAACTAACAAACCAAAAACAAACAAACCACCAAACCAACAAACCAACAAACCAACAAACCAACAAACCAACAAACCAACAATCCAACAAACCAACAAACCAACAAACCAACAAACCAACAAACCAGCAAACCAACAAACCAACAAACCAACAAACCAACAAACCAACAAACCAACAAACCAACAAACCAACAAGCCAACAAACCAACAAACCAACAAACCAACAAACCAACAAACCAACAAACCAACAAACCAACAAACCAACAAACCAACAAACCACCAAACCAACAAACTAACAAACCAATAAACCAACAAACCAACAAACTAACAAACCAATAAAGCAACAAACCAACAAACCAAAAAACCAACAAACAAACAAACCAACAAACCAACAAACCAACAAACCAACAACCCAATAAACCAACAAACTAACTAACCTATAATCCAACAAACCAACAAACCAACAAACTAACAAACCAACAAACCAACAAACCGACAAACCAACAAATCAACAACCAACAAACCAGCAAACCAACAAACCAACAAACCAACATACCAACAAATCAACAAACCAACAAACCAACAAACCAACAAACCAACAAACCAACAAACCAACAAACTAACAAACCAGCAAACCAACAAACCAACAAACCAACAAACCAACAAACCAACAAACCAACAAACCAACAAACTAACAAACCAACAAACCAACAAACCGACAAACCAATAAACCAGCAAACCAACAAACCAACAAACCAACATACCAACAAACCAACAAACCAATAAATCAACAAATCGACAAACCAACAAATTAACAAACCAACAAACCAACAAACCAACAAACCAACGAACCAACAAACCAATAAACAAACAAACCAACAAAGCAACAAACCAACAAACCAACAAACCAACAAACCAACAAACCAAAAAACCAACAAACAAACAAACCAACAAACCAACAAACAAACAAACCAACAAACCAAAAAACCAACAATCTAACAAACCAACAAACCAACAAACCAACATACCAACAAACCAACAAACCAACAAACCAACAACCCAACAAACCAACAAATTAACAAACCAACAAACCAACAAACCAACAAACCAACAACCAAACAAACCAACAAACCAACAAACCAACAAACTAACAAAAAAACAAACCAACAAACCAACAAAACAACAGACCAACAAACCAACAAACCAACAACCCAACAAACTAACAAACCAACAAATCAACAAACCAACAAACCAACAAACCAACAAACCAACAACCCAACAAACCAACAAACCAACAAACCAACAAACCAACAAACCAACAAACCAATAAATCAACAAACCAACAAACCAACAAACCACCAAACCAACACACCAACAAACCAACAAACGAACAAGCCAACAAACCAACAAACCAATAAACCAACAAACCAACAAAGCAACAAACCAACAAACCAGCAAACCAACAAACTAACAAACCAACAAACCAACAAACCAACAAACAAACAAACCAACAAACCAACAAACCAACAAACTAACAAACCAACAACCCATTAAACTAACAAACCAACAAACCAACAAATCAACAACCCAACAAACCAACAAATTAACGAACCAACAAACCAACAAACAAACAAACCAACAAACCAACAAACCAACAAACTAACAAAAAAACAAACCAACAAACCAACAAACCAACAAACCAACAAACCAACAAACCAACAAACCAACAACCTAACAAACCAACAAACCAACAAATCAACAAACCAACAAACCAACAAACCAACAAACCAACAAACCAACAAACCAACAAACCAACAAACCAACAAACCCACAAACCAACAAACCCACAAACCAACAAACCAACAAACCAACAAACCAACACACCAACAAACCAACAAACGAACAAGCCAACAAACCAACAAACCAACAAACCAACAAACCAATAAACTAACAAACCAACAAAGCAACAAACCAACAAACCAACAAACCAACAAACCAACAAACGAACAAACGAACAAACGAACAAACGAACAAACCAACAAACCAACAAACCAACAAACCAACAAACCAACAAACCAACAAACCCACAAACCAACAAACCAACAAACCAACAAACCAACACACCAACAAACCAACAAACGAACAAGCCAACAAACCAACAAACTAACAAACCAAAAACCAACAAACCACCAAACTAACAAATCAACAAACCAACAAGCCAACAAACCAACAAACTAACAAACCAACAAACCAACAAACCAACAAACCAACAAACCAACAAACCAACAAACCAACAAACCAACAAACCAACAAACCCACACACCAACAAACCATCAAACGAACAAGCCAACAAACCAACAAACCAACAAACTCACAAACCAACAAACCAACAAACCAACAAACCAACAAACCAACATAGCAACAAAACAACAAACCAACAACCAACAAACCAACAATCCAACAAAGCACAAAACCAACAAACGAAAAACCCAACAAACCAACAAACCAACAAACCAACATCCCAACAAACCAACAAACCAACAAACCAACAAACCAACAAACGAACAAACCAACAAACCAACAAACCAAGAAACCAACAAACCAACAAACCAATAAACCAACAAACCAACAAACCAACAAACCAACAAACTAACAAACCAATAAACCAACAAACCAACAAACTAACAAACCAATAAAGCAACAAACCAACAAACCAAAAAACCAACAAACAAACAAACCAACAAACCAATAAACCAACAAACCAACAACCCAATAAACCAACAAACTAACTAACCTATAATCAAACAAACCAACAAACCAACAAACCAACAAACCAACAAACCAACAAACCAACAAACCGACAAACCAACAAATCAAGAACCAACAAACCAGCAAACCAACAAACCAACAAACCAACATACCAACAAATCAACAAACCAACAAACCAACAAACCAACAAACCAACAAACCAACAATTTAACAAACCAACAAACCAACAAACCAACAAACCAATAAACCAACAAACCAACAAACCAACAAACCAACAAACCAACATACCAACAAACCAGCAAACCAATAAATCAACAAATCGACAAACCAACAAACTAACAAACCAACAAACCAACAAACCAACAAACCAACAAACCAACAAACCAACAAACCAACAAACCAACAAACCAATAAACCAACAAACCAACAAACCAACAAACCAACAAACCAACAAACCAACATAGTAACAAAATGACAAGCCAACAAACCAACAAACCAACAAACTAACAAACTAACAAACCACCAAACCAACAAACCAACAAACCAACAAACCAACAAACTAACAAACCAAAAAACCAACAAACCAATAAACCAACAAACCAACAAACCAACAAACCAAGAACAGAACAAGCCAACAAACCAACAAATCAACAAGCCAACAACCCAACAAACCAACAAACCAACAAACCAACAAACCAACAAACCAACAAACCAACAAACCAACAAACCAACAAATCAGTAAACCAACAAACCAACAAACCAACAAACCAACAATACAACAAACCAACAAACCAACAAAATCAACAAACCAACAAACCAACAAACCAACAAACGAACAAACCAACAAACCAACCAACCAACAAACCAACAAACCAACAAACCAACAAACCAACAAACCAACAAACCAACAAACCAACAAACCAACAAACCAACAAAATCAACAAACCAACTAATCAACAAACCAACAAACCAACAAACCAACAAGCCAACAAGCCAACAAACCAACAAATCAACAAACCAACAACCCAACAAACCAACAAACCAACAAACCAACAAACCAACAAACCAACAAACCCACAAACCAACAAACCAACAAACCAACAAACCAACAAACCAACAAACCAACAAACCAACAAACCAATAAACCAACAAACCAACAAACCAACAAACCAACAAACCAACAAACCAACAAACCAACAAACCAACAAACCAACAAACCAACACACCAACAAACCAACAAACGAACAATCCAACAAACCCACAAACCAACAAACCAACAAACCAACACACCAACAAACCAACAAACCAACAAACCAAAAAACCAACAAACCAACAAACCAACAAACCAACAAACCAACAAACCAACAAACCAACAAACCAACAAACCAACAAACCAACAAACCAACAAACCAACAAACCAACAAGCCAACAAACCAACAAACTAACATAGCAACAAACCCATAAAACAACAACCAACAAACCAACAATCAAACAAACCAACAAACCAACAAACCAAAAAACCAACAAACCAACAAACCAACAAACCAACAAACCAACAAACTAATAAACCAATAAGCCAACAAACCAACCAACCAACAAACCAACAAACCAACAAACCAACAAACCAACAAACCAACAAACCAACAAACCAACAAACCAACAAACCAACAAACCAACAAACCAACAAACCAACAAACCAACAAACCAACAAACCAACAAACCAACAAACCAACAAACCAACAAACCAACAAACCAACAAACCAATAAACCAACAAACGAACAAACCAACAAACAAACAAACCAACAAACCAAAAAAACAACAAACGAACAAGCCAACAAACCCACAAACCAACAAACCAACAAACCAACAAACCAACAAACCAACAAACCAACAAACCAACAAACCAACAAACCAACAAACCAACAAACCACCAAACCAACAAACCAACAAACCAACAAACCAATAAACCAACAAACCAACAAACCAACAAGCCAACAAACCAACAAACCAACAAACCAACAAACCAACAAACCAACAAACCAACAAACCAACAAACTAATAAACCAACAAACTAACATAGCAACAAAAGAACATAGCAACAAAAGAACAAACCAACAAACCAACAAACCAGCAAACCAACAAACTAACAAACCAACAAACCAACAAACCAACAAACCAACAAACCAACAAACACACAAACCAACAAACCCACAAACCCACAAACCAACAAACCAACATACCAACAAACAAACAAACCAACAAACCAACAAACCAACAAACCAACAAACAAACAAACCAACAAACCAACAAACCAACAAACGAGCAACCCAACAAACCAACAAACCAACAAACCAACAAACCAACAAACCAACAAACCAACAAACCAACAAACCAACAAACCAACAAACCAACAAACCAACAAAATCAACAAACCAACTAACAAACAAACCAACAAACCAACAAACCAACAAACCAACAAGCCAACAAACCAACAAATCAACAAACCAACAACCCAACAAACCAACAAACCAACAAACCAACAAACCAACAAACCAACGAACCAACAAACCAACAAACCAACAAACCAACAAACCAACAAACCAACAAACCAATAAACCAACAAACCAATAAACCAACAAACCAACATAGCAACAAAACAACAAACCAACAACCAACAAACCAACAATCCAACAAAGCACAAAACCAACAAACGAAAAACCCAACAAACCAACAAACCAACAAACCAACAAACCAACTAACAAACAAACCAACAAACCAACAAACCAACAAACCAACAAGCCAACAAACCAACAAATCAACAAACCAACAACCCAACAAACCAACAAACCAACAAACCAACAAACCAACAAACCAACGAACCAACAAACCAACAAACCAACAAACCAACAAACCAACAAACCAACAAACCAATAAACCAACAAACCAATAAACCAACAAACCAACAAACCAACAAACCAACAAACCAACAAACCAACAAACCAACAAACCAACAAACCAACAAACCAACAAACCAACAAATTAACAAACCAACACACCAACAAACCAACAAACGAACAATCCAACAAACCCACAAACCAACAAACCAACACACCAACAAACCCACAAACCAACAAACCAACAAACCAAAAAACCAACAAACCAACAAACCAACAAACCAACAGACCAACAAACCAACAAACCAACAAACCAACAAACCAACAAACCAACAAACCAACAAACCAACAAACCAACATAGCAACAAACCAACAAACCAACAAACCAACAAACCAACAAACCCACACACCAACAAACCAACAAACGAACAAGCCAACAAACCAACAAACCAACAAACTCACAAACCAACAAACCAACAAACCAACAAACCAACAAACCAACAAACCAACATAGCAACAAAACAACAAACCAACAACCAACAAACCAACAATCCAACAAAGCACAAAACCAACAAACGAAAAACCCAACAAACCAACAAACCAACAAACCAACATCCCAACAAACCAACAAACCAACAAACCAACAAACCAACAAACCAACAAACCAACAAACACACAAACCAACAAACCAACAAACCAACAAACCAATAAACCAACAAACCAACAAACTAACAAACCAATAAAGCAACAAACCAACAAACCAAAAAACCAACAAACGAACAAACCAACAAACCAATAAACCAACAAACCAACAACCCAATAAACCAACAAACTAACTAACTTATAATCAAACAAACCAACAAACCAACAAACCAACAAACCAACAAACCGACAAACCAACAAATCAAGAACCAACAAACCAGCAAACCAACAAACCAACAAACCAACATACCAACAAATCAACAAACCAACAAACCAACAAACCAACAAACCAACAAACCAACAATTTAACAAACCAACAAACCAACAAACCAACAAACCAATAAACCAACAAACCAACAAACCAACAAACCAACAAACCAACATACCAACAAACCAGCAAACCAATAAATCAACAAATCGACAAACCAACAAACTAACAAACCAACAAACCAACAAACCAACAAACCAACAAACCAACAAACCAACAAACCAACAAACCAACAAACCAATAAACCAACAAACCAACAAACCAACAAACCAACAAACCAACAAACCAACAAACCAACATAGTAACAAAATGACAAGCCAACAAACCAACAAACCAACAAACTAACAAACTAACAAACCACCAAACCAACAAACCAACAAACCAACAAACTAACAAACCAAAAAACCAACAAACCAATAAACCAACAAACCAACAAACCAACAAACCAAGAACAGAACAAGCCAACAAACCAACAAATCAACAAGCCAACAACCCAACAAACCAACAAACCAACAAACCAACAAACCAACAAACCAACAAACCAACAAACCAACAAACCAACAAACCAACAAACCAACAAACCAACAAATCAGTAAACCAACAAACCAACAAACCAACAAACCAACAATACAACAAACCAACAAACCAACAAAATCAACAAACCAACAAACCAACAAACCAACAAACGAACAAACCAACAAACCAACCAACCAACAAACCAACAAACCAACAAACCAACAAACCAACAAACCAACAAACCAACAAACCAACAAACCAACAAACCAACAAACCAACAAAATCAACAAACCAACTAATCAACAAACCAACAAACTAACAAACCAACAAGCCAACAAACCAACAAATCAACAAACCAACAACCCAACAAACCAACAAACCAACAAACCAACAAACCAACAAACCAACAAATCCACAAACCAACAAACCAACAAACCAACAAACCAACAAACCAACAAACCAACAAACCAACAAACCAATAAACCAACAAACCAACAAACCAACAAACCAACAAACCAACAAACCAACAAACCAACAAACCAACAAACCAACACACCAACAAACCAACAAACGAACAATCCAACAAACCCACAAACCAACAAACCAACAAACCAACACACCAACAAACCAACAAACCAACAAACCAAAAAACCAACAAACCAACAAACCAACAAACCAACAAACCAACAAACCAACAAACCAACAAACCAACAAACCAACAAACCAACAAACCAACAAACCAACAAACCAACAAACCAACAAGCCAACAAACCAACAAACTAACATAGCAACAAACCCATAAAACAACAACCAACAAACCAACAATCAAACAAACCAACAAACCAACAAACCAAAAAACCAACAAACCAACAAACCAACAAACCAACAAACCAACAAACTAATAAACCAATAAGCCAACAAACCAACCAACCAACAAACCAACAAACCAACAAACCAACAAACCAACAAACCAACAAACCAACAAACCAACAAACCAACAAACCAACAAACCAACAAACCAACAAACCAACAAACCAACAAACCAACAATT
The DNA here is from genome assembly GCA_958298945.1 of Atherix ibis. Taxonomy (NCBI): domain Eukaryota; kingdom Metazoa; phylum Arthropoda; class Insecta; order Diptera; family Athericidae; genus Atherix; species Atherix ibis. The sequence goes on along the minus strand of OY282608.1, from coordinate 85,757,467 downwards.
TAACAAACCAACAAACCAACAAACCAACAAACCAACAAACCAACAAACCAACAAACCAATAAACCAACAAACGAACAAACCAACAAGCAAACAAACCAACAAACCAACAAAACAACAAACGAACAAGCCAACAAACCCACAAACCAACAAACCAACAAACCAACAAACCAACAAACCAACAAACCAACAAACCAACAAACCAACAAACCAACAAACCAACAAACCAACAAACCACCAAACCAACAAACCAACAAACCAACAAACCAATAAACCAACAAACCAACAAACCAACAAGCCAACAAACCAACAAACCAACAAACCAACAAACCAACAAACCAACAAACCAACAAACTAATAAACCAACAAACTAACATAGCAACAAAAGAACATAGCAACAAAAGAACAAACCAACAAACCAACAAACCAGCAAACCAACAAACAAACAAACCAACAAACCAACAAACCAACAAACCAACAAACCAACAAACACACAAACCAACAAACCCACAAACCCACAAACCAACAAACCAACAAACCAACAAACAAACAAACCAACAAACCAACAAACCAACAAACAAACAAACCAACAAACCAACAAACCAACAAACGAGCAAACCAACAAACCAACAAACCAACAAACCAACAAACCAACAAACCAACAAACCAACAAACCAACAAACCAACAAACCAACAAACCAACAAACCAACAAACCAACAAAATCAACAAACCAACTAACAAACAAACCAACAAACCAACAAACCAACAAACCAACAAGCCAACAAACCAACAAATCAACAAACCAACAACCCAACAACCCAACAAACCAACAAACCAACAAACCAACAAACCAACAAACCAACGAACCAACAAACCAACAAACCAACAAACCAACAAACCAACAAACCAACAAACCAACAAACCAATAAACCAACAAACCAATAAACCAACAAACCAACAAACCAACAAACCAACAAACCAACAAACCAACAAACCAACAAACCAACAAACCAACAAACCAACAAACCAACAAATCAACAAACCAACACACCAACAAACCAACAAACGAACAATCCAACAAACCCACAAACCAACAAACCAACACACCAACAAACCCACAAACCAACAAACCAACAAACCAAAAAACCAACAAACCAACAAACCAACAAACCAACAAACCAACAGAACAACAAACCAACAAACCAACAAACCAACAAACCAACAAACCAACAAACCAACAAACCAACAAACCAACATAGCAACAAACCAATAAAACAACAACCAACAAATCAACAATCCAACAAACCAACAAACCAACAAACCAACAAACCAACAAACCAACAAACTAACAAACCAACAAACCAACAAACCAACAAACCAACAAACCAACAAACCAACAAACCAATATACCAACAAACCAACAAACCAACAAACCTACAAACCAACAAACCAACAAACCAACAAACTAACAAAAAAACAAACCAACAAACAAACAAACTAACAAACCAACAAACCAACAAACCAACAAACTAACAAACCAACAAACCAACAAACCAACAAACCAACAACCCAACAAACCAACAAATTAACAAACCAACAAACCAGCAAACCAACAAACCAACAAACAAACAAACCAACAAACCAACAAACCAACAAACTAACAAAAAAACAAACCAACAAACCAACAAACCAACAAACCAACAAACCAACAAACCAACAAACACACAAACCAACAAACCCACAAACCCACAAACCAACAAACCAACAAACCAACAAACAAACAAACCAACAAACCAACAAACCAACAAACCAACAAACCAACAAACCAACAACCCAACAAACCAACAAACCAACAAATCAACAAACCAACAACCCAACAAACCAACAAACCAACAAACCAACAAGCCAACAAACCAACAAACCAACAAACCAACAAACCAACAAACCAACAAACCAACAAACCAACAAACCAACAAACCAACAAACTAACAAACCAACAAACTAATATAGCAACAAAAGAACATAGCAACAAAAAAACATACCAACAAACCAACAAACCAAAAAACCAACAAACCAACAAACCAAAAAACCAACAAACCAACAAACCAACAAACTAACAAACCAACAAACCAACAAACCAACAAACCAACAAACCAACAAACCATTAAACCAACAAACCAACAAACCAACAAACTAACAAACCAACAAACCAACAAACCAACAAACCAACAAACCAACAAAAAAACAAACCAACAAACCAACAAACCAACAAACCAACAAACCAACAAACCAACAAACCAACAAACCAATAAACAAACAAACCAACAAAGCAACAAACCAACAAACCAACAAACCAACAAACCAACAAACCAAAAAACCAACAAACAAACAAACCAACAAACCAACAAACAAACAAACCAACAAACCAACAAACCAACAAACTAACAAACCAACAAACCAACAAACCAACAAACCAACAAACCAACAGACCAACAACCCAACAAACCAACAAATTAACAAACCAACAAACCAACAAACCAACAAACCAACAAACAAACAAATCAACAAACCAACAAACCAACAAACTAACAAAAAAACAAACCAACAAACCAACAAAACAGCAGACCAACAAACCAACAAACCAACAACCCAACAAACTAACAAACCAACAAATCAACAAACCAACAAACCAACAAACCAACATACCAACAAACCAACAAACCAACAAACCAACAAACTAACAAACCAACAAACTAACAAACCAACAAACCACCAAACCAACACACCAACAAACCAACAAACGAACAAGCCAACAAACTAACAAACCAATAAACGAACAAACCAACAAAGCAACAAACCAACAAACCAACAAACCAACAAACCAACAAACCAACAAACCAACAAACCAACAAACCAACAAACAAACAAACCAACAAACCAACAAACCAACAAACTAACAAACCAACAAACCAACAAACTAACAAACCAACAAACCAACAAACCAACAAACCAACAACCCAACAAACCAACAAATTAACAAACCAACAAACCAGCAAACCAACAAACCAACAAACAAACAAACCAACAAACCAACAAACCAACAAACTAACAAAAAAACAAACCAACAAACCAACAAACCAACAAACCAACAAACCAACAAACCAACAAACCAATAAACCAACAACCCAACAAACCAACAAACCAACAAATCAACAAACCAACAAACCAACAAACCAACAAACTAACAAACCAACAAACCAACAAACCAACAAACCAACAAACCAACATACCAACAAACCACCAAACCAACACACCAACAAACCAACAAACGAACAAGCCAACAAACCAACAAACCAATAAACCAACAAACCAACAAAGCAACAAACCAAAAAACAAACAAACCAACAAACCAACAAACTAACAAACCAAAAACCAACAAACCACCAAACCACCAAACCTACAAACCAACAAACCAACAAACCAACAAACCAACAAACCAACAAACCAACAAACCAACAAACCAACAAACCAACAAACCAACAAACCAGCAAACCAACAAACCAACAAACCAACAAGCCAACAAACCAACAAACCAACAAACCAGCAAACCACCAAACCAACAAACCAACAAACCAACAAACCAACAAACCAACAAACCAACAAACCAACACACCAACAAACCAACAAACGAACAAGCCAACAAACCAACAAACCAACAAACTTACAAACCAACAAACCAACAAACCAACAAACCAACAAACCAACATAGCAACAAACCAACAAACCAACAACCAACAAACCAACAATCCAACAAAGCAACAAACGAAAAACCCAACAAACCAACAAACCAACAAACCAACATCCCAACAAACCAACAAACCAACAAACCAAGAAACCAACAAACCAACAAACCAACAAACCAACAAACCAACAAACCAACAAACCAACAAACCAACAAACCAACAAACCAACAAACCAACAAACCAACAAACCAACAAACCAACAAACCAACAAACCAACAAACCAACAAACCAACAAACCAACAAACCAACAAACCAACAAACCAACAAACCAACAAACCAACAAACCAACAAACCAACAAACCGACAAACCAACAAATCAACAACCAACAAACCAGCAAACCAACAAACCAACAAACCAACATACCAACAAATCAACAAACCAACAAACCAACAAACCAACAAACCAACAAACCAACAAACTAACAAACCAACAAACCAACAAACCAACAAGCCAACAAACCAACAAACCAACAAACCAGCAAACCACCAAACCAACAAACCAACACACCAACAAACCAACAAACGAACAAGCCAACAAACCAACAAACCAACAAACTTACAAACCAACAAACTAACAAACCAACAAACCAACAAACCAACATAGCAACAAACCAACAAACCAACAACCAACAAACCAACAATCCAACAAAGCAACAAACGAAAAACCCAACAAACCAACAAACCAACAAACCAACATCCCAACAAACCAACAAACCAACAAACCAACAAACCAACAAACCAACAAACCAACAAACCAACAAACCAACAAACCAACAAACCAACAAACCAACAAACCAACAAACCAACAAACCAACAAACCAACAAACCAACAAACCAACAAACCAACAAACCAACAAACCAACAAACCAACAAACCAACAAACCAACAAACCAACAAACCAACAAACCAACAAACCAACAAACCAACAAACCAACAAACCAACAAACCAACAAACCAACAAACCAACAAACCAACAAACCAACAAACCAACAAACCAACAAACCAACAAACCAACAAACCAACAAACCAACAAACCAACAAACCGACAAACCAACAAATCAACAACCAACAAACCAGCAAACCAACAAACCAACAAACCAACATACCAACAAATCAACAAACCAACAAACCAACAAACCAACAAACCAACAAACCAACAAACTAACAAACCAACAAACCAACAAACCAACAAGCCAACAAACCAACAAACCAACAAACCAGCAAACCACCAAACCAACAAACCAACACACCAACAAACCAACAAACGAACAAGCCAACAAACCAACAAACCAACAAACTTACAAACCAACAAACTAACAAACCAACAAACCAACAAACCAACATAGCAACAAACCAACAAACCAACAACCAACAAACCAACAATCCAACAAAGCAACAAACGAAAAACCCAACAAACCAACAAACCAACAAACCAACATCCCAACAAACCAACAAACCAACAAACCAACAAACCAACAAACCAACAAACCAACAAACCAACAAACCAACAAACCAACAAACCAACAAACCAACAAACCAACAAACCAACAAACCAACAAACCAACAAACCAACAAACCAACAAACCAACAAACCAACAAACCAACAAACCAACAAACCAACAAACCAACAAACCAACAAACCAACAAACCAACAAACCAACAAACCAACAAACCAACAAACCAACAAACCAACAAACCAACAAACCAACAAACCAACAAACCAACAAACTAACAAACCAATAAACCAACAAACCAACAAACTAACAAACCAATAAAGCAACAAACCAACAAACCAAAAAACCAACAAACGAACAAACGAACAAACCAACAAACCAACAAACCAACAACTCAATAAACCAACAAACTAACTAACCTATAATCCAACAAACTAACAAACCAACAAACCAACAAACCAACAAACCAACAAACCAACAAACCGACAAACCAACAAATCAACAACCAACAAACCAGCAAACCAACAAACCAACAAACCAACATACCAACAAATCAACAAACCAACAAACCAACAAACCAACAAACCAACAAACCAACAAACTAACAAACCAACAAACCAACAAACCAACAAACCAATAAACCAGCAAACCAACAAACCAACATAGCAACAAACCAACAAACCAACAAACCAACAAACCAACAAACTAACAAACCAACAAACCAACAAACTAACAAACCAACAAACCAACAAACCAACAAACCAACAACCCAACAAACCAACAAATTAACAAACCAACAAACCAGCAAACCAACAAACCAACAAACAAACAAACCAACAAACCAACAAACCAACAAACTAACAAAAAAACAAACCAACAAACCAACAAACCAACAAACCAACAAACCAACAAACCAACAAACCAATAAACCAACAACCCAAAAAATCAACAAACCAACAAATCAACAAACCAACAAACCAACAAACCAACAAACTAACAAACCAACAAACCAACAAACCAACAAACCAACAAACCAACATACCAACAAACCACCAAACCAACACACCAACAAACCAACAAACGAACAAGCCAACAAACCAACAAACCAACAAACCAATAAACCAACAAACCAACAAAGCAACAAACCAAAAAACAAACAAACCAACAAACCAACAAACTAACAAACCAAAAACCAACAAACCACCAAACCACCATACCAACAAACCAACAAACCAACAAACCAACAAACCAACAAACCAACAAACCAACAAACCAACAAACCAACAAACCAACAAACCAACAAACCAACAAACCAACAAACCAGCAAACCAACAAACCAACAAACCAACAAGCCAACAAACCAACAAACCAACAAACCAGCAAACCAACAAACCAACAAACCAACAAACCAACAAACCAACAAACCAACAAACCAACAAACCAACACACCAACAAACCAACAAACGAACAAGCCAACAAACCAACAAACCAACAAACTTACAAACCAACAAACCAACAAACCAACAAACCAACAAACCAACATAGCAACAAACCAACAAACCAACAACCAACAAACCAACAATCCAACAAAGCAATAAACGAAAAACCCAACAAACCAACAAACCAACAAACCAACATCCCAACAAACCAACAAACCAACAAACCAACAAACCAACAAACCAACAAACCAACAAACCAACAAACCAACAAACCAACAAACCAACAAACCAACAAACCAACAAACCAACAAACCAACAAACCAACAAACCAACAAACCAACAAACCAACAAACCAACAAACCAACAAACCAACAAACCAACAAACCAACAAACCAACAAACCAACAAACCAACAAACCAACAAACCAACAAACCAACAAACCAACAAACCAACAAACCAACAAACCAACAAACCAACAAACCAACAAACTAACAAACCAATAAACCAACAAACCAACAAACTAACAAACCAATAAAGCAAGAAACCAACAAACCAAAAAACCAACAAACGAACAAACGAACAAACCAACAAACCAACAAACCAACAACCCAATAAACCAACAAACTAACTAACCTATAATCCAACAAACTAACAAACCAACAAACCAACAAACCAACAAACCAACAAACCAACAAACCGACAAACCAACAAATCAACAACCAACAAACCAGCAAACCAACAAACCAACAAACCAACATACCAACAAATCAACAAACCAACAAACCAACAAACCAACAAACCAACAAACCAACAAACTAACAAACCAACAAACCAACAAACCAACAAACCAATAAACCAGCAAACCAACAAACCAACAAAGCAACAAACCAACAAACCAACAAACCAACAAACCAACAAACCAACAAACCAACAAACCAACAAACCAACAAACCAACAAACCAACAAACCAACAAACTAACAAACCAACAAACCAACAAACCAACAAACCAACAACCCAACAAACCAACAAATTAACAAACCAACAAACCAGCAAACCAACAAACCAACAAACTAACAAACCAACAAACTAACAAAAAAACAAACCAACAAACCAGCAAACCAACAAACCAACAAACCAACAAACCAACAAACCAACAACCCAACAAACCAACAAACCAACAAATCAACAAACCAACACACCAACAAACCAACAAACGAACAAGCCAACAAACCAACAAACCAATAAACCAACAAACCAACAAAGCAACAAACCAACAAACCAACAAACCAACAAACCAACAAACTAACAAACCAACAAACCAACAAACCAACACACCAACAAACCAATAAACTAACAAACCAACAAAGCAACAAACCAACAAACCAACAAACCAACAAACCAACAAACGAACAAACGAACAAACGAACAAACCAACAAACCAACAAACCAACAAACCAACAAACCAACAAACCAACAAAACAACAAACCAAAAAACAAACAAACCAACAAACCAACAGACTAACAAACCAAAAACCAACAAACCATCAAACCAACAAACCAACAAACCAACAAACCAACAAACCAACAAACCAACAAACCAACAAACCAACAAACCAACAAACCAGCAAACCAACAAACCAACAAACCAATAAACCAACAAACCAACAAACCAACAAACCAACAAACCAACACACAAACAAACCAACAAACGAACAAGCCAACAAACCAACAAACCAACAAACTTACAAACCAACAAACCAAAAAACCAACAAACCAACAAACCAACATAGCAACAAACCAACAAACCAACAACCAACAAACCAACAATCCAACAAAGCAACAAACCAACACACCAACAAACCAACAAACGAACAAGCCAACAAACCAACAAACCAACAAACTTACAAACCAACAAACCAAAAAACCAACAAACCAACAAACCAACATAGCAACAAACCAACAAACCAACAACCAACAAACCAACAATCCAACAAAGCAACAAACCAACAAACGAAAAACCCAACAAACCAACAAACCAACAAACCAACAAACCAACAAACCAAAAAACCAACAAACCAACAAACCAAAAAACCAACAAACCAACAAACCAACAAACTAACAAACCAACAAACCAACAAACCAACAAACCAACAAACCAACAAACCATTAAACCAACAAACCAACAAACCAACAAACTAACAAACCAACAAACCAACAAACCAACAAACCAACAAACCAACAAAAAAACAAACCAACAAACCAACAAACCAACAAACCAACAAACCAACAAACCAACAAACCAACAAACCAATAAACAAACAAACCAACAAAGCAACAAACCAACAAACCAACAAACCAACAAACCAACAAACCAAAAAACCAACAAACAAACAAACCAACAAACCAACAAACCAACAAACTAACAAACCAACAAACCAACAAACCAACAAACCAACAAACCAACAAACCATTAAACCAACAAACCAACAAACCAACAAACTAACAAACCAACAAACCAAAAAACCAACAAACCAACAAACCAACAAAAAAACAAACCAACAAACCAACAAGTCAACAAACCAACAAACCAACAAACCAACAAACCAACAAACCAATAAACAAACAAACCAACAAAGCAACAAACCAACAAACCAACAAACCAACAAACCAACAAACCAAAAAACCAACAAACAAACAAACCAACAAACCAACAAACAAACAAACCAACAAACCAACAAACCAACAAACTAACAAACCAACAAACCAACAAACCAACAAACCAACAAACCAACAGACCAACAACCCAACAAACCAACAAATTAACAAACCAACAAACCAACAAACCAACAAACCAACAAACAAACAAATCAACAAACCAACAAACCAACAATTTAACAAAAAAACAAACCAACAAACCAACAAAACAGCAGACCAACAAACCAACAAACCAACAACCCAACAAACTAACAAACCAACAAATCAACAAACCAACAAACCAACAAACCAACAAACCAACAAACCAACAAACCAACAAACCAACAAACCAACAAACTAACAAACCAACAAACTAACAAACCAACAAACCACCAAACCAACACACCAACAAACCAACAAACGAACAAGCCAACAAACTAACAAACCAATAAACGAACAAACCAACAAAGCAACAAACCAACCAACCAACAAACCAACAAACCAACAAGCCAACAAACCAACAAACCAACAAACCAACAAACCAACAAACCAACAAACCAACAAACCAACAAACCAACAAACCAACAAACCAACAAACCAACAAACCAACAAACCAACAAACCAACACACCAACAAACCAACAAACGAACAAGCCAACAAACCAACAAACCAACAAACTCACAAACCAACAAACCAAAAAACCAACAAACCAACAAACCAACATAGCAACAAACCAACAAACCAACAACCAACAAACCAACAATCCAACAAAGCAACAAACCAACAAACGAAAAACCCAACAAACCAACAAACCAACAAACCAACAAACCAACAAACCAAAAAACCAACAAACCAACAAACCAAAAAACCAACAAACCAACAAACCAACAAACTAACAAACCAACAAACCAACAAACCAACAAACCAACAAACCAACAAACCATTAAACCAACAAACCAACAAACCAACAAACTAACAAACCAACAAACCAACAAACCAACAAACCAACAAACCAACAAAAAAACAAACCAACAAACCAACAAACGAACAAGCCAACAAACCAACAAACCAACAAACTTACAAACCAACAAACCAAAAAACCAACAAACCAACAAACCAACATAGCAACAAACCAACAAACCAACAACCAACAAACCAACAATCCAACAAAGCAACAAACCAACACACCAACAAACCAACAAACGAACAAGCCAACAAACCAACAAACCAACAAACTTACAAACCAACAAACCAAAAAACCAACAAACCAACAAACCAACATAGCAACAAACCAACAAACCAACAAACCAACAAACCAACAAACAACCAAACCAACACACCAACAAACCAACAAACTAACAAACCAAAAACCAACAAACCACCAAACCACCAAACCACCAAACCAACAAACCAACAAACAAACAAACCAACAAACCAACAAACCAACAAACCAACAAACCAACAAACCAACAAACCAACAAACCAACAAACCAACAAACCAACAAACCAGCAAACCAACAAACCAACAAACCAACAAGCCAACAAACCAACAAACCAACAAACCAGCAAACCAACAAACCAACAAACCAACAAACCAACAAACCAACAAACCAACAAACCAACAAACCAACAAACCAACACACCAACAAACCAACAAACGAACAAGCCAACAAACCAACAAACCAACAAACTTACAAACCAACAAACCAACAAACCAACAAACCAACAAACCAACATAGCAACAAACCAACAAACCAACAACCAACAAACCAACAATCCAACAAAGCAATAAACGAAAAACCCAACAAACCAACAAACCAACAAACCAACATCCCAACAAACCAACAAACCAACAAACCAACAAACCAACAAACCAACAAACCAACAAACCAACAAACCAACAAACCAACAAACCAACAAACCAACAAACCAACAAACCAACAAACCAACAAACCAACAAACCAACAAACCAACAAACCAACAAACCAACAAACCAACAAACCAACAAACCAACAAACCAACAAACCAACAAACCAACAAACCAACAAACCAACAAACCAACAAACCAACAAACCAACAAACCAACAAACCAACAAACCAACAAACCAACAAACCAACAAACCAACAAACCAACAAACCAACAAACCAACAAACCAACAAACTAACAAACCAATAAACCAACAAACCAACAAACTAACAAACCAATAAAGCAAGAAACCAACAAACCAAAAAACCAACAAACGAACAAACGAACAAACCAACAAACCAACAAACCAACAACCCAATAAACCAACAAACTAACTAACCTATAATCCAACAAACTAACAAACCAACAAACCAACAAACCAACAAACCAACAAACCAACAAACCGACAAACCAACAAATCAACAACCAACAAACCAGCAAACCAACAAACCAACAAACCAACATACCAACAAATCAACAAACCAACAAACCAACAAACCAACAAACCAACAAACCAACAAACTAACAAACCAACAAACCAACAAACCAACAAACCAATAAACCAGCAAACCAACAAACCAACAAAGCAACAAACCAACAAACCGACAAACCAACAAACCAACAAACCAACAAACCAACAAACCAACAAACCAACAAACTAACAAACCAACAAACCAACAAACCAACAAACCAACAACCCAACAAACCAACAAATTAACAAACCAACAAACCAGCAAACCAACAAACCAACAAACTAACAAACCAACAAACTAACAAAAAAACAAACCAACAAACCAGCAAACCATCAAACCAACAAACCAACAAACCAACAAACCAACAACCCAACAAACCAACAAACCAACAAATCAACAAACCAACAAACCAACAAACCAACAAACCAACAAACCAACAAACCAACAAACCAACAAACCAACAAACCAACAAACCAACAAACAACCAAACCAACACACCAACAAACCAACAAACGAACAAGCCAACAAACCAACAAACCAATAAACCAACAAACCAACAAAGCAACAAACCAACAAACCAACAAACCAACAAACCAACAAACTAACAAACCAACAAACCAACAAACCAACACACCAACAAACCAATAAACTAACAAACCAACAAAGCAACAAACCAACAAACCAACAAACCAACAAACCAACAAACGAACAAACGAACAAACGAACAAACCAACAAACCAACAAACCAACAAACCAACAAACCAACAAACCAACAAAACAACAAACCAAAAAACAAACAAACCAACAAACCAACAGACTAACAAACCAAAAACCAACAAACCATCAAACCAACAAACCAACAAACCAACAAACCAACAAACCAACAAACCAACAAACTAACAAACCAACAAACCAACAAACCAGCAAACCAACAAACCAACAAACCAATAAACCAACAAAACAACAAACCAACAAACCAACAAACCAACACACCAACAAACCAACAAACGAACAAGCCAACAAACCAACAAACCAACAAACTTACAAACCAACAAACCAAAAAACCAACAAACCAACAAACCAACATAGCAACAAACCAACAAACCAACAACCAACAAACCAACAATCCAACAAAGCAACAAACCAACACACCAACAAACCAACAAACGAACAAGCCAACAAACCAACAAACCAACAAACTTACAAACCAACAAACCAAAAAACCAACAAACCAACAAACCAACATAGCAACAAACCAACAAACCAACAACCAACAAACCAACAATCCAACAAAGCAACAAACCAACAAACGAAAAACCCAACAAACCAACAAACCAACAAACCAACAAACCAACAAACCAAAAAACCAACAAACCAACAAACCAAAAAACCAACAAACCAACAAACCAACAAACTAACCAACCAACAAACCAACAAACCAACAAACCAACAAACCAACAAACCATTAAACCAATAAACCAACAAACCAACAAACTAACAAACCAACAAACCAACAAACCAACAAACCAACAAACCAACAAAAAAACAAACCAACAAACCAACAAACCAACAAACCAACAAACCAACAAACCAACAAACCAACAAACCAACAAACCAATAAACAAACAAACCAACAAAGCAACAAACCAACAAACCAACAAACCAACAAACCAACAAACCAAAAAACCAACAAACAAACAAACCAACAAACCAACAAACAAACAAACCAACAAACCAACAAACCAACAAACTAACAAACCAACAAACCAACAAACCAACAAACCAACAAACCAACAGACCAACAACCCAACAAACCAACAAATTAACAAACCAACAAACCAACAAACCAACAAACCAACAAACAAACAAATCAACAAACCAACAAACCAACAATTTAACAAAAAAACAAACCAACAAACCAACAAAACAGCAGACCAACAAACCAACAAACCAACAACCCAACAAACTAACAAACCAACAAATCAACAAACCAACAAACCAACAAACCAACAAACCAACAAACCAACAAACCAACAAACCAACAAACCAACAAACTAACAAACCAACAAACTAACAAACCAACAAACCACCAAACCAACACACCAACAAACCAACAAACGAACAAGCCAACAAACTAACAAACCAATAAACGAACAAACCAACAAAGCAACAAACCAACCAACCAACAAACCAACAAACCAACAAACCAACAAACCAACAAACCAACAAACCAACAAACCAACAAACCAACAAACCAACAAACCAACAAACCAACAAACCAACAAACCAACAAACCAACAAACCAACACACCAACAAACCAACAAACGAACAAGCCAACAAACCAACAAACCAACAAACTCACAAACCAACAAACCAAAAAACCAACAAACCAACAAACCAACATAGCAACAAACCAACAAACCAACAACCAACAAACCAACAATCCAACAAAGCAACAAACCAACAAACGAAAAACCCAACAAACCAACAAACCAACAAACCAACAAACCAACAAACCAAAAAACCAACAAACCAACAAACCAAAAAACCAACAAACCAACAAACCAACAAACTAACAAACCAACAAACCAACAAACCAACAAACCAACAAACCAACAAACCAACAAACCATTAAACCAACAAACCAACAAACCAACAAACTAACAAACCAACAAACCAACAAACCAACAAACCAACAAACCAACAAAAAAACAAACCAACAAACCAACAAACCAACAAACCAACAAACCAACAAACCAACAAACCAACAAACCAACAAACCAACAAACCAATAAACAAACAAACCAACAAAGCAACAAACCAACAAACCAACAAACCAACAAACCAACAAACCAAAAAACCAACAAACAAACAAACCAACAAACCAACAAACAAACAAACCAACAAACCAACAAACCAACAAACTAACAAACCAACAAACCAACAAACCAACAAACCAACAAACCAACAGACCAACAACCCAACAAACCAACAAATTAACAAACCAACAAACCAACAAACCAACAAACAAACAAATCAACAAACCAACAAACCAACAAACTAACAAAAAAACAAACCAACAAACCAACAAAACAGCAGACCAACAAACCAACAAACCAACAACCCAACAAACTAACAAACCAACAAATCAACAAACCAACAAACCAACAAACCAACAAACCAACAAACCAACAAACCAACAAACCAACAAACCAACAAACCAACAAACCAACAACCCAACAAACCAACAAATTAACAAACCAACAAACCAGCAAACCAACAAACCAACAAACAAACAAACCAACAAACCAACAAACCAACAAACTAACAAAAAAACAAACCAACAAACCAACAAACCAACAAACCAACAAACCAACAAACCAACAAACCAATAAACCAACAACCCAACAAACCAACAAACCAACAAATCAACAAACCAACAAACCAACAAACCAACAAACTAACAAACCAACAAACCAACAAACCAACAAACCAACAAACCAACATACCAACAAACCACCAAACCAACACACCAACAAACCAACAAACGAACAAGCCAACAAACCAACAAACCAATAAACCAACAAACCAACAAAGCAACAAACCAAAAAACAAACAAACCAACAAACCAACAAACTAACAAACCACCAAACCAACACACCAACAAACCAACAAACGAACAAGCCAACAAACTAACAAACCAATAAACGAACAAACCAACAAAGCAACAAACCAACAAACCAACAAACCAACAAACCAACAAACCAACAAACCAACAAACCAACAAACCAACAAACCAACAAACAAACAAACCAACAAACCAACAAACCAACAAACTAACAAACCAACAAACCAACAAACTAACAAACCAACAAACCAACAAACCAACAAACCAACAACCCAACAAACCAACAAATTAACAAACCAACAAACCAGCAAACCAACAAACCAACAAACAAACAAACCAACAAACCAACAAACCAACAAACTAACAAAAAAACAAACCAACAAACCAACAAACCAACAAACCAACAAACCAACAAACCAACAAACCAATAAACCAACAACCCAACAAACCAACAAACCAACAAATCAACAAACCAACAAACCAACAAACCAACAAACTAACAAACCAACAAACCAACAAACCAACAAACCAACAAACCAACATACCAACAAACCACCAAACCAACACACCAACAAACCAACAAACGAACAAGCCAACAAACCAACAAACCAATAAACCAACAAACCAACAAAGCAACAAACCAAAAAACAAACAAACCAACAAACCAACAAACTAACAAACCAAAAACCAACAAACCACCAAACCACCAAACCAACAAACCAACAAACCAACAAACCAACAAACCAACAAACCAATAAACCAACAAACCAACAAACCAACAAACCAGCAAACCAACAAACCAACAAACCAACAAGCCAACAAACCAACAAACCAACAAACCAGCAAACCAACAAACAAACAAACAAACAAACCAACAAACCAACAAACCAACAAACCAACAAACCAACACACCAACAAACCAACAAACGAACAAGCCAACAAACCAACAAACCAACAAACTCACAAACCAACAAACCAACAAACCAACAAACCAACAAACCAACATAGCAACAAACCAACAAACCAACAACCAACAAACCAACAATCCAACAAAGCAACAAACGAAAAACCCAACAAACCAACAAACCAACAAACCAACATCCCAACAAACCAACAAACCAACAAACCAACAAACCAACAAACCAACAAACCAACAAACCAACAAACCAACAAACCAACAAACCAACAAACCAACAAACCAACAAACCAACAAACCAACAAACCAACAAACCAACAAACCAACAAACCAACAAACCAACAAACCAACAAACCAACAAACCAACAAACCAACAAACCAACAAACCAACAAACCAACAAACCAACAAACCAACAAACCAACAAACCAACAAACCAACAAACCAACAAACCAACAAACCAACAAACTAACAAACCAATAAACCAACAAACTAACAAACCAATAAAGCAACAAACCAACAAACCAAAAAACCAACAAACGAACAAACCAACAAACCAACAAACCAACAACCCAATAAACCAACAAACTAACTAACCTATAATCCAACAAACTAGCAAACCAACAAACCAACAAACCAACAAACCAACAAACCAACAAACCGACAAACCAACAAATCAACAACCAACAAACCAGCAAACCAACAAACCAACAAACCAACATACCAACAAATCAACAAACCAACAAACCAACAAACCAACAAACCAACAAACCAACAAACTAACAAACCAACAAACCAACAAACCAACAAACCAATAAACCAGCAAACCAACAAACCAACAAAGCAACAAACCAACAAACCAACAAACCAACAAACCAACAAACCAACAAACCAACAAACCAACAAACCAACAAACCAACAAACCAACAAACTAACAAACCAACAAACCAACAAACCAACAAACCAACAACCCAACAAACCAACAAATTAACAAACCAACAAACCAGCAAACCAACAAACCAACAAACTAACAAACCAACAAACTAACAAAAAAACAAACCAACAAACCAGCAAACCAACAAACCAACAAACCAACAAACCAACAAACCAACAACCCAACAAACCAACAAACCAACAAATCAACAAACCAACAAACCAACAAACCAACAAACCAACAAACCAACAAACCAACAAACCAACAAACCAACAAACCAACAAACCAACAAACCAACAAACAACCAAACCAACACACCAACAAACCAACAAACGAACAAGCCAACAAACCAACAAACCAATAAACCAACAAACCAACAAAGCAACAAACCAACAAACCAACAAACCAACAAACCAACAAACTAACAAACCAACAAACCAACAAACCAACAAACCAACAAACCAATAAACTAACAAACCAACAAAGCAACAAACCAACAAACCAACAAACCAACAAACGAACAAACGAACAAACGAACAAACCAACAAACCAACAAACCAACAAACCAACAAACCAATAAACCAACAAAACAACAAACCAAAAAACAAACAAACCAACAAACCAACAGACTAACAAACCAAAAACCAACAAACCACCAAACCAACAAACCAACAAACCAACAAACCAACAAACCAACAAACCAACAAACCAACAAACCAACAAACCAACAAACCAACAAACCAGCAAACCAACAAACCAACAAACCAACAAACCAACAAACCAACAAACCAACAAACCAACAAACCAACAAACCAACAAGCCAACAAACCAACAAACCAACAAACCAACAAACCAACAAACCAACAAACCAACAAACCAACAAACCAACAAACCAACAAACCAACACACCAACAAACCAACAAACGAACAAGCCAACAAACCAAAAAACCAACAAACTCACAAACCAACAAACCAAAAAACCAACAAACCAACAAACCAACATAGCAACAAACCAACAAACCAACAACCAACAAACCAACAATCCAACAAAGCAACAAACCAACAAACGAAAAACCCAACAAACCAACAAACCAACAAACCAACATCCCAACAAACCAACAAACCAACAAACCAACAAGCCAACAAACCAACAAACCAACAAACCAACAAACCAACAAACCAACAAACCAACAAACCAACAAACCAACAAACCAACAAACCAACAAACCAACAAACCAACAAACCAACAAACCAACAAACCAACAAACCAACAAACCAACAAACCAACAAACCAACAAACTAACAAACCAATAAACCAACAAACTAACAAACCAATAAAGCAACAAACCAACAAACCAAAAAACCAACAAACGAACAAACGAACAAACCAACAAACCAACAAACCAACAACCCAATAAACCAACAAACTAACTAACCTATAATCCAACAAACTAGCAAACCAACAAACCAACAAACCAACAAACCAACAAACCAACAAACCGACAAACCAACAAATCAACAACCAACAAACCAGCAAACCAACAAACCAACAAACCAACATACCAACAAATCAACAAACCAACAAACCAACAAACCAACAAACCAACAAACCAACAAACTAACAAACCAACAAACCAACAAACCAACAAACCAATAAACCAGCAAACCAACAAACCAACAAAGCAACAAACCAACAAACCAACAAACCAACAAACCAACAAACCAACAAACCAACAAACCAACAAACCAACAAACCAACAAACCAACAAACTAACAAACCAACAAACCAACAAACCAACAAACCAACAACCCAACAAACCAACAAATTAACAAACCAACAAACCAGCAAACCAACAAACCAACAAACTAACAAACCAACAAACTAACAAAAAAACAAACCAACAAACCAGCAAACCAACAAACCAACAAACCAACAAACCAACAAACCAACAACCCAACAAACCAACAAACCAACAAATCAACAAACCAACAAACCAACAAACCAACAAACCAACAAACCAACAAACCAACAAACCAACAAACCAACAAACCAACAAACCAACAAACCAACAAACAACCAAACCAACACACCAACAAACCAACAAACGAACAAGCCAACAAACCAACAAACCAATAAACCAACAAACCAACAAAGCAACAAACCAACAAACCAACAAACCAACAAACCAACAAACTAACAAACCAACAAACCAACAAACCAACAAACCAACAAACCAATAAACTAACAAACCAACAAAGCAACAAACCAACAAACCAACAAACCAACAAACGAACAAACGAACAAACGAACAAACCAACAAACCAACAAACCAACAAACCAACAAACCAATAAACCAACAAAACAACAAACCAAAAAACAAACAAACCAACAAACCAACAGACTAACAAACCAAAAACCAACAAACCACCAAACCAACAAACCAACAAACCAACAAACCAACAAACCAACAAACCAACAAACCAACAAACCAACAAACCAACAAACCAACAAACCAGCAAACCAACAAACCAACAAACCAACAAACCAACAAACCAACAAACCAACAAACCAACAAACCAACAAGCCAACAAACCAACAAACCAACAAACCAACAAACCAACAAACCAACAAACCAACAAACCAACAAACCAACAAACCAACAAACCAACAAACCAACAAACCAACACACCAACAAACCAACAAACGAACAAGCCAACAAACCAACAAACCAACAAACTCACAAACCAACAAACCAAAAAACCAACAAACCAACAAACCAACATAGCAACAAACCAACAAACCAACAACCAACAAACCAACAATCCAACAAAGCAACAAACCAACAAACGAAAAACCCAACAAACCAACAAACCAACAAACCAACATCCCAACAAACCAACAAACCAACAAACCAACAAACCAACAAACCAACAAACCAACAAACGAACAAACCAACAAACCAACAAACCAACAAACCAACAAACCAACAAACCAACAAACCAACAAACCAACAAACCAACAAACCAATAAACCAACAAACCAACAAACCAACAAACCACCAAACCAACAAACCAACAAACTAACAAACCAATAAACCAACAAACCAACAAACTAACAAACCAATAAAGCAACAAACCAACAAACCAAAAAACCAACAAACGAACAAACTAACAAACCAACAAACCAACAAACCAACAAACCAGCAAACCAACAAAACAACAAACCAACAAACCAACAAACCAACAAACTAACAAACCAATAAACCAACAAACCAACAAACTAACAAACCAATAAAGCAACAAACCAACAAACCAAAAAACCAACAAACGAACAAACCAACAAACCAACAAACCAACAACCCAATAAACCAACAAACTAACTAACCTATAATCCAACAAACCAACAAACCAACAAACCAACAAACCAACAAACCAACAAACCGACAAACCAACAAATCAACAACCAACAAACCAGCAAACCAACAAACCAACAAACCAACATACCAACAAATCAACAAACCAACAAACCAACAAACCAACAAACCAACAAACCAACAAACTAACAAACCAACAAACCAACAAACCAACAAACCAACAAACCAACAAACCAACAAACCAACAAACCAACAAACTAACAAACCAACAAACCAACAAACCAACAAACCAATAAACCAGCAAACCAACAAACCAACAAACCAACATACCAACAAACCAACAAACCAATAAATCAACAAATTGACAAACCAACAAACTAACAAACCAACAAACCAACAAACCAACAAACCAATAAACAAACAAACCAACAAAGCAACAAACCAACAAACCAACAAACCAACAAACCAACAAACCAAAAAACCAACAAACCAACAAACCAACAACCCAACAAACCAACAAATTAACAAACCAACAAACCAACAAACTAACAAACCAACAAAAAAACAAACCAACAAACCAACAAACCAACAAACTAACAAAAAAACAAACCAACAAACTAACAAAACAACAGACCAACAAACCAACAAACCAACAACCCAACAAACTAACAAACCAACAAATCAACAAACCAACAAACCAACAAACCAACAAACCAACAAACCAACAAACCAACAAACCAACAAACCAACAAACCAACAAACCAACAAACCAACAAACCAACAAACCAACAAACCAACAAACCACCAAACCAACACACCAATAAACCAACAAACGAACAAGCCAACAAACCAATAAACCAACAAACCAACAAACCAACAAACCAACAAACCAACAAACCAACAAACAAACAAACCAACAAACCAACAAACCAACAAACTAACAAACCAACAAACCATTAAACTAACAAACCAACAAACCAACAAACCAACAAACCAACAAACCAACAACCCAACAAACCAACAAATTAACAAACCAACAAACCAGCAAACCAACAAACCAACAAACTAACAAACCAACAAACTAACAAAAAAACAAACCAACAACCCAACAAACCAACAAATTAACAAACCAACAAACCAACAAACCAACAAACAAACAAACCAACAAACCAACAAACCAACAAACTAACAAAAAAACAAACCAACAAACTAACAAAACAACAGACCAACAAACCAACAAACCAACAACCCAACAAACTAACAAACCAACAAATCAACAAACCAACAAACCAACAAACCAACAAACCAACATACCAACAAACCAACAAACCAATAAATCAACAAATTGACAAACCAACAAACTAACAAACCAACAAACCAACAAACCAACAAACCAATAAACAAACAAACCAACAAAGCAACAAACCAACAAACCAACAAACCAACAAACCAACAAACCAACAAACCAAAAAACCAACAAACAAACAAACCAACAAACCAACAAACAAACAAACCAACAAACCAACAAACCAACAAACTAACAAACCAACAAACCAACAAACCAACAAACCAACAAACCAACAAACCAACAAACCAACAACCCAACAAACCAACAAATTAACAAACCAACAAACCAACAAACCAACAAACCAACAAACAAACAAACCAACAAACCAACAAACCAACAAACTAACAAAAAAACAAACCAACAAACTAACAAAACAACAGACCAACAAACCAACAAACCAACAACCCAACAAACTAACAAACCAACAAATCAACAAACCAACAAACCAACAAACCAACAAACCAACAAGCCAACAAACCAACAAACCAACAAACCAACAAACCAACAAACCAACAAACCAACAAACCAATAAACCAACAAACCAACAAAACAACAAACCAAAAAACAAACAAACCAACAAACCAACAGACTAACAAACCAAAAACCAACAAACCACCAAACCAACAAACCAACAAACCAACAAACCAACAAACCAACAAACCAACAAACCAACAAACCAACAAACCAACAAACCAGCAAACCAACAAACCAACAAACCAACAAACCAACAAACCAACAAACTAACAAACCAATAAACCAACAAAACAACAAACTAACAAACCAATAAAGCAACAAACCAACAAACCAAAAAACCAACAAACGAACAAACCAACAAACCAACAAACCAACAAACCAACAACCCAATAAACCAACAAACTAACTAACCTATAATCCAACAAACCAACAAACCAACAAACCAACAAACCAACAAACCAACAAACCAACAAACCGACAAACCAACAAATCAACAACCAACAAACCAGCAAACCAACAAACCAACAAACCAACATACCAACAAATCAACAAACCAACAAACCAACAAACCAACAAACCAACAAACCAACAAACCAACAAACTAACAAACCAACAAACCAACAAACCAACAAACCAACAAACCAACAAACCAACAAACCAACAAACTAACAAACCAACAAACCAACAAACCAACAAACCAATAAACCAGCAAACCAACAAACCAACAAACCAACATACCAACAAACCAACAAACCAATAAATCAACAAATTGACAAACCAACAAACTAACAAACCAACAAACCAACAAACCAACAAACCAATAAACAAACAAACCAACAAAGCAACAAACCAACAAACCAACAAACCAACAAACCAACAAACCAACAAACCAAAAAACCAACAAACAAACAAACCAACAAACCAACAAACAAACAAACCAACAAACCAACAAACCAACAAACCAACAAACCAACAAACCAACAAACCAACAAACCAACAAACCAACAAACCAACAAACCAACAAACCAACAACCCAACAAACCAACAAATTAACAAACCAACAAACCAACAAACCAACAAATCAACAAACCAACAAACCAACAAACCAACAAACCAACAAACCAACAAACTAACAAAAAAACAAACCAACAAACTAACAAAACAACAGACCAACAAACCAACAAACCAACAACCCAACAAACTAACAAACCAACAAATCAACAAACCAACAAACCAACAAACCAACAAACCAACAAACCAACAAACCAACAAACCAACAAACCAACAAACCAACAAACAAACAAACCAACAAACCAACAAACCAACAAACTAACAAAAAAACAAACCAACAAACTAACAAAACAACAAATCAACAAACCAACAAACCAACAAACCAACAAACCAACAAACCAACAAACCAACAAACCAACAAACCAACAAACCAACAAACCAACAAACCAACAAACCAACAAACCAACAAACCAACAAACCAACAAACCAACAAACCAACAAACCAACAAAACAACAAACCAAAAAACAAACAAACCAACAAACCAACAGACTAACAAACCAAAAACCAACAAACCACCAAACCAACAAACCAACAAACCAACAAACCAACAAACCAACAAACCAACAAACCAACAAACCAACAAACCAACAAACCAACAAACCAGCAAACCAACAAACCAACAAACCAACAAACCAACAAACCAACAAACCAACAAACTAACAAACCAATA
Organism: Atherix ibis; assembly: GCA_958298945.1. NCBI lineage: Eukaryota > Metazoa > Arthropoda > Insecta > Diptera > Athericidae > Atherix > Atherix ibis. Next base: position 85,733,224 of record OY282608.1, on the reverse strand, counting down.
AACCAACAAACCAACAAACTAACAAACCAATAAAGCAACAAACCAACAAACCAAAAAACCAACAAACGAACAAACCAACAAACCAACAAACCAATAAACCAACAACCCAATAAACCAACAAACTAACTAACCTATAATCCAACAAACCAACAAACCAACAAACCAACAAACCAACAAACCAACAAACCGACAAACCAACAAATCAACAACCAACAAACCAGCAAACCAACAAACCAACAAACCAACATACCAACAAATCAACAAACCAACAAACCAACAAACCAACAAACCAACAAACCAACAAACTAACAAACCAACAAACCAACAAACCAACAAACCAACAAACCAAGAAACCAACAAACCAACAAACTAACAAACCAACAAACCAACAAACCAACAAACCAATAAACCAGCAAACCAACAAACCAACAAACCAACATACCAACAAACCAACAAACCAATAAATCAACAAATTGACAAACCAACAAACTAACAAACCAACAAACCAACAAACCAACAAACCAATAAACAAACAAACCAACAAAGCAACAAACCAACAAACCAACAAACCAACAAACCAACAAACCAACAAACCAAAAAACCAACAAACAAACAAACCAACAAACCAACAAACCAACAAACCAACAAACAAACAAACCAACAAACCAACAAACCAACAAACTAACAAACCAACAAACCAACAAACCAACAAACCAACAAACCAACAAACCAACAAACCAACAAACCAACAACCCAACAAACCAACAAATTAACAAACCAACAAACCAACAAACCAACAAACCAACAAACAAACAAACCAACAAACCAACAAACCAACAAACTAACAAAAAAACAAACCAACAAACTAACAAAACAACAGACCAACAAACCAACAAACCAACAACCCAACAAACTAACAAACCAACAAATCAACAAACCAACAAACCAACAAACCAACAAACCAACAAACCAACAAACCAACAAACCAACAAACCAACAAACCAACAAACCAACAAACCAACAAACCAACAAACCAACAAACCAACAAACCAACAAACAACCAAACCAACACACCAATAAACCAACAAACGAACAAGCCAACAAACCAATAAACCAACAAACCAACAAACCAACAAACCAACAAACCAACAAACAAACAAACCAACAAACCAACAAACCAACAAACCAACAAACTAACAAACCAACAAACCATTAAACTAACAAACCAACAAACCAACAAACCAACAAACCAACAACCCAACAAACCAACAAATTAACAAACCAACAAACCAGTAAACCAACAAACCAACAAACTAACAAACCAACAAACTAACAAAAAAACAAACCAACAAACCAACAAACCAACAAACCAACAAACCAACAAACCAACAAACCAACAATCCAACAAACAAACAAACCAACAACCCAACAAACCAACAAACCAACAAATCAACAAACCAACAAACCAACAAACCAACAAACCAATAAACCAACAAACCAACAAACCAACAAACCAACAAACCAACAAACCAACAAACCAACAAACCAACAAACCAACAAACCAACAAACCAACAAACCACCAAACCAACACACCAACAAACCAACAAGCCAACAAACCAACAAACCAATAAACCAACAAACCAACAAAGCAACAAACCAACCAACCAACAAACCAACAAACCAACAAACCAACAAACCAACAAACTAACAAACCAACAAACCAACAAACCAACAAACCAACAAACCAACAAACCAACAAACCAATAAACTAACAAACCAACAAAGCAACAAACCAACAAACCAACAAACCAACAAACCAACAAACCAACAAACGAACAAACGAACAAACGAACAAACCAACAAACCAACAAACCAACAAACCAACAAACCAACAAAACAACAAACCAAAAAACAAACAAACCAACAAACCAACAGACTAACAAACCAAAAACCAACAAACCACCAAACCAACAAACCAACAAACCAACAAACCAACAAACCAACAAACCAACAAACCAACAAACCAACAAACCAAAAAACCAACAAACCAACAAACCAGCAAACCAACAAACCAACAAACCAACAAACCAACAAACCAACAAACCAACAAACCAAAAAACCAACAAACCAACAAGCCAACAAACCAACAAACCAACAAACCAACAAACCAACAAACCAACAAACCAACAAACCAACAAACCAACAAACCAACAAACCAACAAACCAACAAACCAACACACCAACAAACCAACAAACGAACAAGCCAACAAACCAACAAACCAACAAACTCACAAACCAACAAACCAAAAAACCAACAAACCAACAAACCAACATAGCAACAAACCAACAAACCAACAACCAACAAACCAACAATCCAACAAAGCAACAAACCAACAAACGAAAAACCCAACAAACCAACAAACCAACAAACCAACATCCCAACAAACCAACAAACCAACAAACCAACAAATCAACAAACCAACAAACGAACAAACCAACAAACCAACAAACCAACAAACCAACAAACCAACAAACCAACAAACCAACAAACCAACAAACCAACAAACCAACAAACCAACAAACCACCAAACCAACAAACCAACAAACTAACAAACCAATAAACCAACAAACCAACAAACTAACAAACCAATAAAGCAACAAACCAACAAACCAAAAAACCAACAAACGAACAAACCAACAAACCAACAAACCAACAAACCAACAACCCAATAAACCAACAAACTAACTAACCTATAATCCAACAGACCAACAAACCAACAAACCAACAAACCAACAAACCAACAAACCGACAAACCAACAAATCAACAACCAACAAACCAGCAAACCAACAAACCAACAAACCAACATACCAACAAATCAACAAACCAACAAACCAACAAACCAACAAACCAACAAACTAACAAACCAACAAACCAACAAACCAACAAACCAACAAACCAACAAACCAACAAACCAACAAACTAACAAACCAACAAACCAACAAACCAACAAACCAATAAACCAGCAAACCAACAAACCAACAAACCAACATACCAACAAACCAACAAACCAATAAATCAACAAATTGACAAACCAACAAACTAACAAACCAACAAACCAACAAACCAACAAACCAATAAACAAACAAACCAACAAGGCAACAAACCAACAAACCAACAAACCAACAAACCAACAAACCAAAAAACCAACAAACAAACAAACCAACAAACCAACAAACAAACAAACCAACAAACCAACAAACCAACAAACTAACAAACCAACAAACCAACAAACCAACAAACCAACAAACCAACAAACCAACAAACCAACAAACCAACAAACCAACAAACCAACAAACCAACAAATTAACAAACCAACAAACCAACAAACCAACAAACCAACAAACAAACAAACCAACAAACCAACAAACCAACAAACTAACAAAAAAACAAACCAACAAACTAACAAAACAACAGACCAACAAACCAACAAACCAACAACCCAACAAACTAACAAACCAACAAATCAACAAACCAACAAACCAACAAACCAACAAACCAACAAACCAACAAACCAACAAACCAACAAACCAACAAACCAACAAACCAACAAACCAACAAACCAACAAACCAACAAACCACCAAACCAACACACCAATAAACCAACAAACGAACAAGCCAACAAACCAACAAACCAACAAACCAACAAACCAACAAACCAACAAACCAACAAACCAACAAACCAACAAACCAACAAACCAACAAACCAACAAATAAACAAACCAACAAACCAACAAACCAACAAACTAACAAACCAACAAACCATTAAACTAACAAACCAACAAACCAACAAAGCAACAAACCAACAACCCAACAAACCAACAAATTAACAAACCAACAAACCAGCAAACCAACAAACCAACAAACCAACAAACAAACAAACCAACAAACCAACAAACCAACAAACTAACAAAAAAAAAACCAACAAACCAACAAACCAACAAACCAACAAACCAACAAACCAACAAACCAACAAACCAACAAGCCAACAAACCAACAAACCAACAAACCAACAAACCAACAAACCAACAAACCAACAAACCAACAAACCAACAAATCAACAACCAACAAACCAGCAAACCAACAAACCAACAAACCAACATACCAACAAATCAACAAACCAACACACCAACAAACCAACAAAAGAACAAGCCAACAAACCAACAAACCAACAAACCAATAAACTAACAAACCAACAAAGCAACAAACCAACAAACCAACAAACCAACAAACCAACAAACGAACAAACGAACAAACGAACAAACCAACAAACCAACAAACCAACACACCAACAAACCAACAAACCAACAAACCAACAAACCAAAAAACAAACAAACCAACAAACCAACAAACTAACAAACCAAAAACCAACAAACCACCAAACCAACAAACCAACAAACCAACAAACCAACAAACCAACAAACCAACAAACCAACAAACCAACAAACCAACAAACCAACAAACCAGCAAACCAACAAACCAACAAACCAACAAACCAACAAACCAACAAACCAACAAACCAACAAACCAACAAACCAACAAGCCAACAAACCAACAAACCAACAAACCAACAAACCAACAAACCAACAAACCAACAAACCAACAAACCAACAAACCAACAAACCAACAAACCAACAAACCAACAAACCAACACACCAACAAACCAACAAACCAACAAACCAACAAACCAACACACCAACAAACCAACAAAAGAACAAGCCAACAAACCAACAAACTCACAAACTCACAAACCAACAAACCAACAAACCAACAAACCAACAAACCAACAAACCAACATAGCAACAAAACAACAAACCAACAACCAACAAACCAACAATCCAACAAAGCAACAAACCAACAAACGAAAAACCCAACAAAATAACAAACCAACAAACCAACATCCCAACAAACCAACAAACCAACAAACCAACAAACCAACAAACGAACAAACCAACAAACCAACAAACCAACAAACCAAAAAACCAACAAACGAACAAACCAACAAACCAACAAACCAACAAACCAACAAACCAACAAACCAACAAACCAACAAACTAACAAACCAATAAACCAACAAACCAACAAACTAACAAACCAATAAAGCAACAAACCAACAAACCAAAAAACCAACAAACGAACAAACCAACAAACCAACAACCCAATAAACCAACAAACTAACTAACCTATAATCAAACAAACCAACAAACCAACAAACCAACAAACGAACAAACCAACAAACCGACAAACCAACAAATCAACAACCAACAAACCAGCAAACCAACAAACCAACAAACCAACATACCAACAAATCAACAAACCAACAAACCAACAAACCAACAAACCAACAAACCAACAAACTAACAAACCAACAAACCAACAAACCAACAAAACAATAAACCAGCAAACCAACAAACCAACAAACCAACAAACCAACAAACCAACATACCAACAAACCAACAAACCATTAAATCAACAAATCGACAAACCAACAAACTAACAAACCAACAAACCAACAAACCAACAAACCAACAAACCAACAAACCAACAAACCAACAAACCAACAAACTAACAAACCAATAAACCAACAAACCAACAAACCAACAAACCAACAAACCAACATAGTAACAAAATGACAAGCCAACAAACCAACAAACCAATAAACTAACAAACTAACAAACCAACAAACCAACAAACCAACAAACCAACAAACCAACAAACCAAAAAACCAACAAACCAATAAACCAACAAACCAACAACAGAACAAGCCAACAAACCAACAAATCAACAAACCAACAACCCAACAAACCAACAAACCAACAAACCAACAAACCAACAAACCAACAAACCAACAAACCAACAAACCAACAAACCAACACATCAATAAACCAACAAACCAACAAACCAACAAACCAATAATACAACAAACCAACAAACCAACAAAATCAACAAACCAACAAACCAACAAACCAACAAACCAACAAACGAACAAACGAACAAACCAACCAACCAACAAACCAACAAACCAACAAACCAACAAACCAACAAACCAACAAACCAACAAACCAACAAACCAACAAACCAACAAACCAACAAAATCAACAAACCAACTAATCAACAAACCAACAAACCAACAAACCAACAAGCCAACAAACCAACAAACCAACAAACCTACAAACCAACAAACCAACAAACCAACAAACCAACAAACCAACAAACCAACAAACCAATAAACCAACAAACCAACAACCCAACAAACCAACAAACCAACAAACCAACAAACCAACAAACCAACAAACCTACAAACCAACAAACCAACAAACCAACAAACCAACAAACCAACAAACCAACAAACCAACAAACCAATAAACCAACAAACCAACAAACCAACAAACCAACAAACCAACAAACCAACAAACCAACAAACCAACAAACCAACAAACCAACACACCAACAAACCAACAAACGAACAATCCAACAAACCCACAAACCAACAAACCAACAAACCAACACACCAACAAACCAACAAACCAACAAACCAACAAACCAAAAAACCAACAAACCAACAAACCAACAAACCAACAAACCAACAAACCAACAAACCAACAAACCAACAAACCAACAAACCAACAAACCAACAAACCAACAAACCAACAAACCAACAAGCCAACAAACCAACAAACCAACATAGCAACAAACCCATAAAACAACAACCAACAAACCAACAATCCAACAATCCAACAAACCAACAAACCAACAAACCGAAAAACCAACAAACCAACAAACCAACAAACCAACAAACCAATAAACCAATAAGCCAACAAACCAACCAACCAACAAACCAACAAACCAACAAACCAACAAACCAACAAACCAACAAACCAACAAACCAACAAACCAACAAACCAACAAACCAACAAACCAACAAACCAACAAACCAACAAACCAACAAACCAACAAACCAACAAACCAACAAACCAACAAACCAACAAACCAACAAACCAACAAACCAACAAACCAACAAAACAACAAACGAACAAGCCAACAAACCCACAAACCAACAAACCAACAAACCAAGAAACCAACAAACCAACAAACCAACAAACCAACAAACCAACAAACCAACAAACCAACAAACCAACAAACCAACAAACCAACAAACCAATAAACCAACAAACCAACAAACCAACAAGCCAACAAACCAACAAACCAACAAACCAACAAACCAACAAACCAACAAACCAACAAACCAACAAACTAATAAACCAACAAACTAACATAGCAACAAAAGAACATAGCAACAAAAGAACAAACCAACAAACCAACAAACCAGCAAACCAACAAATTAACAAACCAACAAACCAACAAACCAACAAACCAACAAACCAACAAACCAACAAACCAGCAAACCAACAAATTAACAAACCAACAAACCAACAAACAAACAAACCAACAAACCAACAAACCAACAAACGAGCAAACCAACAAACCAACAAACCAACAAACCAAAAAACCAACAAACCAACAAACCAACAAACCAACAAACCAACAAAATCAACAAACCAACTAACAAACAAACCAACAAACCAACAAACCAACAAGCCAACAAACCAACAAATCAACAAACCAACAACCCAACAAACCAACAAACCAACAAACCAACAAACCAACAAACCAACAAACCAACAAACCAACAATCCAACAAACCAACAAACCAATAAACCAACAAACCAATAAACCAACAAACCAACAAACCAACAAACCAACAAACCAACAAACCAACAAACCAACAAACCAACACACCAACAAACCAACAAACGAACAATCCAACAAACCCACAAACCAACAAACCAACAAACCAACACACCAACAAACCCACAAACCAACAACCCAACAAACCAAAAAACCAACAAACCAACAAACCAACAAACCAACAAACCAACAAACCAACAAACCAACAAACCAACAAACCAACAAACCAACAAACCAACATAGCAACAAACCAATAAAACAACAACCAACAAATCAACAAACCAAAAAACCAACAAACCAACAAACCAACAAACCAACAAACCAACAAACCAATAAACCAATAAACCAACAAACCACCAAACCAACCAACCAACAAACCAACAAACCAACAAACCAACAAACCAACAAACCAACAAACCAACAAACCAACAAACCAACAAACCAACAAACCAACAAACCAACAAACCAACAAACCAACAAACCAACAAACCAACAAACCAACAAACCAACAAACCAATATACCAACAAACCAACAAACCAACAAATCTACAAACGAACAAACCAACAAACCAACAAACCAACAAACCAACAAAACAACAAACGAACAAGCCAACAAACCCACAAACCAACAAACCAACAAACCAACAAACCAACAAACCAACAAACCAACAAACCAACAAACCAACAAACCAACAAACCAACAAACCAACAAACCAACAAACCAACAAACCAACAAACCAACAAACCAACAAACCAACAAACCAACAAACCAACAAACCAACAAACCAATAAACCAACTAACCAACAAACCAACAAGCCAACAAACCAACAAACCAACAAACCAACAAACCAACAAACCAACAAACCAACAAACCAACAAACCAACAAACCAACAAACCAACAAACTAACAAACCAACAAACTAACATAGCAACAAAAGAACATAGCAACAAAAGAACAAACCAACAAACCAACAAACCAGTAAACCAACAAACTAACAAACCAACAAACCAACAAACCAACAAACCAACAAAATAACAAACCAACAAACCCACAAACCAACAAACCAACAAACCAACAAACCAACAAACCAACAAACCAACAAACCAACAAACCAACAAACCAACACACCAACAAACCAACAAACGAACAAGCCAACAAACGCACAAACCAACAAACCAACAAGCCAACAAACCAACAAACCAACAACCCAACAAATCAACAAACCAACAAGCCAACAAACCAACAAGCTAACAAAATAACACACCAACAAACCAACAAACCAACAAACCAACAAACCAACAAACCAACAAGCCAATAAACCAACAAACCAACATAGCAACAAACCAATAAAACAACAACCAAAAAACCAACAATCCAACAAACCAACAAACCAACAAACCAAAAAACCAACAAACCAACAAACCAACAAACCAACAAACCAATAAACCAATAAACCAATAAACCAATAAACCAACAAACCAACAAACCAACAAACCAACAAACCAACAAACCAACAAACCAACAAACCAACAAACCAACAAACCAACAAACCAACAAACCAACAAACCAACAAACCAACAAACCAACAAACCAACAAACCAATAAACCAACAAACCAACAAACTAACAAACGAACAAACCAACAAACCAACAAACCAACAAACCAACAAAACTACAAACCAACAAGCCAACAAACCAACAAACGAACAAACCAACAAACCAACAAACTAACAAACCAACAAACCAACAATCCAACAAACCAACAAACCAGCAAACCAACAAACCAACAAAACAACAAACCAACAAACCAACAAACCAACACACCAACAAACGAACAAGCCAGCAAACCCACAAACCAACGAACCAACAAACCAACAAACCAACAAACCAACAAACCAACAAACCAAAAAACCAACAAACCAATAAACCAACAAACCAATAAACCAATAAACCAACAAACCAACAAACCAACAAACCAACAAGCCAACAAACCAACAAATCAACAAACCAACAACCCAACAACCCAACAAACCAACAAACCAACAAACCAACAAACCAACAAACCAACAAACCAACAAACCAACAAACCAACAAACCAACAAACCAACAAACCAACAAACCAATAAACCAACAAACCAACAAACCAACAAACCAACAAACCAACAAACCAACAAACCAACACACCAACAAACCAACAAACGAGCAATCCAACAAACCCACAAACCAACAAACCAACAAACCAACACACCAACAAACCCACAAACCAACAAACCAACAAACCAAAAAACCAACAAACCAACAAACCAACAAACCAACAAACCAACAAACCAACAAACCAACAAACCAACAAACCAACAAACCAACATAGCAACAAACCAATAAAACAACAACCAACAAATCAACAATCCAACAAACCAACAAACCAAAAAACCAACAAACCAACAAACCAACAAACCAACAAACCAATAAACCAATAAACCAATAAACCACTAAACCAACAAACCAACAAACCAACAAACCAACAAACCAACAAACCAACAAACCAACAAACCAACAAACCAACAAACCAACAAACCAACAAACCAACAAACCAACAAACCAACAAACCAACAAACCAACAAACCAACAAACCAACAAACCAACAAACGAACAAGCCAACAAACCCACAAACCAACAAACCAACAAACCAACAAACCAACAAACCAACAAACCAACAAACCAACAAACCAACAAACCAACAAACCAACAAACCAACAAACCAACAAACCAACAAACCAACAAACCAACAAACCAACAAACCAACAAACCAACAAACCAACAAACCAACAAACCAATAAACCAACTAACCAACAAACCAACAAGCCAACAAACCAACAAACCAACAAACCAACAAACCAACAAACCAACAAACCAACAAACCAACAAACCAACAAACCAACAAACTAACAAACCAACAAACTAACATAGCAACAAAAGAACATAGCAACAAAAGAACAAACCAACAAACCAACAAACCAGTAAACCAACAAACTAACAAACCAACAAACCAACAAACCAACAAACCAACAAAATAACAAACCAACAAACCCACAAACCAACAAACCAACAAACCAACAAACCAACAAACCAACAAACCAACAAACCAACAAACCAACAAACCAACAAACCAACAAACCAACACACCAACAAACCAACAAACGAACAAGCCAACAAACGCACAAACCAACAAACCAACAAGCCAACAAACCAACAAACCAACAACCCAACAAATCAACAAACCAACAAGCCAACAAACCAACAAGCTAACAAAATAACACACCAACAAACCAACAAACCAACAAACCAACAAACCAACAAACCAACAAGCCAATAAACCAACAAACCAACATAGCAACAAACCAATAAAACAACGACCAAAAAACCAACAATCCAACAAACCAACAAACCAACAAACCAAAAAACCAACAAACCAACAGACCAACAAACCAACAAACCAATAAACCAATAAACCAATAAACCAATAAACCAACAAACCAACAAACCAACAAACCAAAAAACCAACAAACCAACAAACCAACAAACCAACAAACCAACAAACCAACAAACCAACAAACCAACAAACCAACAAACCAACAAACCAACAAACCAACAAACCAACAAACCAACAAACCAATAAACCAACAAACCAACAAACTAACAAACGAACAAACCAACAAACCAACAAACCAACAAACCAACAAAACTACAAACCAACAAGCCAACAAACCAACAAACGAACAAACCAACAAACCAACAAACTAACAAACCAACAAACCAACAATCCAACAAACCAACAAACCAGCAAACCAACAAACCAACAAAACAACAAACCAACAAACCAACAAACCAACACACCAACAAACGAACAAGCCAGCAAACCCACAAACCAACGAACCAACAAACCAACAAACCAACAAACCAACAAACCAACAAACCAAAAAACCAACAAACCAATAAACCAACAAACCAATAAACCAATAAACCAACAAACCAACAAACCAACAAACCAACAAGCCAACAAACCAACAAATCAACAAACCAACAACCCAACAACCCAACAAACCAACAAACCAACAAACCAACAAACCAACAAACCAACAAACCAACAAACCAACAAACCAACAAACCAACAAACCAACAAACCAACAAACCAACAAACCAATAAACCAACAAACCAACAAACCAACAAACCAACAAACCAACAAACCAACAAACCAACACACCAACAAACCAACAAACGAGCAATCCAACAAACCCACAAACCAACAAACCAACAAACCAACACACCAACAAACCCACAAACCAACAAACCAACAAACCAAAAAACCAACAAACCAACAAACCAACAAACCAACAAACCAACAAACCAACAAACCAACAAACCAACAAACCAACAAACCAACATAGCAACAAACCAATAAAACAACAACCAACAAATCAACAATCCAACAAACCAACAAACCAAAAAACCAACAAACCAACAAACCAACAAACCAACAAGCCAATAAACCAATAAACCAATAAACCACTAAACCAACAAACCAACAAACCAACAAACCAACAAACCAACAAACCAACAAACCAACAAACCAACAAACCAACAAACCAACAAACCAACAAACCAACAAACCAACAAACCAACAAACCAACAAACCAACAAACCAACAAACCAACAAACCAACAAACCAACAAACCAACAAACCAACAAACCAACAAACCAACAAACCAACAAACCAACAAACCAACAAACCAACAAACCAACAAACCAACAAACCAACAAACCAATAAACCAACAAACCAACAAACTAACAAACGAACAAACCAACAAACCAACAAACCAACAAACCAACAAAACAACAAACCAACAAGCTAACAAACCAACAAACGAACTAACCAACAAACCAACAAACCAACAAACCAACAAACCAACAAACCAACAAACCAACAAACCAACAAACCAACAAACCAACAAACCAGCAAAACAACAAACCAACAAACCAACAAACCAACACACCAACAAACGAACAAGCCAGCAAACCCACAAACCAACAAACCAACAAACCACCAAACCAAAAAACCAACAAACCAACAAACCAATAAACCAACAAACCAACAAACCAACAAGCCAACAAACCAATAAACCAACAAATCAACAAACCAACAAACCAACAAACCAACAAACCAACAAACCAACAAACCAACAAACTAACAAACCAACACACTAACATAGCAACAAAAAAACATAGCAACAAAAGAACAAACCAACAAACCAACAAACCAGCAAACCAACAAACTAACAAACCAACAAACCAACAAACCAACTAACCAACAAACCAACAAACCAACAAACCAACAAACCCACAAACCAACAAACCAACAAACCAACAAACCAACAAACCAACAAACCAACAAACCAACAAACCAACAAACCAACAAACCAACACACCAACAAACCAACAAACGAACAAGCCAACAAACCCACAAACTAACAAACCAACGAACCAACAAACCAACAAACCAACAACCCAACAAACCAACAAACCAACAAACCAACACACCAACAAACGAACAAGCCAGCAAACCCACAAACCAACGAACCAACAAACCAACAAACCAACAAACCAACAAACCAAAAAACCAACAAACCAATAAACCGACAAACCAATAAACCAATAAACCAACAAACCAACAAACCAACAAACCAACAAACCAACAAACCAACAAGCCAACAAACCAACAAATCAACAAACCAACAACCCAACAAACCAACAAACCAACAAACCAACAAACCAACAAACCAACAAACCAACAAACCAACAAACCAACAAACCAATAAACCAACAAACCAATAAACCAACAAACCAACAAACCAACAAACCAGCAAACCAACAAACCAACAAACCAACAAACCAACAAACCAACAAACCAACAAACCAACAAACCAACAAACCAACACACCAACAAACCAACAAACGAGCAATCCAACAAACCCACAAACCAACAAACCAACAAACCAACAAACCAACACACCAACAAACCCACAAACCAACAAACCAACAAACCAAAAAACCAACAAACCAACAAACCAACAAACCAACAAACCAACAAACCAACAAACCAACAAACCAACAAACCAACAAACCAACAAACCAACAAACCAACAAACCAACAAACCAACAAACCAACAAACCAACAAACCAACAAACCAACAAACCAAAAAACCAACAAACCAACAAACCAACAAACCAACAAACCAACAAACCAACAAACTAACAAACCAACAAACCAACAAACCAACCAACCAACAAACCAACAAACCAACAAACCAACAAACCAACAAACCAACAAACCAACAAACCAACAATACCAACAAACCAACAAACCAACAAACCAACAAACCAATAAACCAACAAACCAACAAGCTAACAAACGAACAAACCAACAAACCAGCAAACCAATAAACCAACAAAACAACAAACCAACAAGCCAACAAACCAACAAACGAACAAACCAACAAACCAACAAACCAACAAACCAACAAACCAACAAACCAACAAACCAACAAACCAACAAACCAACAAACCAACAAACCAACAAACCAACAAACCAACAAAACAACAAACCAACAAACCAACAAACCAACACACCAACAAACGAACAAGCCAGCAAACCCACAAACCAACGAACCAACAAACCAACAAACCAACAAACCAACAAACCAAAAAACCAACAAACCAACAAACCAACAAACCAACAAACCAATAAACCAACAAACCAACAAACCAACAAGCCAACAAACCAACAAACCAACAAACCAACAAACCAACAAACCAACAAACCAACAAACCAACAAACCAACAAACCAACAAACCAACAAACCAACAAACTAACAAACCAACAAACGAACATAGCAACAAAAGAACATAGCAACAAAAGAACAAACCAACAAACCAACAAACCAGCAAACCAACAAACTAACAAACCAACAAACCAACAAACCAACTAACCAACAAACCAACAAACCAACAAACCAACAAACCCACAAACCAACAAACCAACAAACCAACAAACCAACAAACCAACAAACCAACAAACCAACAAACCAACAAACCAACACACCTACAAACCAACAAACGAACAAGCCAACAAACCCACAAACTAACAAACCAACGAACCAACAGACCAACAAACCAACAACCCAACAAATCAACAAACCAACAAACCAACAAACCAACAAACCAACAAACCAACAAAATAACAAACCAACAAACCAACAAACCAACAAACCAACAAACCAACAAAATAACAAACCAACAAACCAACAAACCAACAAACCAACAAACCAACAAACCAACAAGCCAACAAACCAACAAACCAACATAGCAACAAACCAATAAAACAACAACCAACAAACCAACAATCCAACAAACCAACAAACCAACAAACCAAAAAACCAACAAACCAACAAACCGACAAACCAACAAACCAATAAACCAATAAACCAATAAACCAACAAACCAACAAACCAACAAACCAACAAACCAACAAACCAACAAACCAACAAACCAACAAACCAACAAACCAACAAACCAACAAGCCAACAAACCAACAAACCAACAAACCAACAAACCAACAAACCAACAAACCAACAAACCAACAAACCAACAAACCAATAAACCAACAAACCAACACTCTAACAAACGAACAAACCAACAAACCAACAAACCAACAAACCAACAAACCAACAAGCCAACAAACCAACAAACGAACAAACCAACAAACCAACAAACCAACAAACCAACAAACCAACAAACCAACAAACCAACAAACCAACAAACCAACAAACCAATAAACCAACAAACAAACAAACGAACAAACCAACAAAACAACAAACCAACAAACCAACAAACCAACACACCAACAAACGAACAAGCCAGCAAACCCACAAACCAACGAACCAACAAACCAACAAACCAACAAACCAACAAACCAAAAAACCAACAAACCAATAAACCAACAAACCAATAAACCAATAAACCAACAAACCCACAAACCAACAAACCAAAAAACCAACAAACAAACAAACCAACAAACCAACAAACCAACACACCAACAAACCAACAAACGAACAATCATACAAACCCACAAACCAACAAACCAACAAACCAACACACCAACAAACCCACAAACCAACAAACCAACAAACCAAAAAACCAACAAACCAACAAACCAACAAACCAGAAAACCAACAAACCAACAAACCAACAAACCAACAAACCAACAAACCAACAAACCAACAAACCAACATAGCAACAAACCAATAAAACAACAACCAACAAACCAACAATCCAACAAACCAACAAACCAACAAACCAAAAAACTAACAAACCAACAAACCAACAAACCAACAAACCAATAAACCAATAAACCAACAAACCAACAAACCAACCAACCAACAAACCAACAAACCAACAAACCAACAAACCAACAAACCAACAAACCAACAAACCAACAAACCAACAAACCAACAAACCAACAAACCAACAAACCAACAAACCAACAAACCAATATACCAACAAACCAACAAACCTACAAACGAACAAACCAACAAACCAACAAACCAACAAACCAACAAAACAACAAACGAACAAGCCAACAAAACAACAACCAAAAAACCAACAATCCAACAAACCAACAAACCAACAAACCAAAAAACCAACAAACCAACAAACCAACAAACCAACAAACCAATAAACCAATAAACCAATAAACCAACAAACCAACAAACCAACAAACCAACAAACCAACAAACCAACAAACCAACAAACCAACAAACCAACAAACCAACAAACCAACAAACCAACAAACCAACAAACCAACAAACCAACAAACCAACAAACCAACAAACCAACAAACCAACAAACCAACAAACCAATAAACCAACAAACTAACAAACGAACAAACCAATAAACCAACAAACCAATAAACCAATAAACCAACAAACCAACAAACCAACAAACCAACAAATCAACAAACCAACAACCCAACAACCCAACAAACCAACAAACCAACAAACCAACAAACCAACAAACCAACAAACCAACAAACCAACAAACCAACAAACCAACAAACCAACAAACCAACAAACCAACAAACCAATAAACCAACAAACCAACAAACCAACAAACCAACAAACCAACAAACCAACAAACCAACACACCAACAAACCAACAAACGAGCAATCCAACAAACCCACAAACCAACAAACCAACAAACCAACACACCAACAAACCCACAAACCAACAAACCAACAAACCAAAAAACCAACAAACCAACAAACCAACAATCCAACAAACCAACAAACCAACAAACCAACAAACCAACAAACCAACAAACCAACAAACCAACAAACCAACAAACCAACATAGCAACAAACCAATAAAACAACAACCAACAAATCAACAATCCAACAAACCAACAAACCAAAAAACCAACAAACCAACAAACCAACAAACCAACAAACCAATAAACCAATAAACCAATAAACCACTAAACCAACAAACCAACAAACCAACAAACCAACAAACCAACAAACCAACAAACCAACAAACCAACAAACCAACAAACCAACAAACCAACAAACCAACAAACCAACAAACCAACAAACCAACAAACCAACAAACCAACAAACCAACAAACCAACAAACCAACAAACCAATAAACCAACAAACCAACAAACTAACAAACGAACAAACCAACAAACCAACAAACCAACAAACCAACAAAACAACAAACCAACAAGCTAACAAACCAACAAACGAACTAACCAACAAACCAACAAACCAACAAACCAACAAACCAACAAACCAACAAACCAACAAACCAACAAACCAACAAACCAACAAACCAACAAACCAACAAAACAACAAACCAACAAACCAACAAACCAACACACCAACAAACGAACAAGCCAGCAAACCCACAAACCAACGAACCAACAAACCAACAAACCAACAAACCACCAAACCAAAAAACCAACAAACCAACAAACCAACAAACCAATAAACCAACAAACCAACAAACCAACAAGCCAACAAACCAATAAACCAACAAATCAACAAACCAACAAACCAACAAACCAACAAACCAACAAACCAACAAACCAACAAACCAACAAACTAACAAACCAATACACTAACATAGCAACAAAAAAACATAGCAACAAAAGAACAAACCAACAAACCAACAAACCAGCAAACCAACAAACTAACAAACCAACAAACCAACAAACCAACTAACCAACAAACCAACAAACCAACAAACCAACAAACCTACAAACCAACAAACCAACAAACCAACAAACCAACAAACCAACAAACCAACAAACCAACAAACCAACAAACCAACAAACCAACACACCAACAAACCAACAAACGAACAAGCCAACAAACCCAGAAACTAACAAACCAACGAACCAACAAACCAACAAACCAACAACCCAACAAACCAACAAACCAACAAACCAACACACCAACAAACGAACAAGCCAGCAAACCCACAAACCAACGAACCAACAAACCAACAAACCAACAAACCAACAAACCAAAAAACCAACAAACCAATAAACCGACAAACCAATAAACCAATAAACCAACAAACCAACAAACCAACAAACCAACAAGCCAACAAACCAACAAATCAACAAACCAACAACCCAACAAACCAACAAACCAACAAACCAACAAACCAACAAACCAACAAACCAACAAACCAACAAACCAACAAACCAACAAACCAACAAACCAACAAACCAATAAACCAACAAAACAATAAACCAACAAACCAACAAACCAACAAACCAACAAACCAACAAACCAACAAACCAACAAACCAACAAACCAACAAACCAACAAACCAACACACCAACAAACCAACAAACGAGCAATCCAACAAACCCACAAACCAACAAACCAACAAACCAACAAACCAACACACCAACAAACCCACAAACCAACAAACCAACAAACCAAAAAACCAACAAACCAACAAACCAACAAACCAACAAACCAGCAAACCAACAAACCAACAAACCAACAAACCAACAAACCAACAAACCAACAAACCAACAAACCAACAAACCAACAAACCAACAAACCAAAAAACCAACAAACCAACAAACCAACAAACCAACAAACCAACAAACCAACAAACCAACAAACTAACAAACCAACAAACCAACAAACCAACAAACCAACAAACCAACAAACCAACAAACCAACAAACCAACAAACCAACAAACCAACAAACCAACAATACCAACAAACCAACAAACCAACAAACCAACAAACCAATAAACCAACAAACCAACAAACTAACAAACGAACAAACCAACAAACCAACAAACCAATAAACCAACAAAACAACAAACCAACAAGCCAACAAACCAACAAACGAACAAACCAACAAACCAACAAACCAACAAACCAACAAACCAACAAACCAACAAACCAACAAACCAACAAACCAACAAACCAACAAACCAACAAAACAACAAACCAACAAACCAACAAACCAACACACCAACAAACGAACAAGCCAGCAAACCCACAAACCAACGAACCAACAAACCAACAAACCAACAAACCAACAAACCAAAAAACCAACAAACCAACAAACCAACAAACCAATAAACCAACAAACCAACAAACCAACAAGCCAACAAACCAACAAACCAACAAACCAACAAACCAACAAACCAACAAACCAACAAACCAACAAACCAACAAACCAACAAACCAACAAACCAACAAACCAACAAACTAACAAACCAACAAACTAACATAGCAACAAAAGAACATAGCAACAAAAGAACAAACCAACAAACCAACAAACCAGCAAACCAACAAACTAACAAACCAACAAACCAACAAACCAACTAACCAACAAACCAACAAACCAACAAACCAACAAACCCACAAACCAACAAACCAACAAACCAACAAACCAACAAACCAACAAACCAACAAACCAACAAACCAACACACCTACAAATCAACAAACGAACAAGCCAACAAAACCCACAAACTAACAAACCAACGAACCAACAAACCAACAAACCAACAACCCAACAAATCAACAAACCAACAAACCAACAAACCAACAAACCAACAAAATAACAAACCAACAAACCAACAAACCAACAAACCAACAAACCAACAAACCAACAAGCCAACAAACCAACAAACCAACATAGCAACAAACCAATAAAACAACAACCAACAAACCAACAATCCAACAAACCAACAAACCAACAAACCAAAAAACCAACAAACCAACAAACCAACAAACCAACAAACCAATAAACCAATAAACCAATAAACCAACAAACCAACAAACCAACAAACCAACAAACCAACAAACCAACAAACCAACAAACCAACAAACCAACAAACCAACAAGCCAACAAACCAACAAACCAAGAAACCAACAAACCAACAAACCAACAAACCAACAAACCAACAAACCAACAAACCAACAAACCAACAAACCAATAAACCAACAAACCAACACTCTAACAAACGAACAAAGCAACAAACCAACAAACCAACAAACCAACAAAACAACAAACCAACAAGCCAACAAACCAACAAACGAACAAACCAACAAACCAACAAACCAACAAACCAACAAACCAACAAACCAACAAACCAACAAACCAATAAACCAACAAACAAACAAACGAACAAACCAACAAAACAACAAACCAACAAACCAACAAACCAACACACCAACAAACGAACAAGCCAGCAAACCCACAAACCAACGAACCAACAAACCAACAAACCAACAAACCAACAAACCAAAAAACCAACAAACCAATAAACCAACAAACCAATAAACCAATAAACCAACAAACCCACAAACCAACAAACCAAAAAACCAACAAACAAACAAACCAACAAACCAACAAACCAACACACCAACAAACCAACAAACGAACAATCATACAAACCCACAAACCAACAAACCAACAAACCAACACACCAACAAACCCACAAACCAACAAACCAACAAACCAAAAAACCAACAAACCAACAAACCAACAAACCAACAAACCAACAAACCAACAAACCAACAAACCAACAAACCAACAAACCAACAAACCAACAAACCAACATAGCAACAAACCAATAAAACAACAACCAACAAACCAACAATCCAACAAACCAACAAACCAACAAACCAAAAAACCAACAAACCAACAAACCAAAAAACCAACAAACCAACAAACCAACAAACCAATAAACCAACAAACCAACAAACCAACAAGCCAACAAACCAACCAACCAACAAACCAACAAACCAACAAACCAACAAACCAACAAACCAACAAACCAACAAACCAACAAACCAACAAACCAACAAACCAACAAACTAACAAACCAACAAACTAACATAGCAACAAAAGAACATAGCAACAAAAGAACAAACCAACAAACCAACAAACCAGCAAACCAACAAACTAACAAACCAACAAACCAACAAACCAACTAACCAACAAACCAACAAACCAACAAACCAACAAACCCACAAACCAACAAACCAACAAACCAACAAACCAACAAACCAACAAACCAACAAACCAACAAACCAACAAACCAACACACCTACAAACCATCAAACGAACAAGCCAACAAACCCACAAACTAACAAACCAACGAACCAACAAACCAACAAACCAACAACCCAACAAATCAACAAACCAACAAACCAACAAACCAACAAACCAACAAAATAACAAACCAACAAACCAACAAACCAACAAACCAACAAACCAACAAACCAACAAGCCAACAAACCAACAAACCAACATAGCAACAAACCAATAAAACAACAACCAACAAACCAACAATCCAACAAACCAACAAACCAACAAACCAAAAAACCAACAAACCAACAAACCAACAAACCAACAAACCAATAAACCAATAAACCAATAAACCAACAAACCAACAAACCAACAAACCAACAAACCAACAAACCAACAAACCAACAAACCAACAAACCAACAAACCAACAAACCAACAAGCCAACAAACCAACAAACCAACAAACCAACAAACCAACAAACCAACAAACCAACAAACCAACAAACCAACAAACCAACAAACCAATAAACCAACAAACCAACACTCTAACAAACGAACAAACCAACAAACCAACAAACCAACAAACCAACAAAACAACAAACCAACAAGCCAACAAACCAACAAACGAACAAACCAACAAACCAACAAACCAACAAACCAACAAACCAACAAACCAACAAACCAACAAACCAATAAACCAACAAACAAACAAACGAACAAACCAACAAAACAACAAACCAACAAACCAACAAACCAACACACCAACAAACGAACAAGCCAGCAAACCCACAAACCAACGAACCAACAAACCAACAAACCAACAAACCAACAAACCAAAAAACCAACAAACCAATAAACCAACAAACCAATAAACCAATAAACCAACAAACCCACAAACCAACAAACCAAAAAACCAACAAACAAACAAACCAACAAACCAACAAACCAACACACCAACAAACCAACAAACGAACAATCATACAAACCCACAAACCAACAAACCAACAAACCAACACACCAACAAACCCACAAACCAACAAACCAACAAACCAAAAAACCAACAAACCAACAAACCAACAAACCAACAAACCAACAAACCAACAAACCAACAAACCAACAAACCAACAAACCAACAAACCAACATAGCAACAAACCAATAAAACAACAACCAACAAACCAACAATCCAACAAACCAACAAACCAACAAACCAAAAAACTAACAAACCAACAAACCAACAAACCAACAAACCAATAAACCAATAAACCAACAAACCAACAAACAAACAAACCAACCAACCAACAAACCAACAAACCAACAAACCAACAAACCAACAAACCAAGAAACCAACAAACCAACAAACCAACAAACCAACAAACCAACAAACCAACAAACCAACAAACCAACGAACCAATATACCAACAAACCAACAAACCTACAAACGAACAAACCAACAAACCAACAAACCAACAAACCAACAAAACAACAAACGAACAAGCCAACAAACCCACAAACCCACAAACCAACAAACCAACAAACCAACAAACCAACAAACCAACAAACCAACAAACCAACAAACCAACAAACCAACAAACCAACAAACCAACAAACCAACAAACCAACAAACCAACAAACCAACAAACCAACAAACCAACAAACCAACAAACCAACAAACCAACAAACCAACAAACCAACAAACCAACAAACCAACAAACCAACAAACCAATAAACCAAATAACTAACATAGCAACAAAAGAACATAGCAACAAAAGAACAAACCAACAAACTAACAAACCAGCAAACCAACAAACTAACAAACCAACAAACCAACAAACCAACAAACCAACAAACCAACAAACCAACAAACCAACAAACCAATAAACCAACAAACCAACAAACCAATATACCAACAAACCAACAAACCAACAAACCTACAAACGAAGAAACCAACAAACCAACAAACCAACAAACCAACAAAACAACAAACGAACAAGCCAACAAACCCACAAACCAACAAACCAACAAACCAACAAACCAACAAACCAACAAGCCAACAAACCAACAAACCAACAAACCAACAAACCAACAAACCAACAAACCAACAAACCAACAAACCAACAAACCAATAAACCAACAAACCAACAAACCAACAAGCCAACAAACCAACAAACCAACAAACCAACAAACCAACAAACCAACAAACCAACAAACCAACAAGCCAACAAACCAACAAACTAACAAACCAACAAACTAACATAGCAACAAAAGAACATAGCAACAAAAGAACAAACCAATAAACCAACAAACCAGCAAACCAACAAACTAACAAACCAACAAACCAACAAACCAACAAACCAACAAACCAAAAAACCAACAAACCAACAAACCCACAAACCAACAAACCAACAAACCAACAAACCAACAAACCAACAAACCAAGAAACCAACAAACCAACAAACCAACACACCAACAAACGAACAAGCCAACAAACCCACAAACCAACAAACCAACAAACCAACAAACCAACAAACCAACAACCCAACAAATCAACAAACCAACAAACCAACAAACCAACAATATAACAAACCAACAAACCAACAAACCAACAAACCAACAAACCAACAAACCAACAAGCCAACAAACCAACAAACCAACATAGCAACAAACCAATAAAACAACAACCAACAAACCAACAATCCAACAAACCAACAAACCAACAAACAAAAAACCAACAAACCAACAAACCAACAAACCAACAAACCAATAAACCAATAAACCAATTAACCAACAAACCAACAAACCAACAAACCAACAAACCAACAAACCAACAAACCAACAAACCAACAAACCAACAAACCAACAAACCAACAAACCAACAAACCAACAAACCAACAAACCAACAAACCAACAAACCAACAAACCAATAAACCAACAAAACAACAAACCAACAAACCAACAAACCAACAAACCAATAAACCAACAAACCAACAAACTAACAAACAAACAAACCAACAAACCAACAAACCAACAAACCAACTAACCAACAAAACAACAAACCAACAAGCCAACAAACCTACAAACGAACAAACCAACAAACCAACAAACCAACAAACCAACAAACCAACAAACCAACAAACCAACAAACCAACAAACCAACAAACCAACAAACCAACAAACCAACAAAACAACAAACCAACAAACCAACAAACCAACACACCAACAAACGAACAAGCCAGCAAACCCACAAACCAACGAACCAACAAACCAACAAACCAACAAACCAACAAACCACAAAAAACCAACAAACCAATAAACCAACAACAATAAACCAACAAACCAACAAACCAACAAACCAACAAACCAACAAACCAACAAACCAACAAACCAACAAACCAACAAACCAACAAACCAACAAACTAACACTCCAACAAACCAACAAACGAACAATCCAACAAACCCACAAACCAA
The DNA here is from genome assembly GCA_958298945.1 of Atherix ibis. Lineage (NCBI taxonomy): Eukaryota > Metazoa > Arthropoda > Insecta > Diptera > Athericidae > Atherix > Atherix ibis. The sequence goes on along the minus strand of OY282608.1, from coordinate 85,708,261 downwards.
CAAACCAACAAACCAACACACCAACAAACCCACAAACCAACAAACCAACAAACCAAAAAACCAACAAACCAACAAACCAACAAACCAACAAACCAGCAAACCAACAAACCAACAAACCAACATAGCAACAAACCAATAAAACAACAACGAACAAACCAACAATCCAACAAACCAACAAACCAACAAACCAAAAAACCAACAAACCAACAAACCAACAAACCAACAAACCAATAAACCAATAAACCAACAAACCAACAAACCAACCAACCAACAAACCAACAAACCAACAAACCAACAAACCAACAAATCAACAAACCAACAAACCAACAAACCAACAAACCAACAAACCAACAAACCAACAAACCAACAAACCAACAAACCAACAAACCAACAAACCAACAAACCAACAAACCAACAAACCAACAAACCAACAAACCAATATACCAACAAACCAACAAACCAACAAACCTACAAACGAACAAACCAACAAACCAACAAACCAACAAAACAACAAACGAACAAGCCAACAAACCCACAAACCAACAAACCAACAAACCAACAAACCAACAAACCAACAAACCAACAAACCAACAAACCAACAAACCAACAAACCAACAAACCAACAAACCAACAAACCAACAAACCAACAAACCAACAAACCAACAAACCAACAAACCAACAAACCAACAAACCAACAAACCAACAAACCAACAAACCAATAAACCAACAAACCAACAAACCAACAAGCCAACAAACCAACAAACCAACAAACCAACAAACCAACAAACCAACAAACCAACAAACCAACAAACCAACAAACCAACAAACCAACAAACTAACAAACCAACAAACCCACAAACCAACAAACCAACAAACCAACAAACCAACAAACCAACAAACCAACAAACCAACAAACCAACACACCAACACACCAACAAACCAACAAACGAACAAGCCAACAAACCAACAAACCAACAAACCAACAAACCAACAAACCAACAAACCAACACACCAACAAACCAACAAACGAACAAGCCAACAAACCCACAAACCAACAAACCAACAAACCAACAAACCAACAAACCAACAACCCAACAAGCCAACAAACCAACACACCAACATAGCAACAAACCAATAAAACAACAACCAACAAACCATCAAACCAACAAACCAACAAACCAACAAACCAACAAACTAACAAACCAACAAACCAACAAACCAACAAACCAACAAACCAACAAACCCACAAACCAACAAACCAACAAACCAACAAACCAACAAACCAACAAACCAACAAACCAACAAACCAACAAACCAACAAACCAACAAACCAACACACCAACAAACCAACAAACGAACAAGCCAACAAACCCACAAACCAACAAACCAACAAACCAACAAACCAACAAACCAACAAACCAACAAACGAACAAGCCAACAAGCCCACAAACCAACAAACCAACAAACCAACAAACCAACAAACCAACAACCCAACAAGCCAACAAACCAACACACCAACATAGCAACAAACCAATAAAACAACAACCAACAAACCAACAAACAAACAAACCAACAAACCAACAAACCCACAAACCAACAAACCAACAAACCAACAAACCAACAAACCAACAAACCAACAAACCAACACACCAACAAACCAACAAACGAACAAGCCAACAAACCAACAAACCAACAAACCAACAAACCAACAAACCAACAAAGCAACAAACCAACAAACCAACAAACCAACAAAACAACAAACCAACAAACCAACAAACCAACAAACGAACAAACCAACAAACCAACAAACCAACAAACCAACAAGCCAACAAACCCACAAACAAACAAACCAACAAACCAACAAACCAACATACTAACAAACCAACAAACTAACATAGCAACAAAAGAACATAGCAACAAAAGAACAAACCAACAAACCAACAAACCAAAAAACCAACAAACCAACAAACCAACAAACCAACAAACCAACAAACCAACAAACCAACAAACCAACAAACCAACAAACCAACAAACCAACAAACCAACAAACGAACAAGCCAACAAACCCACAAACCAACAAACCAACAAACCAACAAACCAACATACTAACAAACCAACAAACTAACATAGCAACAAAAGAACATAGCAACAAAAGAACAAACCAACAAACCAACAAACCAGCAAACCAACAAACTAACAAACCAACAAACCAACAAACCAACAAACCAACAAACCAACAAACCAACAAACCAACAAACCCACAAACCAACAAACCAACAAACCAACAAACCAACAAACCAACAAACCAACAAACCAACAAACCAACAAACCAACAAACCAACAAACCAACAAACCAACAAACCAACAAACCAACAAACGAACAAGCCAACAAACCCACAAACCAACAAACCAACAAACCAACAAACCAACATACTAACAAACCAACAAACTAACATAGCAACAAAAGAACATAGCAACAAAAGAACAAACCAACAAACCAACAAACCAGCAAACCAACAAACTAACAAACACACCAACAAACCAACAAACGAACAAGCCAACAAACCCACAAACCAACAAACCAACAAACAAACAAACCAACAAACCAACAACCCAACAAGCCAACAAACCAACACACCAACATAGCAACAAACCAATAAAACAACAACCAACAAACCAACAAACCAACAAACCAACAAACCAACAAACCAACAAACTAACAAACCAACAAACTAACATAGCAACAAAAGAACATAGCAACAAAAGAACAAACCAACAAACCAACAAACCAGCAAACCAACAAACTAACAAACCAACAAACCAACAAACCAACAAACCAACAAACCAACAAACCAACAAACCAACAAACCAACAAACCCACAAACCAACAAACCAACAAACCAACAAACCAACAAACCAACAAACCAACAAACCAACAAACCAACAAACCAACAAACCAACACACCAACAAACCAAAAAACGAACAAGCCAACAAACCCACAAACCAACAAACCAACAAACCAACAAACCAACAAACCAACAATCCAACAAGCCAAAAAACCAACAAACCAACATAGCAGCAAACCAATAAAACAACAACCAACAAACCAACAATCCAACAAACCAACAAACCAACAAACCAAAAAACCAACAAACCAACAAACCAACAAACCAACAAACCAATAAACCAATAAACCAATAAACCAAAAAACCAACAAACCAACAAACCAACAAACCAACAAACCAACAAACCAAGAAACCAACAAACCAACAAACCAACAAACCAACAAACCAACAAACCAACAAACCAACAAACCAACAAACCAACAAACCAACAAACCAACAAACCAACAAACCAATAAACCAACAAACCAACAAACCAACAAACGAACAAACCAACAAACCAACAAACCAACAAAACAACAAAACAACAAGTCAACAAACCAACAAACGAACAAACCAACAAACCAACAAACCAACAAACCAACAAACCAACAAACCAACAAACCAACAAACCAACAAACCAACAAACCAACAAACCAACAAACCAACAAACCAACAAACCAACAAACGAACAAACCAGCAAACCCACAAACCAACGAACCAACAAACCAACAAACCAACAAACCAACAAACCAAAAAACCAACAAACCAACAAACCAACAAACCAACAAACCAACAAACTAACAAACCAACAAACTAACATAGCAACAAAAGAACATAGCAACAAAAGAACAAACCAACAAACCAACAAACCAGCAAACCAACAAACTCAGAAACCAACAAACCAACAAACCAACAAACCAGCAAACTAACAAACCAACAAACTAACATAGCAACAAAAGAACAAACCAACAAACCAACAAACCAACAAACCAACAAACTAACAAACCAACAAACCAACAAACCAACAAACCAACACACCAACAAACGAACAAGCCAACAAACCCACAAACCAACAAACCAACAAACCAACAAACCAACAAACCAACAACCCAACAAACCAACAAACCAACAAACCAACAAACCAACAAAATAACAAACCAACAAACCAACAAACCAACACACCAACAAACCAACAAACCAACAAGCCAACAAACCAACAAACCAACATAGCAACAAACCAATAAAACAACAACCAACAAACCAACAATCCAACAAACCAACAAACCAACAAACCAACAAACAAAAAACCAACAAACCAACAAACCAACAAACCAACAAACCAATAAACCAATAAACCAATTAACCAACAAACCAACAAACCAACAAACCAACAAACCAACAAACCAACAAACCAACAAACCAACAAACCAACAAACCAACAAACCAACAAACCAACAAACCAACAAACCAACAAACCAACAAACCAACAAACCAACAAACCAACAAACCAATAAACCAACAAAACAACAAACCAACAAACCAACAAACCAACAAACCAATAAACCAACAAACCAACAAACTAACAAACGAACAAACCAACAAACCAACAAACCAACAAACCAACTAACCAACAAAACAACAAACCAACAAGCCAACAAACCTACAAACGAACAAACCAACAAACCAACAAACCAACAAACCAACAAACCAACAAACCAACAAACCAACAAACCAACAAACCAACAAACCAACAAACCAACAAACCAACAAACCAACAAACCAACAAAACAACAAACCAACAAACCAACAAACCAACACACCAACAAACGAACAAGCCAGCAAACCCACAAACCAACGAACCAACAAACCAACAAACCAACAAACCAACAAACCACAAAAAACCAACAAACCAATAAACCAACAACAATAAACCAACAAACCAACAAACCAACAAACCAACAAACCAACAAACCAACAAACCAACAAACCAACAAACCAACAAACCAACAAACCAACAAACTAACACACCAACAAACCAACAAACGAACAATCCAACAAACCCACAAACCAACAAACCAACAAACCAACACACCAACAAACCCACAAACCAACAAACCAACAAACCAAAAAACCAACAAACCAACAAACCAACAAACCAACAAACCAACAAACCAACAAACCAACAAACCAACAAACCAACAAACCAATAAACCAACAAACCAACAAACCAACAAACGAACAAACCAACAAACCAACAAACCAACAAAACAACAAAACAACAAGTCAACAAACCAACAAACGAACAAACCAACAAACCAACAAACCAACAAACCAACAAACCAACAAACCAACAAACCAACAAACCACAAAAAACCAACAAACCAATAAACCAACAACAATAAACCAACAAACCAACAAACCAACAAACCAACAAACCAACAAACCAACAAACCAACAAACCAACAAACCAACAAACCAACAAACCAACAAACCAACAAACCAACAAACCAACAAACCAACAAACCAACAAACCAACAAACCAACAAACCAATAAACCAACAAACCAACAAACCAACAAACGAACAAACCAACAAACCAACAAACCAACAAAACAACAAAACAACAAGTCAACAAACCAACAAACGAACAAACCAACAAACCAACAAACCAACAAACCAACAAACCAACAAACCAACAAACCAACAAACCAACAAACCAACAAACCAACAAACCAACAAACCAACAAACCAACAAACCAACAAACCAACAAACGAACAAACCAGCAAACCCACAAACCAACGAACCAACAAACCAACAAACCAACAAACCAACAAACCAAAAAACCAACAAACCAACAAACCAACAAACCAACAAACCAACAAACTAACAAACCAACAAACTAACATAGCAACAAAAGAACATAGCAACAAAAGAACAAACCAACAAACCAACAAACCAGCAAACCAACAAACTCAGAAACCAACAAACCAACAAACCAACAAACCAGCAAACTAACAAACCAACAAACTAACATAGCAACAAAAGAACAAACCAACAAACCAACAAACCAACAAACCAACAAACTAACAAACCAACAAACCAACAAACCAACAAACCAACACACCAACAAACGAACAAGCCAACAAACCCACAAACCAACAAACCAACAAACCAACAAACCAACAAACCAACAACCCAACAAACCAACAAACCAACAAACCAACAAACCAACAAAATAACAAACCAACAAACCAACAAACCAACACACCAACAAACCAACAAACCAACAAGCCAACAAACCAACAAACCAACATAGCAACAAACCAATAAAACAACAACCAACAAACCAACAATCCAACAAACCAACAAACCAACAAACCAACAAACAAAAAACCAACAAACCAACAAACCAACAAACCAACAAACCAATAAACCAATAAACCAATTAACCAACAAACCAACAAACCAACAAACCAACAAACCAACAAACCAACAAACCAACAAACCAACAAACCAACAAACCAACAAACCAACAAACCAACAAACCAACAAACCAACAAACCAACAAACCAACAAACCAACAAACCAACAAACCAATAAACCAACAAAACAACAAACCAACAAACCAACAAACCAACAAACCAATAAACCAACAAACCAACAAACTAACAAACGAACAAACCAACAAACCAACAAACCAACAAACCAACTAACCAACAAAACAACAAACCAACAAGCCAACAAACCTACAAACGAACAAACCAACAAACCAACAAACCAACAAACCAACAAACCAACAAACCAACAAACCAACAAACCAACAAACCAACAAACCAACAAACCAACAAACCAACAAACCAACAAACCAACAAACCAACAAACCAACAAAACAACAAACCAACAAACCAACAAACCAACACACCAACAAACGAACAAGCCAGCAAACCCACAAACCAACGAACCAACAAACCAACAAACCAACAAACCAACAAACCAACAAACCAACAAACCAACAAACCAACAAACCAACAAACCAACATAGCAACAAACCAATAAAACAACAACGAACAAACCAACAATCCAACAAACCAACAAACCAACAAACCAAAAAACCAACAAACCAACAAACCAACAAACCAACAAACCAATAAACCAATAAACCAACAAACCAACAAACCAACCAACCAACAAACCAACAAACCAACAAACCAACAAACCAACAAACCAACAAACCAACAAACCAACAAACCAACAAACCAACAAACCAACAAACCAACAAACCAACAAACCAACAAACCAACAAACCAACAAACCAACAAACCAACAAACCAACAAACCAACAAACCAACAAACCAATATACCAACAAACCAACAAACCAACAAACCTACAAACGAACAAACCAACAAACCAACAAACCAACAAAACAACAAACGAACAAGCCAACAAACCCACAAACCAACAAACCAACAAACCAACAAACCAACAAACCAACAAACCAACAAACCAACAAACCAACAAACCAACAAACCAACAAACCAACAAACCAACAAACCAACAAACCAACAAACCAACAAACCAACAAACCAATAAACCAACAAACCAACAAACCAACAAGCCAACAAACCAACAAACCAACAAACCAACAAACCAACAAACCAACAAACCAACAAACCAACAAACCAACAAACCAACAAACCAACAAACTAACAAACCAACAAACCCACAAACCAACAAACCAACAAACCAACAAACCAACAAACCAACAAACCAACAAACCAACAAACCAACAAACCAACACACCAACACACCAACAAACCAACGAACGAACAAGCCAACAAACCAACAAACCAACAAACCAACAAACCAACAAACCAACACACCAACAAACCAACAAACGAACAAGCCAACAAACCCACAAACCAACAAACCAACAAACCAACAAACCAACAAACCAACAACCCAACAAGCCAACAAACCAACACACCAACATAGCAACAAACCAATAAAACAACAACCAACAAACCATCAAACCAACAAACCAACAAACCAACAAACCAACAAACTAACAAACCAACAAACCAACAAACCAACAAACCAACAAACCAACAAACCAACAAACCCACAAACCAACAAACCAACAAACCAACAAACCAACAAACCAACAAACCAACAAACCAACAAACCAACAAACCAACAAACCAACACACCAACAAACCAACAAACGAACAATCCAACAAACCCACAAACCAACAAACCAACAAACCAACAAACCAACAAACCAACAAACCAACAAACGAACAAGCCAACAAACCCACAAACCAACAAACCAACAAACCAACAAACCAACAAACCAACAACCCAACAAGCCAACAAACCAACACACCAACATAGCAACAACAAATAAAACAACAACCAACAAACCAACAAACCAACAAATCAACAAACCAACAAACCCACAAACCAACAAACCAACAAACCAACAAACCAACAAACCAACAAACCAACAAACCAACACACCAACAAACCAACAAACGAACAAGCCAACAAACCAACAAACCAACAAACCAACAAACCAACAAACCAACAAACCAACAAACCAACAAACCAACAAACCAACAAAACAACAAACCAACAAACCAACAAACCAACAAACGAACAAACCAACAAACCAACAAACCAACAAACCAACAAACCAACAAACGAACAAGCCAACAAACCCACAAACAAACAAACCAACAAACCAACAAACCAACATACTAACAAACCAACAAACTAACATAGCAACAAAAGAACATAGCAACAAAAGAACAAACCAACAAACCAACAAACCAACAAACCAACAAACCAACAAACCAACAAACCAACAAACCAACAAACCAACAAACCAACAAACCAACAAACCAACAAACCAACAAACCAACAAACCAACAAACGAACAAGCCAACAAACCCACAAACCAACAAACCAACAAACCAACATACTAACAAACCAACAAACTAACATAGCAACAAAAGAACATAGCAACAAAAGAACAAACCAACAAACCAACAAACCAGCAAACCAACAAACTAACAAACCAACAAACCAACAAACCAACAAACCAACAAACCAACAAACCAACAAACCAACAAACCAACAAACCCACAAACCAACAAACCAACAAACCAACAAACCAACAAACCAACAAACCAACAAACCAACAAACCAACAAACCAACAAACCAACAAACCAACAAACCAACAAACCAACAAACCAACAAACCAACAAACCAACAAACGAACAAGCCAACAAACCCACAAACCAACAAACCAACAAACCAACAAACCAACATACTAACAAACCAACAAACTAACTTAGCAACAAAAGAACAAACCAACAAACCAACAAACCAGCAAACCAACAAACTAACAAACCAACAAACCAACAAACCAACAAACCAACAAACCAACAAACCAACAAACCAACAAACCCACAAACCAACAAACCAACAAACCAACAAACCAACAAACCAACAAACCAACAAACCAACAAACCAACAAACCAACACACCAACAAACCAATAAACGAACAAGCCAACAAACCCACAAACCAACAAACCAACAAACCAACAAACCAACAAACCAACAACCCAACAAGCCAACAAACCAACACACCAACATAGCAACAAACCAATAAAACAACAACCAACAAACCAACAAACCAACAAACCAACAAACCAACAAACTAACAAACCAACAAACTAACATAGCAACAAAAGAACATAGCAACAAAAGAACAAACCAACAAACCAACAAACCAGCAAACCAACAAACTAACAAACCAACAAACCAACAAACCAACAAACCAACAAACCAACAAACCAACAAACCAACAAACCCACAAACCAACAAACCAACAAACCAACAAACCAACAAACCAACAAACCAACAAACCAACAAACCAACAAACGAACAAGCCAACAAACCCACAAACCAACAAACCAACAAACCAACAAACCAACAAACCAACAAACCAACAACCCAACAAGCCAACAAACCAACACACCAACATAGCAACAAACCAATAAAACAACAACCAACAAACCAACAAACCAACAAACCAACAAACCAACAAACCCACAAACCAACAAACCAACAAACCAACAAACCAACAAACCAACAAACCAACAAACCAACACACCAACAAACCAACAAACGAACAAGCCAACAAACCAACAAACCAACAAACCAACAAACCAACAAACCAACAAACCAACAAACCAACAAACCAACAAACCAACAAAACAACAAACCAACAAACCAACAAACCAACAAACGAACAAACCAACAAACCAACAAACCAACAAACCAACAAACCAACAAACGAACAAGCCAACAAACCCACAAACAAACAAACCAACAAACCAACAAACCAACATACTAACAAACCAATAAACTAACATAGCAACAAAAGAACATAGCAACAAAAGAACAAACCAACAAACCAACAAACCAACAAACCAACAAACCAACAAACCAACAAACCAACAAACCAACAAACCAACAAACCAACAAACCAACAAACCAACAAACCAACAAACCAACAAACCAACAAACCAACAAACCAACAAACCAACAAACGAACAAGCCAACAAACCCACAAACCAACAAACCAACAAACCAACAAACCAACATACTAACAAACCAACAAACTAACATAGCAACAAAAGAACATAGCAACAAAAGAACAAACCAACAAACCAACAAACCAGCAAACCAACAAACTAACAAACCAACAAACCAACAAACCAACAAACCAACAAACCAACAAACCAACAAACCAACAAACCCACAAACCAACAAACCAACAAACCAACAAACCAACAAACCAACAAACCAACAAACCAACAAACCAACAAACCAACAAACCAACAAACCAACAAACCAACAAACCAACAAACCAACAAACCAACAAACCAACAAACCAACAAACGAACAAGCCAACAAACCCACAAACCAACAAACCAACAAACCAACAAACCAACATACTAACAAACCAACAAACTAACATAGCAACAAAAGAACATAGCAACAAAAGAACAAACCAATAAACCAACAAACCAGCAAACCAACAAACTAACAAACCAACAAACCAACAAACCAACAAACCAACAAACCAACAAACCAACAAACCAACAAACCAACAAACCCACAAACCAACAAACCAACAAACTACAAACCAACAAACCAACAAACCAACAAACCAACAAACCAACAAACCAACACACCAACAAACCAACAAACGAACAAGCCAACAAACCCACAAACCAACAAACCAACAAACCAACAAACCAACAAACCAACAACCCAACAAGCCAACAAACCAACACACCAACATAGCAACAAACCAATAAAACAACAACCAACAAACCAACAAACCAACAAACCAACAAACCAACAAACCAACAAACTAACAAACCAACAAACTAACATAGCAACAAAAGAACATAGCAACAAAAGAACAAACCAACAAACCAACAAACCAGCAAACCAACAAACTAACAAACCAACAAACCAACAAACCAACAAACCAACAAACCAACAAACCAACAAACCAACAAACCAACAAACCCACAAACCAACAAACCAACAAACCAACAAACCAACAAACCAACAAACCAACAAACCAACAAACCAACAAACCAACAAACCAACACACCAACAAACCAAAAAACGAACAAGCCAACAAACCCACAAACCAACAAACCAACAAACCAACAAACCAACAAACCAACAATCCAACAAGCCAACAAACCAACAAACCAACATAGCAGCAAACCAATAAAACAACAACCAACAAACCAACAATCCAACAAACCAACAAACCAACAAACCAAAAAACCAACAAACCAACAAACCAACAAACCAACAAACCAATAAACCAATAAACCAATAAATCAAAAAACCAACAAACCAACAAACCAACAAACCAACAAACCAACAAACCAACAAACCAACAAACCAACAAACCAACAAACCAACAAACCAACAAACCAACAAACCAACAAACCAACAAACCAACAAACCAACAAACCAACAAACCAACAAACCAACAAACCAACAAACCAACAAACCAACAAACCAACAAACCAATAAACCAACAAACCAACAAACTAACAAACGAACAAACCAACAAACCAACAAACCAACAAAACAACAAAACAACAAGTCAACAAACCAACAAACGAATAAACCAACAAACCAACAAACCAACAAACCAACAAACCAAGAAACCAACAAACCAACAAACCAACAAACCAACAAACCAACAAACCAACAAAACAACAAACCAACAAACCAACAAACCAACAAACGAACAAACCAGCAAACCCACAAACCAACGAACCAACAAACCAACAAACCAACAAACCAACAAACCAAAAAACCAACAAACCAACAAACCAACAAACCAACAAACCAACAAACTAACAAACCAACAAACTAACATAGCAACAAAAGAACATAGCAACAAAAGAACAAACCAACAAACCAACAAACCAGCAAACCAACAAACTCAGAAACCAACAAACCAACAAACCAACAAACCAGCAAACTAACAAACCAACAAACTAACATAGCAACAAAAGAACAAACCAACAAACCAACAAACCAACAAACCAACAAACTAACAAACCAACAAACCAACAAACCAACAAACCAACAAACCAACAAACCAACAAACCAACAAACCAACAAACCAACAAACCAAAAAACCAACAAACCAACAAACCAACAAACCAACAAACCAACAAACCAACAAACCAACAAACCAACAAACGAACAAGCCAACAAACCCACAAACCAACAAACCAACAAACCAACAAACCAACAAACCAACAACCCAACAAGCCAACAAACCAACACACCAACATAGCAACAAACCAATAAAACAACAACCAACAAACCAACAAACCAACAAACCAACAAACCAATAAACCAACAAACTAACAAACCAACAAACTAACATAGCAACAAAAGAACATAGCAACAAAAGAACAAACCAACAAACCAACAAACCAGCAAACCAAGAAACTAACAAACCAACAAACCAACAAACCAACAAACCAACAAACCAACAAACCAACAAACCAACAAACCAACAAACCCACAAACCAACAAACCAACAAACCAACAAACCAACGAACCAACAAACCAACAAACCTACAAACCAACACACCAAGAAACCAAAAAACGAACAAGCCAACAAACCCACAAACCAACAAACCAACAAACCAACAAACCAACAAACCAACAACCCAACAAGCCAACAAACCAACAAACCAATATAGCAACAAACCAATAAAACAACAACCAACAAACCAACAATCCAACAAACCAACAAACCAACATACCAAAAAACCAACAAACCCACAAACCAACAAACCAACAAACCAATAAACCAATAAACCAATAAACCAACAAACCAACAAACCAACAAACCAACAAACCAACAAACCAACAAACCAACAAACCAACAAACCAACAAACCAACAAACCAACAAACCAACAAACCAACAAACCAACAAAACAACAAACCAACAAACCAACAAACTAACAAACGAACAAACCAGCAAACCCACAAACCAACGAACCAACAAACCAACAAACCAACAAACCAACAAACCAAAAAACCAACAAACCAACAAACCAACAAACCAACAAACCAACAAACTAACAAACCAACAAACTAACATAGCAACAAAAGAACATAGCAACAAAAGAACAAACCAACAAACCAACAAACCAGCAAACCAACAAACTCAGAAACCAACAAACCAACAAACCAACAAACCAGCAAACTAACAAACCAACAAACTAACATAGCAACAAAAGAACAAACCAACAAACCAACAAACCAACAAACCAACAAACCAACAAACCAACAAACCAACAAACCAACAAACCCACAAACCAACAAACCAACAAACCAACAAACCAACAAACCAACAAACCAACAAACCAACAAACCAACAAACCAACAAACCAACACACCAACAAACCAACACACAAACAAGCCAACAAACCCACAAACCAACAAACCAACAAACCAACAAACCAACAAACCAACAACCCAACAAGCCAACAAACCAACACACCAACATAGCAACAAACCAATAAAACAACAACCAACAAACCAACAAACCAACAAACCAACAAACCAACAAACCAACAAACTAACAAACCAACAAACTAACATAGCAACAAAAGAACATAGCAACAAAAGAACAAACCAACAAACCAACAAACCAGCAAACCAACAAACTAACAAACCAACAAACCAACAAACCAACAAACCAACAAACCAACAAACCAACAAACCAACAAACCAACAAACCAACAAACCCACAAACCCACAAACCAACAAACCAACAAACCAACAAACCAACAAACCAACAAACCAACAAACCAACAAACCAACAAACCAACAAACCAACACACCAACAAACCAAAAAACGAACAAGCCAACAAACCCACTAACCAACAAACCAACAAACCAACAAACCAACAAACCAACAATCCAACAAGCCAACAAACCAACAAACCAACATAGCAGCAAACCAATAAAACAACAACCAACAAACCAACAATCCAACAAACCAACAAACCAACAAACCAAAAAACCAACAAACCAACAAACCAACAAACCAACAAACCAATAAACCAATAAACCAATAAACCAAAAAACCAACAAACCAACAAACCAACAAACCAACAAACCAACAAACCAACAAACCAACAAACCAACAAACCAACAAACCAACAAACCAACAAACCAACAAACCAACAAACCAACAAACCAACAAACCAACAAACCAACAAACCAACAAACCAACAAACCAACAAACCAATAAACCAACAAACCAACAAACCAACAAACGAACAAACCAACAAACCAACAAACCAACAAAACAACAAAACAACAAGTCAACAAACCAACAAACGAACAAACCAACAAACCAACAAACCAACAAACCAACAAACCAACAAACCAACAAACCAACAAACCAACAAACCAACAAACCAACAAACCAACAAAACAACAAACTAACAAACCAACAAACTAACATAGCAACAAAAGAACATAGCAACAAAAGAACAAACCAACAAACCAACAAACCAGCAAACCAACAAACTCAGAAACCAACAAACCAACAAACCAACAAACCAGCAAACTAACAAACCAACAAACTAACATAGCAACAAAAGAACAAACCAACAAACCAACAAACCAACAAACCAACAAACTAACAAACCAACAAACCAACAAACCAACAAACCAACAAACCAACAAACCAACAAACCAACAAACCAACAAACCAACAAACCAACAAACCAACAAACCAACAAACCAACAAACCAACAAACCAACAAACCAACAAACCAACAAACCAACAAACGAACAAGCCAACAAACCCACAAACCAACAAACCAACAAACCAACAAACCAACAAACCAACAACCCAACAAGCCAACAAACCAACACACCAACATAGCAACAAACCAATAAAACAACAACCAACAAACCAACAAACCAACAAACCAACAAACCAATAAACCAACAAACTAACAAACCAACAAACTAACATAGCAACAAAAGAACATAGCAACAAAAGAACAAACCAACAAACCAACAAACCAGCAAACCAACAAACTAACAAACCAACAAACCAACAAACCAACAAACCAACAAACCAACAAACCAACAAACCAACAAACCCACAAACCAACAAACCAACAAACCAACAAAACTACAAACCAACACACCAACAAACCAAAAAACGAACAAGCCAACAAACCCACAAACCAACAAACCAACAAACCAACAAACCAACAAACCAACAACCCAACAAGCCAACAAACCAACAAACCAATATAGCAACAAACCAATAAAACAACAACCAACAAACCAACAATCCAACAAACCAACAAACCAACAAACCAAAAAACCAACAAACCAACAAACCAACAAACCAACAAACCAATAAACCAATAAACCAATAAACCAACAAACCAACAAACCAACAAACCAACAAACCAACAAACCAACAAACCAACAAACCAACAAACCAACAAACCAACAAACCAACAAACCAACAAACCAACAAACCAACAAACCAACAAACCAACAAACCAACAAACCAACAAACCAACAAACCAATAAATCAATAAACCAACAAACCAACAAACGAACAAACCAACAAACCAACAAACCAACAAAACAACAAACCAACAAGTCAACAAACCAACAAACGAACAAACGAACAAACCAACAAACCAACAAACCAACAAACCAACAAACCAACAAACCAACAAACCAACAAACCAACAAACCAACAAACCAACAAACCAACAAACCAACAAAACAACAAACCAACAAACCAACAAACCAACAAACCAACAAACCAACAAACCAACAAACCAACAAACCAAAAAACCAACAAACCAACAAACCAACAAACCAACAAACTAACAAACTAACATAGCAACAAAAGAACATAGCAACAAAAGAACAAACCAACAAACCAACAAACCAGCAAACCAACAAACTAAGAAACCAACAAACCAACAAACCAACAAACCAGCAAACTAACAAACCAACAAACTAACATAGCAACAAAAGAACAAACCAACAAACCAACAAACCAACAAACCAACAAACCAACAAACTAACAAACCAACAAACCAACAAACCAACAAACCGACAAACCAACAAACCAACAAACCAACAAACCAACAAACCAACAAACCAACAAACGAACAAGCCAACAAACCCACAAACCAACAAACCAACAAACCAACAAACCAACAAACCAACAAACCAACAAACCAACAAACCAACAAACCAACAAACCAACAAACCAACAAGCCAACAAACCAACAAACTAACAAACCAACAAACTAACATAGCAACAAAAGAACATAGCAACAAAAGAACAAACCAACAAACCAACAAACCAGCAAACCAACAAACTAACAAACCAACAAACCAACAAACCAACAAACCAACAAACCAACAAACCAACAAACCAACAAACCCACAAACCAACAAACCAACAAACCAACAAACCAACAAACCAACAAACCAACAAACCAACAAACCAACAAACCAACAAACCAACATACCAACAAACCAACAAACGAACAAGCCAACAAACCCACAAACCAACAAACCAACAAACCAACAAACCAACAAACCAACAAACCAACAACCCAACAAATCAATAAACCAACAAACCAACAAACCAACAAACGAACAAACCAACAAACCAACAAACCAACAAAACAACAAAACAACAAGTCAACAAACCAACAAACGAACAAACCAACAAACCAACAAACCAACAAACCAACAAACCAACAAACCAACAAACCCACAAACCAACAAACCAACAAACCAACAAACCAACAAACCAACAAACCAACAAACCAACAAACCAACAAACCAACAAACCAACATACCAACAAACCAACAAACGAACAAGGCAACAAACCCACAAACCAACAAACCAACAAACCAACAAACCAACAAACCAACAAACCAACAAACCAATAAACCAACAAACCAACAAACCAACAAACGAACAAACCAACAAACCAACAAACCAACAAAACAACAAAACAACAAGTCAACAAACCAACAAACGAACAAACCAACAAACCAACAAACCAACAAACCAACAAACCAACAAACCAACAAACCAACAAACCAACAAACCAACAAACCAACAAACCAACAAACCAACAAAACAACAAACCAACAAACCAACAAACCAACAAACGAACAAACCAGCAAACCCACAAACCAACGAACCAACAAACCAACAAACCAACAAACCAACAAACCAAAAAACCAACAAACCAACAAACCAACAAACCAACAAACCAACAAACTAACAAACCAACAAACTAACATAGCAACAAAAGAACATAGCAACAAAAGAACAAACCAACAAACCAACAAACCAGCAAACCAACAAACTCAGAAACCAACAAACCAACAAACCAACAAACCAGCAAACTAACAAACAAACAAACTAACATAGCAACAAAAGAACAAACCAACAAACCAACAAACCAACAAACCAACAAACCAACAAACCAACAAACCAACAAACCAACAAACCAACAAACCAACAAACCAACAAACCAACAAAACAACAAACCAACAAACCAACAAACCAACAAACGAACAAACCAGCAAACCCACAAACCAACGAACCAACAAACCAACAAACCAACAAACCAACAATCCAACAAGCCAACAAACCAACAAACCAACATAGCAGCAAACCAATAAAACAACAACCAACAAACCAACAATCCAACAAACCAACAAACCAACAAACCAAAAAACCAACAAACCAACAAACCAACAAACCAACAAACCAATAAACCAATAAACCAATAAACCAAAAAACCAACAAACCAACAAACCAACAAACCAACAAACCAACAAACCAACAAACCAACAAACCAACAAACCAACAAACCAACAAACCAACAAACCAACAAACCAACAAACCAACAAACCAACAAACCAACAAACCAACAAACCAACAAACCAACAAACCAACAAACCAACAAACCAATAAACCAACAAACCAACAAACCAACAAACCAACAAAACAACAAAACAACAAGTCAACAAACCAACAAACGAACAAACCAACAAACCAACAAACCAACAAACCAACAAACCAACAAACCAACAAACCAACAAACCAACAAACCAACAAACGAACAAGCCAACAAACCCACAAACCAACAAACCAACAAACCAACAAACCAACAAACCAACAAACCAACAAACCAACAAACCAACAAACCAACAAACCAACAAACCAACAAGCCAACAAACCAACAAACTAACAAACCAACAAACTAACATAGCAACAAAAGAACATAGCAACAAAAGAACAAACCAACAAACCAACAAACCAGCAAACCAACAAACTAACAAACCAACAAACCAACAAACCAACAAACCAACAAACCAACAAACCAACAAACCAACAAACCCACAAACCAACAAACCAACAAACCAACAAACCAACAAACCAACAAACCAACAAACCAACAAACCAACAAACCAACAAACCAACATACCAACAAACCAACAAACGAACAAGCCAACAAACCCACAAACCAACAAACCAACAAACCAACAAACCAACAAACCAACAAACCAACAACCCAACAAATCAATAAACCAACAAACCAACAAACCAACAAACGAACAAACCAACAAACCAACAAACCAACAAAACAACAAAACAACAAGTCAACAAACCAACAAACGAACAAACCAACAAACCAACAAACCAACAAACCAACAAACCAACAAACCAACAAACCCACAAACCAACAAACCAACAAACCAACAAACCAACAAACCAACAAACCAACAAACCAACAAACCAACAAACCAACAAACCAACATACCAACAAACCAACAAACGAACAAGGCAACAAACCCACAAACCAACAAACCAACAAACCAACAAACCAACAAACCAACAAACCAACAAACCAATAAACCAACAAACCAACAAACCAACAAACGAACAAACCAACAAACCAACAAACCAACAAAACAACAAAACAACAAGTCAACAAACCAACAAACGAACAAACCAACAAACCAACAAACCAACAAACCAACAAACCAACAAACCAACAAACCAACAAACCAACAAACCAACAAACCAACAAACCAACAAACCAACAAAACAACAAACCAACAAACCAACAAACCAACAAACGAACAAACCAGCAAACCCACAAACCAACGAACCAACAAACCAACAAACCAACAAACCAACAAACCAAAAAACCAACAAACCAACAAACCAACAAACCAACAAACCAACAAACTAACAAACCAACAAACTAACATAGCAACAAAAGAACATAGCAACAAAAGAACAAACCAACAAACCAACAAACCAGCAAACCAACAAACTCAGAAACCAACAAACCAACAAACCAACAAACCAGCAAACTAACAAACAAACAAACTAACATAGCAACAAAAGAACAAACCAACAAACCAACAAACCAACAAACCAACAAACCAACAAACCAACAAACCAACAAACCAACAAACCAACAAACCAACAAACCAACAAACCAACAAAACAACAAACCAACAAACCAACAAACCAACAAACGAACAAACCAGCAAACCCACAAACCAACGAACCAACAAACCAACAAACCAACAAACCAACAATCCAACAAGCCAACAAACCAACAAACCAACATAGCAGCAAACCAATAAAACAACAACCAACAAACCAACAATCCAACAAACCAACAAACCAACAAACCAAAAAACCAACAAACCAACAAACCAACAAACCAACAAACCAATAAACCAATAAACCAATAAACCAAAAAACCAACAAACCAACAAACCAACAAACCAACAAACCAACAAACCAACAAACCAACAAACCAACAAACCAACAAACCAACAAACCAACAAACCAACAAACCAACAAACCAACAAACCAACAAACCAACAAACCAACAAACCAACAAACCAACAAACCAACAAACCAACAAACCAATAAACCAACAAACCAACAAACCAACAAACCAACAAAACAACAAAACAACAAGTCAACAAACCAACAAACGAACAAACCAACAAACCAACAAACCAACAAACCAACAAACCAACAAACCAACAAACCAACAAACCAACAAACCAACAAACCAACAAACCAACAAAACAACAAACCAACAAACCAACAAACCAACAAACGAACAAACCAGCAAACCCACAAACCAACGAACCAACAAACCAACAAACCAACAAACCAACAAACCAAAAAACCAACAAACCAACAAACCAACAAACCAACAAACCAACAAACTAACAAACCAACAAACTAACATAGCAACAAAAGAACATAGCAACAAAAGAACAAACCAACAAACCAACAAACCAGCAAACCAACAAACTCAGAAACCAACAAACCAACAAACCAACAAACCAGCAAACTAACAAACCAACAAACTAACATAGCAACAAAAGAACAAACCAACAAACCAACAAACCAACAAACCAACAAACTAACAAACCAACAAACCAACAAACCAACAAACCAACAAACCAACAAACCAACAAACCTACAAACCAACAAACCAACAAACCAACAAACCAACAAACCAACAAACCAACAAACCAACAAACCAACAAACCAACAAACCAACAAACCAACAAACGAACAAGCCAACAAACCCACAAACCAACAAACCAACAAACCAACAAACCAACAAACCAACAACCCAACAAGCCAACAAACCAACACACCAACATAGCAACAAACCAATAAAACAACAACCAACAAACCAACAAACCAACAAACCAACAAACCAATAAACCAACAAACTAACAAACCAACAAACTAACATAGCAACAAAAGAACATAGCAACAAAAGAACAAACCAACAAACCAACAAACCAGCAAACCAACAAACTAACAAACCAACAAACCAACAAACCAACAAACCAACAAACCAACAAACCAACAAACCAACAAACCCACAAACCAACAAACCAACAAACCAACAAACCTACAAACCAACACACCAACAAACCAAAAAACGAACAAGCCAACAAACCCACAAACCAACAAACCAACAAACCAACAAACCAACAAACCAACAACCCAACAAGCCAACAAACCAACAAACCAATATGGCAACAAACCAATAAAACAACAACCAACAAACCAACAATCCAACAAACCAACAAACCAACAAACCAAAAAACCAACAAACCAACAAACCAACAAACCAACAAACCAATAAACCAATAAACCAATAAACCAACAAACCAACAAACCAACAAACCAACAAACCAACAAACCAACAAACCAACAAACCAACAAACCAACAAACCAACAAACCAACAAACCAACAAACCAACAAACCAACAAACCAACAAACCAACAAACCAACAAACCAATAAATCAATAAACCAACAAACCAACAAACGAACAAACCAACAAACCAACAAACCAACAAAACAACAAACCAACAAGTCAACAAACCAACAAACGAACAAACCAACAAACCAACAAACCAACAAACCAACAAACCAACAAACCAACAAACCAACAAACCAACAAACCAACAAACCAACAAACCAACAAAACAACAAACCAACAAACTAACAAACCAACAAACCAACAAACCAACAAACCAACAAACCAACAAACCAACAAACCAACAAACCAAAAAACCAACAAACCAACAAACCAACAAACCAACAAACTAACAAACTAACATAGCAACAAAAGAACATAGCAACAAAAGAACAAACCAACAAACCAACAAACCAGCAAACCAACAAACTAAGAAACCAACAAACCAACAAACCAACAAACCAGCAAACTAACAAACCAACAAACTAACATAGCAACAAAAGAACAAACCAACAAACCAACAAACCAACAAACCAACAAACTAACAAACCAACAAACCAACAAACCAACAAACCAACAAACCAACAAACCAACAAACCAACAAACCAACAAACCAACAAACGAACAAGCCAACAAACCCACAAACCAACAAACCAACAAACCAACAAACCAACAAACCAACAAACCAACAAACCAACAAACCAACAAACCAACAAACCAACAAACCAACAAGCCAACAAACCAACAAACTAACAAACCAACAAACTAACATAGCAACAAAAGAACATAGCAACAAAAGAACAAACCAACAAACCAACAAACCAGCAAACCAACAAACTAACAAACCAACAAACCAACAAACCAACAAACCAACAAACCAACAAACCAACAAACCAACAAACCAACAAACCCACAAACCAACAAACCAACAAACCAACAAACCAACAAACCAACAAACCAACAAACCAACAAACCAACAAACCAACAAACCAACAAACCAACATACCAACAAACCAACAAACGAACAAGCCAACAAACCCACAAACCAACAAACCAACAAACCAACAAACCAACAAACCAACAACCCAACAAATCAATAAACCAACAAACCAACAAACCAACAAACGAACAAACCAACAAACCAACAAACCAACAAAACAACAAAACAACAAAACAACAAGTCAACAAACCAACAAACGAACAAACCAACAAACCAACAAACCAACAAACCAACAAACCAACAAACCAACAAACCCACAAACCAACAAACCAACAAACCAACAAACCAACAAACCAACAAACCAACAAACCAACAAACCAACAAACCAACATACCAACAAACCAACAAACGAACAAGCCAACAAACCCACAAACCAACAAACCAACAAACCAACAAACCAACAAACCAACAAACCAACAAACCAATAAACCAACAAACCAACAAACCAACAAACGAACAAACCAACAAACCAACAAACCAACAAAACAACAAAACAACAAGTCAACAAACCAACAAACGAACAAACCAACAAACCAACAAACCAACAAACCAACAAACCAACAAACCAACAAACCAACAAACCAACAAACCAACAAACCAACAAACCAACAAACCAACAAACCAACAAACCAACAAACCAACAAACCAACAAACGAACAAACCAGCAAACCCACAAACCAACGAACCAACAAACCAACAAACCAACAAACCAACAAACCAAAAAACCAACAAACCAACAAACCAACAAACCAACAAACCAACAAACTAACAAACCAACAAACTAACATAGCAACAAAAGAACATAGCAACAAAAGAACAAACCAACAAACCAACAAACCAGCAAACCAACAAACTCAGAAACCAACAAACCAACAAACCAACAAACCAGCAAACTAACAAACAAACAAACTAACATAGCAACAAAAGAACAAACCAACAAACCAACAAACCAACAAACCAACAAACTAACAAACCAACAAACCAACAAACCAACAAACCAACAAACCAACAAACCAACAAACCAACAAACCAACAAACCAACAAACCAACAAACCAACAAACCAACAAACCAACAAACCAACAAACCAACAAAACAACAAACCAACAAACCAACAAGCCAACAAACCAACACACCAACATAGCAACAAACCAATAAAACAACAACCAACAAACCAACAAACCAACAAACCAACAAACCAATAAACCAACAAACTAACAAACCAACAAACTAACATAGCAACAAAAGAACATAGCAACAAAAGAACAAACCAACAAACCAACAAACCAACAAACCAACAAACCAGCAAACCAACAAACTAACAAACCAACAAACCAACAAACCAACAAACTAACAAACCAACAAACCAACAAACCAACAAACCCACAAACCAACAAACCAACAAACCAACAAACCAACGAACCAACAAACCAACAAACCTACAAACCAACACACCAACAAACCAAAAAACGAACAAGCCAACAAACCCACAAACCAACAAACCAACAAACCAACAAACCAACAAACCAACAACCCAACAAGCCAACAAACCAACAAACCAATATAGCAACAAACCAATAAAACAACAACCAACAAACCAACAATCCAACAAACCAACAAACCAACAAACCAAAAAACCAACAAACCAACAAACCAACAAACCAACAAACCAATAAACCAATAAACCAATAAACCAACAAACCAACAGACCAACAAACCAACAAACCAACAAACCAACAAACCAACAAACCAACAAACCAACAAACCAACAAACCAACAAACCAACAAACCAACAAACCAACAAACCAACAAACCAACAAACCAATAAACCAATAAACCAACAAACCAACAAACGAACAAACCAACAAACCAACAAACCAACAAAACAACAAACCAACAAGTCAACAAACCAACAAACGAACAAACCAACAAACCAACAAACCAACAAACCAACAAACCAACAAACCAACATACCAACAAACCAACAAACCAACAAACCAACAAACCAACAAACCAACAAAACAACAAACCAACAAACCAAAAAACCAACAAACCAACAAACCAACAAACCAACAAACCAACAAACCAACAAACCAAAAAACCAACAAACCAACAAACCAACAAACCAACAAACTAACAAACCAACAAACTAACATAGCAACAAAAGAACATAGCAACAAAAGAACAAACCAACAAACCAACAAACCAGCAAACCAACAAACTAAGAAACCAACAAACCAACAAACCAACAAACCAGCAAACTAACAAACCAACAAACTAACATAGCAACAAAAGAACAAACCAACAAACCAACAAACCAACAAACCAACAAACCAACAAACTAACAAACCAACAAACCAACAAACCAACAAACCAACAAACCAACAAACCAACAAACCAACAAACGAACAAACCAACAAACCAACAAACCAACAAACCAACAAACCAACAAACCAACAAACCAACAAACCAACAAACCAACAAACCAACAAGCCAACAAACCAACAAACTAACAAACCAACAAACTAACATAGCAACAAAAGAACATAGCAACAAAAGAACAAACCAACAAACCAACAAACCAGCAAACCAACAAACTAACAAACCAACAAACCAACAAACCAACAAACCAACAAACCAACAAACCAACAAACCAACAAACCCACAAACCCACAAACCAACAAACCAACAAACCAACAAACCAACAAACCAACAAACCAACAAACCAACAAACCAACAAACCAACATACCAACAAACCAACAAACGAACAAGCCAACAAACCCACAAACCAACAAACCAACAAACCAACAAACCAACAAACCAACATCCCAACAAATCAACAAACCAGCAAACCAACAAACGAGCAAACCAACAAAATAACAAACCAACAAACCAACAAACCAACAAACCAACAAACCAACAAACCAACAAACCAACAAGCCAAAAAACCAACAAACCAACATAGCAACAAACCAATAAAACAACAACCAACAAACCAACAATCCAACAAACCAACAAACCAACAAACCAAAAAACCAACAAACCAACAAACCAACAAACCAACAAACCAATAAACCAATAAACCAATAAACTAACAAACCAACAAACCCACAAACCAACAAACCAACAAACCAACAAACCAACGAACCAACAAACCAACAAACCTACAAACCAACACACCAACAAACCAAAAAATGAACAAGCCAACAAACCCACAAACCAACAAACCAACAAACCAACAAACCAACAAACCAACAACCCAACAAGCCAACAAACCAACAAACCAATATAGCAACAAACCAATAAAACAACAACCAACAAACCAACAATCCAACAAACCAACAAACCAACAAACCAAAAAACCAACAAACCAACAAACCAACAAACCAACAAACCAATAAACCAATAAACCAATAAACCAACAAACCAACAGACCAACAAACCAACAAACCAACAAACCAACAAACCAACAAACCAACAAACCAACAAACCAACAAACCAACAAACCAACAAACCAACAAACCAACAAACCAACAAACCAACAAACCAATAAACCAATAAACCAACAAACCAACAAACGAACAAACCAACAAACCAACAAACCAACAAAACAACAAACCAACAAGTCAACAAACCAACAAACGAACAAACCAACAAACCAACAAACCAACAAACCAACAAACCAACAAACCAACAAACCAACAAACCAACAAACCAACAAACCAACAAAACAACAAACCAACAAACCAAAAAACCAACAAACCAACAAACCAACAAACCAACAAACCAACAAACCAACAAACCAAAAAACCAACAAACCAACAAACCAACAAACCAACAAACTAACAAACCAACAAACTAACATAGCAACAAACTAACATAGCAACAAAAGAACATAGCAACAAAAGAACAAACCAACAAACCAACAAACCAGCAAACCAACAAACTAAGAAACCAACAAACCAACAAACCAACAAACCAGCAAACTAACAAACCAACAAACTAACATAGCAACAAAAGAACAAACCAACAAACCAACAAACCAACAAACCAACAAACCAACAAACTAACAAACCAACAAACCAACAAACCAACAAACCAACAAACCAACAAACCAACAAACCAACAAACCAACAAACCAACAAACCAACAAACCAACAAACGAACAAGCCAACAAACCCACAAACCAACAAACCAACAAACCAACAAACCAACAAACCAACAAACCAACAAACCAACAAACCAACAAACCAACAAAGCAACAAGCCAACAAACCAACAAACTAACAAACCAACAAACTAACATAGCAACAAAAGAACATAGCAACAAAAGAACAAACCAACAAACCAACAAACCAGCAAACCAACAAACTAACAAACCAACAAACCAACAAACCAACAAACCAACAAACCAACAAACCAACAAACCAACAAACCCACAAACCCACAAACCAACAAACCAACAAACCAACAAACCAACAAACCAACAAACCAACAAACCAACAAACCAACAAACCAACATACCAACAAACCAACAAACGAACAAGCCAACAAACCCACAAACCAACAAACCAACAAACCAACAAACCAACAAACCAACATCCCAACAAATCAACAAACCAGCAAACCAACAAACCAACAAACGAACAAACCAACAAACCAACAAACCAACAAACTAACAAACCAACAAACCAACAAACCAACAAACTAACAAACCAACAAACCAACAAACCAACAAACCCACAAACCAACAAACCAACAAACCAACAAACCAACGAACCAACAAACCAACAAACCTACAAACCAACACACCAACAAACCAAAAAACGAACAAGCCAACAAACCCACAAACCAACAAACCAACAAACCAACAAACCAACAAACCAACAACCCAACAAGCCAACAAACCAACAAACCAATATAGCAACAAACCAATAAAACAACAACCAACAAACCAACAATCCAACAAACCAACAAACCAACAAACCAAAAAACCAACAAACCAACAAACCAACAAACCAACAAACCAATAAACCAATAAACCAATAAACCAACAAACCAACAGACCAACAAACCAACAAACCAACAAACCAACAAACCAACAAACCAACAAACCAACAAACCAACAAACCAACAAACCAACAAACCAACAAACCAACAAACCAACAAACCAACAAACCAATAAACCAATAAACCAACAAACCAACAAACGAACAAACCAACAAACCAACAAACCAACAAAACAACAAACCAACAAGTCAACAAACCAACAAACGAACAAACCAACAAACCAACAAACCAACAAACCAACAAACCAACAAACCAACAAACCAACAAACCAACAAACCAACAAAACAACAAACCAACAAACCAAAAAACCAACAAACCAACAAACCAACAAACAAACAAACCAACAAACCAACAAACCAAAAAACCAACAAACCAACAAACCAACAAACCAACAAACTAACAAACCAACAAACTAACATAGCAACAAAAGAACATAGCAACAAAAGAACAAACCAACAAACCAACAAACCAGCAAACCAACAAACTAAGAAACCAACAAACCAACAAACCAACAAACCAGCAAACTAACAAACCAACAAACTAACATAGCAACAAAAGAACAAACCAACAAACCAACAAACCAACAAACCAACAAACCAACAAACTAACAAACCAACAAACCAACAAACCAACAAACCAACAAACCAACAAACCAACAAACCAACAAACCAACAAACCAACAAACCAACAAACCAACAAACCAACAAACGAACAAGCCAACAAACCCACAAACCAACAAACCAACAAACCAACAAACCAACAAACCAACAAACCAACAAACCAACAAACCAACAAACCAACAAACCAACAAGCCAACAAACCAACAAACTAACAAACCAACAAACTAACATAGCAACAAAAGAACATAGCAACAAAAGAACAAACCAACAAACCAACAAACCAGCAAACCAACAAACTAACAAACCAACAAACCAACAAACCAACAAACCAACAAACCAACAAACCAACAAACCAACAAACCCACAAACCCACAAACCAACAAACCAACAAACCAACAAACCAACAAACCAACAAACCAACAAACCAACAAACCAACAAACCAACAAACCAACAAACCAACATACCAACAAACCAACAAACGAACAAGCCAACAAACCCACAAACCAACAAACCAACAAACCAACAAACCAACAAACCAACATCCCAACAAATCAACAAACCAGCAAACCAACAAACGAGCAAACCAACAAAATAACAAACCAACAAACCAACAAACCAACAAACCAACAAACCAACAAACCAACAAGCCAAAAAACCAACAAACCAACATAGCAACAAACCAATAAAACAACAACCAACAAACCAACAATCCAACAAACCAACAAACCAACAAACCAAAAAACCAACAAACCAACAAACCAACAAACCAACAAACCAATAAACCAATAAACCAATAAACTAACAAACCAACAAACCAACAAACCAACAAACCAACAAACCAACAAACCAACAAACCAACACACCAACACACCAACAAACCAACAAACGAACAAGCCAACAAACCCACAAACCAACAAACCAACAAACGAACAAACCAACAAACCAAAAAACCAACAAACCAACAAACCAACAAATCAACAAACCAACAAACCAACAAACCAACAAACCAACAAACCAACAAACCAACAAACCAACAAACCAACAAACCAACAAACCAACAAACCAACAAACCAACAAACCAACAAACCAACAAACCAACAAACCAACAAACCAACAAACCAATATACCAACAAACCAACAAACCAACAAACCTACAAACGAACAAACCAACAAACCAACAAACCAACAAACCAACAAAACAACAAACGAACAAGCCAACAAACCCACAAACCAACAAACCAACAAACCAACAAACCAACAAACCAACAAACCAACAAACCAACAAAATAACAAACCAACAAACCAACAAACCAACAAACCAACAAACCAACAAACCAACAAACCAACAAACCAACAAACCAACAAGCCAAAAAACCAACATAGCAACAAACCAATAAAACAACAACCAACAAACCAACAATCCAACAAACCAACAAACCAACAAACCAAAAAACCAACAAACCAACAAACCAACAAACCAAGAAACCAATAAACCAATAAACCAATAAACTAACAAACCAACAAACCAACAAACCAACAAACCAACAAACCAACAAACCAACAAACCAACAAACCAACAAACCAACAAACCAACACACCAACACACCAACACACCAACAAACCAACAAACGAACAAGCCAACAAACCCACAAACCAACAAACCAACAAACGAACAAACCAACAAACCAAAAAACCAACAAACCAACAAACCAACAAACCAACAAACCAACAAATATACAAACCAACAAACCAACAAACCAACAAACCAACAAACCAACAAACCAACAAACCAACAAACCAACAAACCAACAAACCAACAAACCAACAAACCAACAAACCAACAAACCAACAAACCAACAAACCAATATACCAATATACCAACAAACCAAAAAACCAACAAACCTACAAACGAACAAACCAACAAACCAACAAACCAACAAACCAACAAAACAACAAACGAACAAGCCAACAAACCCACAAACCAACAAACTAACAAACCAACAAACCAACAAACCAACAAACCAACAAACCAACAAACCAACAAACCAACAAACCAACAAACCAACAAACCAACAAACCAACAAACCAACAAACCAACAAACCAACAAACCAACAAACCAACAAACCAACAAACCAATAAACCAACAAACCAACAAACCAACAAACCAACAAGCCAACAAACCAACAAACCAACAAACCAACAAACCAACAAACCAACAAACCAACAAACCAACAAACCAACAAGCCAACAAACCAACAAACTAACAAACCAACAAACTAACATAGCAACAAAAGAACATAGCAACAAAAGAACAAACCAACAAACCAACAAACCAGCAAACCAATAAACTAACAAACCAACAAACCAACAAACCAACAAACCAACAAACCCACAAACCAACAAACCAACAAACCAACAAACCAACAAACCAACAAC
Source organism: Atherix ibis (assembly GCA_958298945.1). Taxonomy (NCBI): domain Eukaryota; kingdom Metazoa; phylum Arthropoda; class Insecta; order Diptera; family Athericidae; genus Atherix; species Atherix ibis. The sequence goes on along the minus strand of OY282608.1, from coordinate 85,677,272 downwards.
CCAACAAATCAACAAACCAACAAACCAACAAACCAACAAACCAACAAAATAACAAACCAACAAACCAACAAACCAACAAACCAACAAACCAACAAACCAACAAGCCAAAAAACCAACAAACCAACATAGCAACAAACCAATAAAACAACAACCAACAAACCAACAATCCAACAAACCAACAAACCAACAAACCAACAAACCAACAAACCAACAAACCAACAAACCAATAAACCAATAAACCAATAAACTAACAAACCAACAAACCAACAAACCAACAAACCAACAAACCAACAAACCAACAAACCAACAAACCAACAAACCAACAAACCAACAAACCAACAAACCAACAAACCAACAAACCAACAAACTAACAAACCAAGAATCCAACAAACCAACAAACCAATAAACCAACAAACCAACAAACCAACAAACCAACAAACCAACAAACCAACAAACCAACAAAACAACAAACCAACAAAACAACAAACCAACAAACCAACAAACCAACACACCAACAAACGAACAAGCCAGAAAACCCACAAACCAACGAACCAACAAACCAACAAACCAACAAACCAACAAACCAAAAAACCAACAAACTAATAAACGAACAAACCAATAAACGAACAAACCAACAAACCAACAAACCAACAAACCAACAAACCAACAAACCAACACTTCAACAAACCAACACACCAACAAACCAACAAACGAACAATCCAACAAACCCACAAACCAACAAACCAACAAACCAACACACCAACAAACCCACAAACCAACAAACCAACAAACCAAAAAACCAACAAACCAACAAACCAACAAACCAACAAACCAACAAACCAACAAACCAACAAACCAACAAACCAACAAACCAACAAACCAACAAACTAACAAACCAACAAACCAACAATCCAACAAACCAACATAGCAACAAACCAATAAAACAACAACCAACAAACCAACAATCCAACAAACCAACAAACCAACAAACCAAAAAACCAACAAACCAACAAACCAACAAACCAACAAACCAATAAACCAATAAACCAATAAACCAACAAACCAACAAACCAACCAACCAACAAACCAACAAACCAACAAACCAACAAACCAACAAACCAGCAAACCAACAAACCAACAAACCAACAAACCAACAAACCAACAAACCAACAAACCAACAAACCAACAAACCAACAAACCAACAAACCAACAAACCAACAAACCAACAAACCAATATACCAACAAACCAACAAACCAACAAACCTACAAACGAACAAACCAACAAACCCACAAACCAACAAACCAACAAAACAACAAACGAACAAGCCAACAAACCCACAAACCAACAAACCAACAAACCAACAAACCAACAAACCAACAAACCAACAAACCAACAAACCAACAAACCAACAAACCAACAAACCAACAAACCAACAAACCAACAAACCAACAAACCAACAAACCAACAAACCAATAAACCAACAAACCAACAAGCCAACAAACCAACAAACCAACAAACCAACAAACCAACAAACTAACATAGCAACAAAAGAACATAGCAACAAAAGAACAAACCAACAAACCAACAAACCAGCAAACCAACAAACTAACAAACCAACAAACCAACAAACCAACACACCAACAAACCAACAAACCAACAAACCCACAAACCAACAAACCAATAAACCAACAAACCAACAAACCAACAAACCAACAAACCACAAACCAACAAACCAACACACCAACAAACCAACAAACGAACAAGCCAACAAACCCACAAACCAACAAACCAACAAACCAACAAACCAACAAACCAACAACCCAACAAGCCAACAAACCAACACACCAACAAAGCAACAAACCAATAAAACAACAACCAACAAACCAACAAACCAACAAACCAACAAACCAACAAACTAACAAACCAACAAACTAACATAGCAACAAAAGAACATAGCAACAAAAGAACAAACCAACAAACCAACATACCAGCAAATCAACAAACTAACAAACCAACAAACCAACAAACCAACAAACCAACAAACCAACAAACCAACAAACCAACAAACCAACAAACCAACAAACCAACAAACCAACAAACCAACAAACCAACAAACCAACAAACCAACAAACCAACAAACCAACACACCAACAAACCAACAAACGAACAAGCCAACAAACCCACAAACCAACAAACCAACAAACCAACAAACCAACAAACCAACAAACCAACAACCCAACAAGCCAACAAACCAACAAACCAACATAGCAACAAACCAATAAAACAACAACTAACAAACCAACAATCCAACAAACCAACAAACCAACAAACCAAAAATCCAACAAACCAACAAACCAACAAACCAACAAACCAATAAACCAATAAACCAATAAACCAATAAACCAACAAACCAACAAACCAACAAACCAACAAACCAACAAACCAACAAACCAACAAACCAACAAACCAACAAACCAACAAACCAACAAACCAACAAATCAACAAACCAACAAACCAACAAACCAACAAACCAACAAACCAACAAACCAACAAACCAACAAACCAACAAACCAACAAACCAACAACCCAACAAACCAATAAACCAACAAACCAACAAACCAACAAACGAACAAACCAACAAACCAACAAACCAACAAACCAACAAACCTACAAACGAACAAACCAACAAACCCACAAACCAACAAACCAACAAAACAACAAACGAACAAGCCAACAAACCCACAAACCAACAAACCAACAAACCAACAAACCAACAAACCAACAAACCAACAAACCAACAAACCAACAAACCAACAAACCAACAAACCAACAAACCAACAAACCTACAAACCAACAAACCAACAAACCAACAAACCAACAAACCAATAAACCAACAAACCAACAAGCCAACAAACCAACAAACCAACAAACCAACAAACCAACAAACTAACATAGCAACAAAAGAACATAGCAACAAAAGAACAAACCAACAAACCAACAAACCAGCAAACCAACAAACTAACAAACCAACAAACCAACAAACCAACACACCAACAAACCAACAAACCAACAAACCCACAAACCAACAAACCAATAAACCAACAAACCAACAAACCAACAAACCAACAAACCACAAACCAACAAACCAACACACCCACAAACCAACAAACCAACAAACCAACAAACCAACAAACCAACAACCCAACAAGCCAACAAACCAACACACCAACAAAGCAACAAACCAATAAAACAACAACCAACAAACCAACAAACCAACAAACCAACAAACCAACAAACTAACAAACCAACAAACTAACATAGCAACAAAAGAACATAGCAACAAAAGAACAAACCAACAAACCAACATACCAGCAAATCAACAAACTAACAAACCAACAAACCAACAAACCAACAAACCAACAAACCAACAAACCAACAAACCAACAAACCAACAAACCAACAAACCCACAAACCAACAAACCAACAAACCAACAAACCAACAAACCAACAAACCAACAAACCAACACACCAACAAACCAACAAACGAACAAGCCAACAAACCCACAAACCAACAAACCAACAAACCAACAAACCAACAAACCAACAAACCAACAACCCAACAAGCCAACAAACCAACAAACCAACATAGCAACAAACCAATAAAACAACAACCAACAAACCAACAATCCAACAAACCAACAAACCAACAAACCAAAAATCCAACAAACCAACAAACCAACAAACCAACAAACCAATAAACCAATAAACCAATAAACCAACAAACCAACAAACCAACAAACCAACAAACCAACAAACCAACAAACCAACAAACCAACAAACCAACAAACCAACAAACCAACAAACCAACAAATCAACAAACCAACAAACCAACAAACCAACAAACCAACAAACCAACAAACCAACAAACCAACAAACCAACAAACCAACAAACCAACAACCCAACAAACCAATAAACCAACAAACCAACAAACCAACAAACGAACAAACCAACAAACCAACAAACCAACAAACCAACAAAACAACAAACCAACAAGCCAACAAACCAACAAACGAACAAACCAACAAACCCACAAACCAACAAACCAACAAACCAACAAATCAACAAACCAACAAACCAACAAACCAACAAACCAACAAACCAACAAACCAACAAACCAACAAACCAACAAACCAACAAACCAACAAACCAACAAACCTACAAACCAACAAACCAACAAACCAACAAACCAACAAACCACAAACCAACAAACCAACACACCAACAAACCAACAAACGAACAAGCCAACAAACCCACAAACCAACAAACCAACAAACCAACAAACCAACAAACCAACAAACCAACAAACCAACAAACCAACAAACCCACAAACCAACAAACCAACAAACCAACAAACCAACAAACCAACAAACCAACAAACCAACACACCAACAAACCAGCAAACGAACAAGCCAACAAACCCACAAACCAACAAACCAACAAACCAACAAACCAACAAACCAACAAACCAACAACCCAGCAAGCCAACAAACCAACAAACCAACATAGCAACAAACCAATAAAACAGCAACCAACAAACCAACAATCCAACAAACCAACAAACCAACAAACCAAAAAACCAACAAACCAACAAACCAACAAACCAACAAACCAATAAACCAATAAACCAATAAACCAACAAACCAACAAACCAACAAACCAACAAACCAACAAACCAACAAACCAACAAACCAACAAACCAACAAACCAACAAACCAACAAACCAACAAACCATCAAACCAACAAACCAACAAACCAACAAACCAACAAACCAACAAACTAACAAACCAACAAACCAACAATCCAACAAACCAACATAGCAACAAACCAATAAAACAACAACCAACAAACCAACAATCCAACAAACCAACAAACCAACAAACCAAAAAACCAACAAACCAACAAACCAACAAACCAACAAACCAATAAACCAATAAACCAATAAACCAACAAACCAACAAACCAACCAACCAACAAACCAACAAACCAACAAACCAACAAACCAACAAACCAGCAAACCAACAAACCAACAAACCAACAAACCAACAAACCAACAAACCAACAAACCAACAAACCAACAAACCAACAAACCAACAAACCAACAAACCAACAAACCAACAAACCAATATACCAACAAACCAACAAACCAACAAACCTACAAACGAACAAACCAACAAACCCACAAACCAACAAACCAACAAAACAACAAACGAACAAGCCAACAAACCCACAAACCAACAAACCAACAAACCAACAAACCAACAAACCAACAAACCAACAAACCAACAAACCAACAAACCAACAAACCAACAAACCAACAAACCAACAAACCAACAAACCAACAAACCAACAAACCAACAAACCAATAAACCAACAAACCAACAAGCCAACAAACCAACAAACCAACAAACCAACAAACCAACAAACTAACATAGCAACAAAAGAACATAGCAACAAAAGAACAAACCAACAAACCAACAAACCAGCAAACCAACAAACTAACAAACCAACAAACCAACAAACCAACACACCAACAAACCAACAAACCAACAAACCCACAAACCAACAAACCAATAAACCAACAAACCAAGAAACCAACAAACCAACAAACCACAAACCAACAAACCAACACACCAACAAACCAACAAACGAACAAGCCAACAAACCCACAAACCAACAAACCAACAAACCAACAAACCAACAAACCAACAACCCAACAAGCCAACAAACCAACACACCAACAAAGCAACAAACCAATAAAACAACAACCAACAAACCAACAAACCAACAAACCAACAAACCAACAAACTAACAAACCAACAAACTAACATAGCAACAAAAGAACATAGCAACAAAAGAACAAACCAACAAACCAACATACCAGCAAATCAACAAACTAACAAACCAACAAACCAACAAACCAACAAACCAACAAACCAACAAACCAACAAACCAACAAACCAACAAACCAACAAACCCACAAACCAACAAACCAACAAACCAACAAACCAACAAACCAACAAACCAACAAACCAACACACCAACAAACCAACAAACGAACAAGCCAACAAACCCACAAACCAACAAACCCACAAACCAACAAACCAACAAACCAACAAACCAACAAACCAACAAACCAACAACCCAACAAGCCAACAAACCAACAAACCAACATAGCAACAAACCAATAAAACAACAACCAACAAACCAACAATCCAACAAACCAACAAACCAACAAACCAAAAATCCAACAAACCAACAAACCAACAAACCAACAAACCAATAAACCAATAAACCAATAAACCAACAAACCAACAAACCAACAAACCAACAAACCAACAAACCAACAAACCAACAAACCAACAAACCAACAAACCAACAAACCAACAAACCAACAAATCAACAAACCAACAAACCAACAAACCAACAAACCAACAAACCAACAAACCAACAAACCAACAAACCAACAAACCAACAAACCAACAACCCAACAAACCAATAAACCAACAAACCAACAAACCAACAAACGAACAAACCAACAAACCAACAAACCAACAAACCAACAAAACAACAAACCAACAAGCCAACAAACCAACAAACGAACAAACCAACAAACCCACAAACCCACAAACCAACAAACCAACAAACCAACAAATCAACAAACCAACAAACCAACAAACCAACAAACCAACAAACCAACAAACCAACAAACCAACAAACCAACAAACCAACAAACCAACAAACCTACAAACCAACAAACCAACAAACCAACAAACCAACAAACCACAAACCAACAAACCAACACACCAACAAACCAACAAACGAACAAGCCAACAAACCCACAAACCAACAAACCAACAAACCAACAAACCAACAAACCAACAAACCAACAAACCAACAAACCAACAAACCCACAAACCAACAAACCAACAAACCAACAAACCAACAAACCAACAAACCAACACACCAACAAACCAGCAAACGAACAAGCCAACAAACCCACAAACCAACAAACCAACAAACCAACAAACCAACAAACCAACAAACCAACAACCCAGCAAGCCAACAAACCAACAAACCAACATAGCAACAAACCAATAAAACAGCAACCAACAAACCAACAATCCAACAAACCAACAAACCAACAAACCAAAAAACCAACAAACCAACAAACCAACAAACCAACAAACCAATAAACCAATAAACCAATAAACCAACAAACCAACAAACCAACAAACCAACAAACCAACAAACCAACAAACCAACAAACCAACAAACCAACAAACCAACAAACCAACAAACCAACAAACCATCAAACCAACAAACCAACAAACCAACAAACCAACAAACCAACAAACCAACAAACCAACAAACCAACAAACCAACAAACCAACAAACCAACAAACCAATAAACCAACAAACCAACAAACCAACAAACGAACAAACCAACAAACCAACAAACCAACAAACCACCAAACCAACAAAACAACAAACCAACAAGCCAACAAACCAACAAACGAACAAACCAACAAACCAACAAACCAACAAACCAACAAACCAACAAACCAACAAACCAACAAACCAACAAACGAACAAACCAACAAACCAACAAACCAACAAAACAACAAACCAACAAACCAACAAATGAACAAGCCAGCAAACCCACAAACCAACGAACCAACAAACCAACAAACCAACAAACCAACAAACCAAAAAACCAACAAACCAACAAATTAACAAACCAACAAACCAACAAACCAACAAACTAACAAACCAACAAACCAACAAACCAACAAACCAACAAACCAACAAACCAACAAACTAAGAAACCAACAAACCAACAAACCAACAAACCAGCAAACTAACAAACCAACAAACTAACATAGCAACAAAAGAACAAACCAACACCCCAACAAACCAACAAACCAACAAACCAACAAACTAACAAACCAACAAACCAACAAACCAACAAACCAACAAACCAACAAACCAACAAACCAACAAACCAACAAACCAACAAACCAACAAACCAACAAACCAACAAATTAACAAACCAACAAACCAACAAACCAACAAACTAACAAACCAACAAACCAACAAACCAACAAACCAACAAACCAACAAACCAACAAACCAACAAACCAACAAACCAACAAACCAACAAACCAACAAACCAACAAACCAACAAACCAACAAACCAACAAACCAACAAACCAACAAACCAACACACTAACACACCAACAAACCAACAAACGAACAAGCCAACAAACCCACAAACCAACAAACCAACAAACCAACAAACCAACAAACCAACAAAACAACAAACCAACAAAACAACAAACCAACAAACCAACAAACCAACACACCAACAAACGAACAAGCCAGAAAACCCACAAACCAACGAACCAACAAACCAACAAACCAACAAACCAACAAACCAAAAAACCAACAAACCAATAAACCAACAAACCAATAAACGAACAAACCAACAAACGAACAAACCAACAAACCAACAAACCAACAAACCAACAAACCAACACTTCAACAAACCAACACACCAACAAACCAACAAACGAACAATCCAACAAACCCACAAACCAACAAACCAACAAACCAACACACCAACAAACCCACAAACCAACAAACCAACAAACCAAAAAACCAACAAACCAACAAACCAACAAACCAACAAACCAACAAACCAACAAACCAACAAACCAACAAACCAACAAACCAACAAACCAACAAACCAACAAACCAACAAACTAACAAACTAACAAACCAACAATCCAACAAACCAACATAGCAACAAACCAATAAAACAACAACCAACAAACCAACAATCCAACAAACCAACAAACCAACAAACCAAAAAACCAACAAACCAACAAACCAACAAACCAACAAACCAATAAACCAATAAACCAATAAACCAATAAACCAACAAACCAACAAACCAACCAACCAACAAACCAACAAACCAACAAACCAACAAACCAACAAACCAGCAAACCAACAAACCAACAAACCAACAAACCAACAAACCAACAAACCAACAAACCAACAAACCAACAAACCAACAAACCAACAAACCAACAAACCAACAAACCAACAAACCAACAAACCAATATACCAAAAAACCAACAAACCAACAAACCTACAAACGAACAAACCAACAAACCCACAAACCAACAAACCAACAAAACAACAAACGAACAAGCCAACAAACCCACAAACCAACAAACCAACAAACCAACAAACCAACAAACCAACAAACCAACAAACCAACAAACCAACAAACCAACAAACCAACAAACCAACAAACCAACAAACCAACAAACCAACAAACCAACAAACCAACAAACCAATAAACCAACAAACCAACAAGCCAACAAACCAACAAACCAACAAACCAACAAACCAACAAACCAACAAACCAACAAACCAACAAACTAACAAACCAACAAACTAACATAGCAACAAAAGAACATAGCAACAAAAGAACAAACCAACAAACCAACAAACCAGCAAACCAACAAACTAACAAACCAACAAACCAACAAACCAACACACCAACAAACCAACAAACCAACAAACCCACAAACCAACAAACCAATAAACCAACAAACCAACAAACCAACAAACCAACAAACCACAAACCAACAAACCAACACACCAACAAACCAACAAACGAACAAGCCAACAAACCCACAAACCAACAAACCAACAAACCAACAAACCAACAAACCAACAACCCAACAAGCCAACAAACCAACACACCAACAAAGCAACAAACCAATAAAACAACAACCAACAAACCAACAAACCAACAAACCAACAAACCAACAAACTAACAAAGCAACAAACTAACATAGCAACAAAAGAACATAGCAACAAAAGAACAAACCAACAAACCAACATACCAGCAAATCAACAAACTAACAAACCAACAAACCAACAAACCAACAAACCAACAAACCAACAAACCAACAAACCAACAAACCAACAAACCAACAAACCCACAAACCAACAAACCAACAAACCAAAAAACCAACAAACCAACAAACCAACAAACCAACACACCAACAAACCAACAAACGAACAAGCCAACAAACCCACAAACCAACAAACCAACAAACCAACAAACCAACAAACCAACAAACCAACAACCCAACAAGCCAACAAACCAACAAACCAACATAGCAACAAACCAATAAAACAACAACCAACAAACCAACAATCCAACAAACCAACAAACCAACAAACCAAAAATCCAACAAACCAACAAACCAACAAACCAACAAACTAATAAACCAATAAACCAATAAACCAACAAACCAACAAACCAACAAACCAACAAACCAACAAACCAACAAACCAACAAACCAACAAACCAACAAACCAACAAACCAACAAACCAACAAATCAACAAACCAACAAACCAACAAACCAACAAACCAACAAACCAACAAACCAACAAACCAACAAACCAACAAACCAACAAACCAACAAACCAACAACCCAACAAACCAATAAACCAACAAACCAACAAACCAACAAACGAACAAACCAACAAACCAACAAACCAACAAACCAACAAAACAACAAACCAACAAGCCAACAAACCAACAAACGAACAAACCAACAAACCCACAAACCAACAAACCAACAAACCAACAAATCAACAAACCAACAAACCAACAAACCAACAAACCAACAAACCAACAAACCAACAAACCAACAAACTAACAAACCAACAAACCAACAAACCAACAAACCTACAAACCAACAAACCAACAAACCAACAAACCAACAAACCAACAAACCACAAACCAACAAACCAACACACCAACAAACCAACAAACGAACAAGCCAACAAACCCACAAACCAACAAACCAACAAACCAACAAACCAACAAACCAACAAACCAACAAACCAACAAACCAACAAACCCACAAACCAACAAACCAACAAACCAACAAACCAACAAACCAACAAACCAACAAACCAACACACCAACAAACCAGCAAACGAACAAGCCAACAAACCCACAAACCAACAAACCAACAAACCAACAAACCAACAAACCAACAAACCAACAACCCAGCAAGCCAACAAACCAACAAACCAACATAGCAACAAACCAATAAAACAGCAACCAACAAACCAACAATCCAACAAACCAACAAACCAACAAACCAAAAAACCAACAAACCAACAAACCAACAAACCAACAAACCAATAAACCAATAAACCAATAAACCAACAAACCAACAAACTAACAAACCAACAAACCAACAAACCAACAAACCAACAAACCAACAAACCAACAAACCAACAAACCAACAAACCAACAAACCAACAAACCATCAAACCAACAAACCAACAAACCAACAAACCAACAAACCAACAAACCAACAAACCAACAAACCAACAAACCAACAAACCAACAAACCAATAAACCAACAAACCAACAAACCAACAAACGAACAAACCAACAAACCAACAAACCAACAAACCACCAAACCAACAAAACAACAAACCAACAAGCCAACAAACCAACAAACGAACAAACCAACAAACCAACAAACCAACAAACCAACAAACCAACAAACCAACAAACCAACAAACCAACAAACCAACAAACCAACAAACCAACAAACCAACAAACCAACAAAACAACAAACCAACAAATGAACAAGCCAGCAAACCCACAAACCAACGAACCAACAAACCAACAAACCAACAAACCAACAAACCAAAAAACCAACAAACCAACAAACTAGCAAACCAACAAACTAACATAGCAACAAAAGAACATAGCAACAAAAGAACAAACCAACAAACCAACAAACCAGCAAACCAACAAACTAAGAAACCAACAAACCAACAACCAACAAACCAGCAAACTAACAAACCAACAAACTAACATAGCAACAAAAGAACAAACCAACACCCCAACAAACCAACAAACCAACAAACCAACAAACTAACAAACCAACAAACCAACAAACCAACAAACCAACAAACCAACAAACCAACAAACCAACAAACCAACAAACCAACAAACCAACAAACCAACAAACCAACAAACCAACAAACCAACAAATTAACAAACCAACAAACCAACAAACCAACAAACTAACAAACCAACAAACCAACAAACCAACAAACTAACAAACCAACAAACCAACAAACCAACAAACCAACAAACCAACAAACCAACAAACCAACAAACCAACAAACCAACAAACCAACAAACCAACAAACCAACAAACCAACAAACCAACAAACCAACACACTAACACACCAACAAACCAACAAACGAACAAGCCAACAAACCCACAAACCAACAAACCAACAAACGAACAAACCAACAAACCAAAAAACCAACAAACCAACAAACCAACAAATCAACAAACCAACAAACCAACAAACCAACAAACCAACAAACCAACAAACCAACAAACCAACAAACCAACAAACCAACAAACTAACAAACCAACAAGCCAACAAACCAACATAGCAACTAACCAATAAAACATTAACCAACAAACCAACAATCCAACAAACCAACAAACCAACAAACCAAAAAACCAAAAAACCAACAAACCAAGAAACCAACAAACCAATAAGCCAATAAACCAACAAACCAACAAACCAACAAACCAACAAACGAACAAACCAACAAACCAACAAACCAACAAACCAACAAACCAACAAACCAACAAACCAACAAACCAACAAACCAACAAACCAACAAACCAACAAACCAACAAACCAACAAACCAACAAACCAACAAACCAACAAACCAACAAACCAACAAACCAACAAACCAACAAACCAACACACCAACAAGCCAACAAACCAACAAACCAACAAGCCAACAAACCAACAAACCAACAAACCATTAAACCAATAAACCAACAAACCAACAAACGAACAAACCAACAAACCAACAAACCAACAAACCAACAAACCAACAAACCAACAAACCAACAAACCAACAAACCAACAAACCATTAAACCAACAAACCAACAAACCAGCAAACCAACAAACCAACAAACCAACAAACCAACAAACAAACAAACCAACAAACCAACAAACCAACAAACCAACATAGCAACAAACCAATAAACCAACAAACCAACAAGCAAACAAACCAACAAACCAACAAACCAACAAACCAACAAACCAACAAACCAACAAACTAACAAACCAACAAACCAACAAACCAACAAACCAACAAACCAACAAACCAACAAACCAACAAACCAACAAACCAACAAACCAATAAACCAACAAACCAACAAACCAACAAACCAACAAACCAACAAACCAACCCACCAACAAACCAACAAACGGACAAGCCAACAAACCCACAAACCAACAAACCAACAAACCAACAAACCAACAAACCAACAAACCAACAAACCAACAAACCAACAAACCAACAAACCAACAAACCAACAAACCAACAAACCAACAAACCAACAAACCAACAAACCAACAAACCAACAAGCCAACAAACCAACCAACCAACAAACCAACAAACCAACAAACCAACAAACTAACAAACCAACAAACTAACATACTAACAAAAGAACATAGCAACAAAAAAACAAACCAACAAACCAACAAACCAACAAACCAACAAACCAACAAACCAACAAACCAACAAACCAACAAACCAACAAATCAACAAACCAACAAACCAACAAACCAACAAACCAACAAACCAACAAACCAACAAACCAACAAACCAACAAACCAAAAAACCAACAAACCAACAAACCAACAAACCAACAAACCAACAAGCCAACAAACCAACAAACCAACATAGCAACAAACCAATAAAACAACAACCAACAAACCAACAATCCAACAAACCAACAAACCAACAAACCAAAAAACAAACAAACCAACAAACCAACAAACCAACAAACCAATAAACCAATAAAACAACAAACCAACAAACCAACAAACCAACAAACCAACAAAGCAACAAACCAACAAACCAACAAGCCAACAAACCAACAAGCCAACAAACCAACAAGCCAACAAACCAACAAGCCAACAAACCAACAAACCAACAAACTAACAAACCAACAAACCGACAAACCAACAAACCAACAAACCAACAAACCAACAACCCAACAAACCAACAAACCAACAAACCAATAAACCAACAAACCAACAAACTAACAAACGAACAAACCAACAAACCAACAAACCAACAAACCAACAAACAAACAAACCAACAAACCAACAGACCAACAAACCAACAAACCAACAAACCAACAAACGAACAAGCCAACAAACCCACAAGCCAACAAACCCACAAACCAACAAACCAACAAACCAACAAACCCACAAACCAACAAACCAACAAACCACAAACCAACAAACCAACAAACCAACAAACCAACAAACCAACAAACCAACAAACCAACAAACCAACTAACCAACAAGCCAACAAACCAACAAACCAACAAACCAACAAATCAACAAACCAACAAACCAACAAACCAACAAACCAACAAACCAACAAACCAACAAACCAACAAACCAACAAACCAACAAACCAACACACCAACAAACCAACAAACCATCAAACCAACAAACCAACAAAACAACAAACCAACAAACCAACAAACCAACAAACCAACAAACCAACAAACCAACAAACCAACAAACCAACAAACCAAAAAACCAACACAACAACAAACCAACAAACGAACAAGCCAATAAACCCACAAACCAACAAACCAACAAACCAACAAACCAACAAACCAAACAACCAACAAACCAACAAACCATCAAACCATCAAACCAACAAACCAACAAACCAACAAACCAACAAACCAACAAACCAACAAACCAACAAACCAACAAACCAACAAACCAACAAGCCAGCAAACCAGCAAACCAAAAAACCAACAAACCAACAAACCAACAACCCAACAACCCAATAACCCAACAAACCAACAAACCAACAAAGCAACAAACTAACAAACCAACAAACCAACAAACCAACAAACCAACAAACCAACAAACCAACAAACCAATAAACCAACAAACCAACAAACCAACTAACGAACAAACCAACAAACCAACAAACCAACAAATCAACAAACCAACAAACCAACAAACCAACAAACCAATAAACCAACAAACCAGCAAACCAACAATTCAAGAAACCAACTAACCAACTAACCAACAAACCAACAAAAGAACAAGCCAACAAACCAACAAACCAACAAACCAACAAACCAACAAACCAACAAACCAGCAAACCAACAAACCAGCAAACCAACAAACCAACAAACGAACAAGCCAACAAACCCACAAACCAACAAACCAACAAACCAACAAACCAACAAACCAACAAACCAACAAACCAACAAACCAACAAACCAACAAACCAAAAAACCAACAAACCAAGAAACCAACAAACCAAGAAACCAACAAACCAACAAACCAACAAACCAACAAGCCAACAAACCAACAAACGAACAAACCAACAAACCAACAAACCAACAAACCAACAAACTAACAAACCAACAAACTAACATAGCAACAAAAGAACATAGCAACAAAAGAACAAAAAAACAAACCAAGAAACTAACATAGCAACAAAAGAACATAGCAACAAAAGAACAAAAAAACAAACCAAGAAACCAACAAACCAACAAACCAACAAACCAACAAATCAACAAACCAACAAACCAACAAACCAACTAACCAACAAACCAACAAACCAACAAACCAACAAACCAACAAACCAACAAACCAACAAACCAACAAACCAACAAACCAACAAGCCAACAAACCATCAGCCCAACATAGCAACAAACCAATAAAACAACAACCAACAAACCAACAATCCAACAAACAAACAAACCAACAAACCAACAAACCAACAAACCAATAAACCAACAAACCAACAAACCAGCAAAAGAACAAGCCAACAAACCAACAAAAGAACAAGCCAACAAACCAACAAACCAACAAACCAACAAACCACCAAACCAACAAACCAGCAAACCAACAAACCAACAAACCAACAAACCAACTAACCAACAAACCAACAAACCAACAAACCAACAAACCAACAAACCAACAAACCAACAAACCAACAAACCAACAAACCAACAAGCCAACAAACCATCAGCCCAACATAGCAACAAACCAATAAAACAACAACCAACAAACCAACAATCCAACAAACAAACAAACCAACAAACCAACAAACCAACAAACCAATAAACCAACAAACCAACAAACCAGCAAAAGAACAAGCCAACAAATCAACAAAAGAACAAGCCAACAAACCAACAAACCAACAAACCTACAAACCACCAAACCAACAAACCAGCAAACCAACAAACCAACAAACCAACAAACCAACAAACCAACAAACCAACAAACCAACAAACCAACAAACCAACAAACCAACAAACCAACAAACCACCAAACCAACAAACCAACATAGCAACAAACCAACAAACCAACAAACCAACAAACCAACAAACCAACAAACCAACAAGCAAACAAACCAACAAACCAACAAACCAACAAACCAACAAACCAACAAACCAACAAACCAACAAACCAACAAACCAACAAACCAACAAACCAAAAAACCAACAAACCAACAAACCAACAAATCAACAAACCAACAAACCAACAAACCAACAAACCAACAAACCAACAAACCAACAAACCAACAAACCAACAAACCAACAAACCAACAAACCAACAAACCAACAAACCAACAAACCAACAAACCAACACACTAACAAACCAACAAACGAACAAGCCAACAAACCCACAAACCAACAAACCAACAAACCAACAAACCAACAAACCAACAAACCAACAAACCAACAAACCAACAAACCAACAAACCAACAAACCAACAAACCAACAAACCAACAAACCAACAAACCAACAAACCAACAAACCAACAAACCAACAAACCAACAAGCCAACAAACCAACAAACCAACAAACCAACAAACCAACAAACCAACAAACCAACAAACCAACAAACCAACAAACTAACAAACCAACAAACTAACATAGCAACAAAAGAACAAAAAAAAAAACCAACAAACCAACAAACCAACAAACCAACAAACCAACAAATCAACAAACCAACAAACCAACAAACCAACAAACCAACAAACCAACAAACCAACAAACCAACAAACCAACAAACATACAAACCAACAAACCAACAAACCAACAAACCAACAAACCAACAAACCAACAAACCAACAAGCCAACAAACCAACAAACCAACATAGCAACAAACCAATAAAACAACAACCAACAAACCAACAATCCAACAAACCAACAGACCAACAAACCAAAAAACCAACAAACCAACAAACCAACAAACCAACAAACCAACAAACCACCAAACCAACAAACCAACATAGCAACAAACCAACAAACCAACAAACCAACAAACCAACAAACCAACAAACCAACAAGCAAACAAACCAACAAACCAACAAACCAACAAACCAACAAACCAACAAACCAACAAACCAACAAACCAACAAACCAACAAACCAACAAACCAACAAACCAACAAACCAACAAACCAACAAATCAACAAACCAACAAACCAACAAACCAACAAACCAACAAACCAACAAACCAACAAACCAACAAACCAACAAACCAACAAACCAACAAACCAACAAACCAACAAACCAACAAACCAACACACTAACAAACCAACAAACGAACAAGCCAACAAACCCACAAACCAACAAACCAACAAACCAACAAACCAACAAACCAAGAAACCAACAAACCAACAAACCAACAAACCAACAAACCAACAAACCAACAAACCAACAAACCAACAAACCAACAAACCAACAAACCAACAAACCAACAAACCAACAAGCCAACAAACCAACAAACCAACAAACCAACAAACCAACAAACCAACAAACCAACAAACCAACAAACCAACAAACTAACAAACCAACAAACTAACATAGCAACAAAAGAACAAAAAAAAAAACCAACAAACCAACAAACCAACAAACCAACAAACCAACAAATCAACAAACCAACAAACCAACAAACCAACAAACCAACAAACCAACAAACCAACAAACCAACAAACTAACAAACATACAAACCAACAAACCAACAAACCAACAAACCAACAAACCAACAAACCAACAAACCAACAAGCCAACAAACCAACAAACCAACATAGCAACAAACCAATAAAACAACAACCAACAAACCAACAATCCAACAAACCAACAGACCAACAAACCAAAAAACCAACAAACCAACAAACCAACAAACCAACAAACCAATAAACCAATAAACCAACAAACCAACAAAAACCAACAAACCAACAAACCAACAAACCAACAAACCAACAAACCAACAAACCAACAAACCAACAAACCAACAAACCAATAAACCAACAAACCAACAAACCAACAAACCAACAAACCAACAAACCAACAAACCAACAAACCAACAAACCAACAAACCAACAAACCAATAAACCAACAAACCAACAAACCAACAAACGAACAAACCAACAAACGAACAAACCAACAAACCAACAAACCAACAAACCAACAAACCAACAAACGAACAAGCCAACAAACCCACAAACCAACAAACCAACAAACCAACAAACCAACAAACCAACAAACCAACAAACCAACAAACCAACAAACCAACAAACCAACAAACCAACAAACCAACAAACCAATAAACTAACAAACCAACAAACCAACAAACCAACAAACCAGCAAACCAACAAACCAACAAACCAACAAACCAACAAACCAACAAACCAACAAGCCAACAAACCAACAAACCAACAAACCAACAAACCAACAAACCAACAAACCAACAAACCAACACACCAACAAACCAACAAACCAACAAACCAACAAACCAACAAACCAACAAACCAACAAACCAACAAACCAACAAACCAACAAACCAACAAACCAACAAACCAACAAACCAACACACCAACAAACCAACAAATGAACAAGCCAGTAAACCCACAAACCAACAAACCAACAAACCAACAAACCAACAAACCAACAAACCAAAAAACCAACACAACAACAAACCAACAAACGAACAAGCCAATAAACCCACAAACCAACAAACCAACAAACCAACAAACCAACAAACCAAAAAACCAACAAACCAACAAACCATCAAACCATCAAACCAACAAACCAACAAACCAACAAACCAACAAACCAACAAACCAACAAACCAACAAACCAACAAACCAACAAACCAACAAGCCAGCAAACCAGCAAACCAAAAAACCAAAAAACCAACAAACCAACAACCCAACAACCCAATAACCCAACAAACCAACAAACCAACAAAGCAACAAACTAACAAACCAACAAACCAACAAACCAACAAACCAACAAACCAACAAACCAACAAACCAACAAACCAACAAACCAACAAACCAACAAACCAACAAACCAACAAACCAACAAACCAATAAACCAACAAACCTACAAACCAACACACAAACAAACTAACAAACGAACAATCCAACAAACCCACAAACCAACAAACCAACAAACCAACAAACCAACAAACCAACAAACCAACAAACCAACAAACCAGCAAACCAACAAACCAACAAACCAACAAAGCAACAAACCAACAAACCAACAAACCAACAAACCAACAAACCAACAAACCAACAAACTAACAAACCAACAAACCAACAAACCAACAAACCAACAAACCAACAAACCAACAAACCAACAAACCAACAAACCAACAAACCAACAAACCAACAAACCAACAAACGAACAAACCAACAAAACAACAAACGAACAATCCAACAAACCAACAAACCAACAAACCAACAAACCAACAAACCAACAAACCAACAAACCAACAAACCAACAAACCAACAAACCAACAAACCAAAAAACCAACAAACCAACAAACCAACAAGCCAACAAACCAACAAACCAACAAACCAACAAACCAACAAACCAACAAACCAACAAACCAACAAACCAACAAACTAACAAACCGACAAATAACATAGCAACAAAAGAACATAGCAACAAAAGAACAAACCAACAAACCAACAAACCAGCAAACCAACAAACTAACAAACCAACAAACCAACAAACCAACAAACCAACAAACCAACAAACCAACAAACCAACAAACCAACAAACCCACAAACCCACAAACCAACAAACCAACAAACCAACAAACCAACAAACCAACAAACCAACAAACAAACAAACCAACAAACCAACACACCAACAAACCAACAAACGAACAAGCCAACAAACCCACAAACCAACAAACCAACAAACCAACAAACCAACAAACCAACAACCCAACAAATCAACAAACCAACAAACCAACAAACCAACAAACCAACAAACCAACAAACCAACAAACCAACAAACCAACAAACCAACAAACCAACAAACCAACAAACCAACAAACCAACAAACCAACAAACCAACAAACCAACAAGCCAACAAACCAATAAACCAACATAGCAACAAACCAATAAAACAACAACCAACAAACCAACAATCCAACAAACCAACAAACCACCAAAACAAAAAACCAACAAACCAACAACCCAACAAACCAACAAACCAATAAACCAATAAACCAACAAACCAACAAACCAACAAACCAACAAACCAACAAACCAACAAACCAACAAACCAACAAACCAACAAACCAACAAACCAACAAACCAACAAACCAACAAACCAACAAACCAACAAACCAACAAACCAACAAACCAACAAACCAACAAACCAACAAACCAACAAACCAACAAACCAACAAACCAACAAACCAACAAACCAACAAACCAACAAACCAACAAACGAACAAACCAACAAACCAACAAACCAACAAACCAACAAACCAACAAACCAACAAACCAACAAGCCAACAAACCAACAAACCAACAAACCAACCAACCAACAAACCAACAAACCAACAAATCAACAAACCAACAAACCAACAAACCAACACACCAACACACCAACAAACCAACAAACGAACAAGCCAGCAAAACCACAAACCAACGAACCAACAAACCAACAAACCAACAAACCAACAAACCAAAAAACCAAAAAACCAACAAACCAACAAACCAACAAACCAACAAGCCAACAAACCAACAAACCAACATAGCAACAAACCAATAAAACAACAACCAACAAGCCAACAATCCAACAAACCAACAAACCAACAAACCAACACACCAACAAACCAACAAACGAACAAACCAACAAACCAACAACTTAACAAACCAACAAACCATCAAACCAACAAATTAAAAAACCAACAAACCAACAAGCCAACAAACCATCAAACCAACAAACCAACAAACCAACAAACCAACAACTTAACAAACCAACAAACCATCAAACCAACAAACCAACAAACCAGCAAACCAACAAGCCAACAAACCAACAAACAAAAAAACCAACAAACCAATAAACCAACAAACTAACAAACTAACAAACCAACAAACTAACATAGCAACAAAAGAACATAGCAACAAAAGAACAAACCAACAAACCAACAAACCAGCAAACCAACAAACCAACAAACCAACAAACCAACAAACCAACAAACCAACAAACCAAGAAACGAACAAGCCAACAAACCAACAAACCAACAAACCAACAAACCAACAAACCAACAAACCAACAAACCAACAAACCAACAAACCAACAAACCAATAAACCAACAAACCAACAAACCAACAAACCAACAAACCAACAAACCAACAAACCAACAAACTAACAAACCAACAAACCAACAAACCTACAAACTAACAAACCAACAAACTAACATAGCAACAAAAGAACATAGCAACAAAAGAACAAACCAACAAACCAACAAACCAGGAAACCAACAAACTAACAAACCAACAAACCAACAAACCAACAAACCAACAAACCAACAACCCAACAAACCAACAAACCCACAAACCATTAAACCAACAAACCAACAAACCAACAAACCAACAAACCAACAAACCAACAAACCAACAAACCAACAAACCAACAAACCAACACACCAACAAACCAACAAACGAACAAGCCAACAAACCTACAAACCAACAAACCAACAAACCAACAAACCAACAAACCAACAACCCAACAAATCAACAAACCAACAAACCAACAAACCAACAAACCAACAAACCAACAAACCAACAAACCAACAAACCAAAAAACCAACAAACCAACAAACAAACAAGCCAACAAACCAACAAACCAACATAGCAACAAACCAATAAAACAACAACCAACAAACCAACAATCCAACAAACCAACAAACCAACAAAACAAAAAACCAACAAACCAACAAACCAACAAACCAACAAACCAACAAACCAACAAACCAACAAACCAATAAACCAATAAACCAACAAACCAACATAGCAACAAACCAATAAAACAACAACCAACAAACCAACAATCCAACAAACCAACAAACCAACAAACCAAAAGACCAACAAACCAACAAACCAACAAACCAACAAACCAAAAACCAATAAACCAACAAACCAACAAACCAACAAACCAACAAACCAACAAACCAACAAACCAACAAACCAACAAACCAACAAACCAACAAACCAACAAACCAACAAACCAACAAACCAACAAACCAACAAACCAACAAACCAACAAACCAACAAACCAACAAACCAACAAACCAACAAACCAACAAACCAACATACCAACAAGCCAACAAACTAACAAACCAACAAAACAATAAACCAACAAACCAACAAACCAACAAACCATTAAACCAACAAACCAACAAACCAACAAACGAACAAACCAACAAACCAACAAACCAACAAACCAACAAACCAACAAACCAACAAACCAAAAAACCAATAAACCAACAAACCAACAAACCAACAAACCAACAAACCAATAAACCAACAAACCAACAAACCAACAAACCTACAAACCAACTAACCAACAAACTAACAAACCAACAAAAGAACAAGCCAACAAACCAACAAACTAACAAACCAACAAACCAACAAACCAACAAACCAGCAAACCAACAAACCAACAAACAAACAAACCAACAAACCAACAAACAAACAAACCAACAAACCAACAAATCAACAAACCAACATAGCAACAAACCAACAAACCAACAAACCAACAAACCAACAAGCAAACAAACCAACAAACCAACAAACCAACAAACCAACAAACCAACAAACCAACAAACCAACAAACCAACAAACCAACAAACCAACAAACCAACAAACCAACAAACCAAAAAACCAACAAAACAACAAACCAACAAACCAACAAACCAACAAACCAACAAACCAACAAACCAACAAACCAACAAACCAACAAACCAACAAACCAACAAACCAACAAACCAACAAACCAACAAACCAACAAACCAACAAACCAACAAACCAACAAACCAACAAACCAACAAACCAACAAACCAACAAACAAACAAACCAACAAACCAACAAACCAAAAAACCAACAAGCCAACAAACCAACAAAACAACAAACCAACAAACCAACAAACCAACAAACCAACAAACTAACATCGCAACAAAAGAACATAGCAACAAAAAAACAAACCAACAAACCAACAAACCAACAAACCAATAAACCAACCAACCAGCAAACCAATAATTCAAGAAACCAACTAACCAACAAACCAACAAACCAACAAAAGAACAAGCCAACAAACCAACAAACCAACAAACCAACAAACCAACAAACCAACAAACCAACAAACCAACAAAAGAACAAGCCAACAAACCAACAAACCAACAAACCAACAAACCAACAAACCAACAAACCAGCAAACCAACAAACCAGCAAACCAACAAACCAACAAACGAACAAGCCAACAAACCCACAAACCAACAAACCAACAAACCAACAAACCAACAAACCAACAAACCAACAAACCAACAAACCAACAAACCAACAAACCAACAAACCAACAAACCAACAAACCAACAAACCAACAAACCAAGAAACCAACAAACCAACAAACCAACAAACCAACAAACCAACAAGCCAACAAACCAACAAACCAACAAACCAACAAACCAACAAACCAACAAACCAACAAACTAACAAACCAACAAACTAACATAGCAACAAAAGAACATAGCAACAAAAGAACAAAAAAAAAACCAAGAAACCAACAAACCAACAAACCAACAAACCAACAAACCAACAAATCAACAAACCAACAAACCAACAAACCAACTAACCAACAAACCAACAAACCAACAAACCAACAAACCAACAAACCAACAAACCAACAAACCAACAAACCAACAAACCAACAAGCCAACAAACCAACAGCCCAACATAGCAACAAACCAATAAAACAACAACCAACAAACCAACAATCCAACAAACAAACAAACCAACAAACCAACAAACCAACAAACCAATAAACCAACAAACCAACAAACCAGCAAAAGAACAAGCCAACAAACCAACAAAAGAACAAGCCAACAAACCAACAAACCAACAAACCAACAAACCACCAAACCAACAAACCAGCAAACCAACAAACCAGCAAACCAACAAACCAACAAACCAACAAACCAACAAACCAACAAACCAACAAACCAACAAACCAACAAACCAACAAACCAACAAACCAACAAACCAACAAACCAACAAACCAACAAACCAACAAACCCACAAACCACCAAACCAACAAACCAACATAGCAACAAACCAACAAACCAACAAACCAACAAACCAACAAACCAACAAACCAACAAGCAAACAAACCAACAAACCAACAAACCAAAAAACCAACAAACCAACAAACCAACAAACCAACAAACCAACAAACCAACAAACCAACAAACCAACAAACCAACAACCAACAAACCAACAAACCAACAAACCAACAAACCAACAAACCAACAAACCAACAAACCAACAAACCAACAAACCAACAAACCAACAAACCAACAAACCAACAAACCAACAAACCAACAAACCAACAAACCAACAAACCAACAAACCAACAAACCAACAAAGCAACAAACTAACACACCAACAAACCAACAAACGAACAAGCCAACAAACCCACAAACCAACAAACCAACAAACCAACAAACCAACAAACCAACAAACCAACAAACCAACAAACCAACAAACCAACAAACCAACAAACCAACAAACCAACAAACCAACAAACCAACAAACCAACAAACCAACAAACCAACAAGCCAACAAGCCAACAAGCCAACAAAGCAACAAACCAACAAACCAACAAACCAACAAACCAACAAACCAACAAACCAACAAACCAACAAACTAACAAACCAACAAACTAACATAGCAACAAAAGAACAAAAAAAAAAAACCAACAAACCAACAAACCAACAAACCAACAAACCAACAAATCAACAAACCAACAAACCAACAAAACAACAAAGCAACAAACCAACAAACCAAAAAACCAACAAACCAACAAACCAACAAACCAACAAACCAACAAACCAACAAACCAACAAACCAACAAGCCAACAAACCAACAAACCAACATAGCAACAAACCAATAAAACAACAACCAACAAACCAACAATCCAACAAACCAACAGACCAACAAACCAAAAAACCAACAAACCAACAAACCAACAAACCAACAAACCAATAAACCAATAAACCAACAAACCAACAAAAACCAACAAACCAACAAACCAACAAACCGACAAACCAACAAACCAACAAACCAACAAACCAACAAACCAACAAACCAACAAACCAACAAACCAACAAACCAACAAACCAACAAACCAACAAACCAACAAACCAACAAACCAACAAACCAACAAACCAACAAACCAACAAACCAATAAACCAACAAACCAACAAACCAACAAACGAACAAACCAACAAACGAACAAACCAACAAACGAACAAACCAACAAACGAACAAACCAACAAACCAACAAACCAACAAACCAACAAACCAACAAACGAACAAGCCAACAAACCCACAAACCAACAAACCAACAAACCAACAAACCAACAAACCAACAAACCAACAAACCAACAAACCAACAAACCAACAAACCAACAAACCAACAAACCAACAAACCAACAAACCAACAAACCAACAAACCAACAAACCAACAAACCAACAAACCAACAAACCAACAAACCAGCAAACCAACAAGCCAACAAACCAACAAACCAACAAACCAACAAACCAACAAGCCAACAAACCAACAAACCAACAAACCAACAAACCAACAAACATACAAACCAACAAACCAACAAACCAACACACCAACAAACCAACAAACCAACAAACCAACAAACCAACAAACCAACAAGCCAACAAACCAACAAACCAACAAACCAACAAACCAACAAACCAGCAAACCAACAAACCAACAAACCAACACACCAACAAACCAACAAACGAATAAGCCAGCAAACCCACAAACCAACAAACCAACAAACCAACAAACCAACAAACCAACAAACCAAAAAACCAACACAACAACAAACCAACAAACGAACAAGCCAATAAACCCACAAACCAACAAACCAACAAACCAACAAACCAACAAACCAAAAAACCAACAAACCAACAAACCATCAAACCATCAAACCAGCAAACCAAAAAACCAACAAACCAACAAACCAACAACCCAACAACCCAATAACCCAACAAACCAACAAACCAACAAAGCAACAAACTAACAAACCAACAAACCAACAAACCAACAAACCAACAAACCAACAAACCAACAAACCAACAAACCAACAAACCAACAAACCAACAAACCAACAAACCAACAAGCCAACAAACCAACAAACCAATAAACCAACAAACCAACAAACCAACACACAAACAAACTAACAAACGAACAATCCAACAAACCCACAAACCAACAAACCAACAAACCAACACACCAACAAACCAACAAACCAACAAACCAACAAACCAACAAACCAACAAACCGACAAACCAACAAACCAACAAACCAACAAGCCAACAAACCAACAAACCAACATAGCAACAAACCAATAAAACAACAACCAACAAACCAACAATCCAACAAACCAACAAACCAACAAACCAAAAAACCAACAAACCAACAAACCAACAAACCAAGCAACCAACAAACCAATAAACCAATAAACCAACAAACCAACAAACCAACCAACCAACAAACCAACAAACCAACAAACCAACAAACCAACAAACCAACAAGCCAACAAACCAACAAACCAACAAACCAACAAACCAACAAACCAACAAACCAACAAACCAACAAACCAACAAACCAACAAACCAACAAACCAACAAACCAACAAACCAACAAACCAACAAACCAACAAACCAACAAACCAACAAACCAACAAACCAACAAACCAACAAACCAACAAACCAACAAACCAACAAACCAACAAACCAACAAACCAACAAACGAACAAACCAACAAAACAACAAACGAACAAGCCAACAAACCAACAAACCAACAAACCAACAAACCAACAAACCAACAAACCAACAAACCAACAAACCAAAAAACCAACAAACCAACAAACCAACAAGCCAACAAACCAACAAACCAACAAACCAACAAACCAACAAACCAACAAACCAACAAACTAACAAACCGACAAACTAACATAGCAACAAAAGAACATAGCAACAAAAGAACAAACCAACAAACCAACTAACCAGCAAACCAACAAACTAACAAACCAACAAACCAACAAACCAACAAACCAACAAACCAACAAACCAACAAACCAACAAACCAACAAACCCACAAACCCACAAACCAACAAACCAACAAACCAACAAACCAACAAACCAACAAACAAACAAACCAACAAACCAACACGCCAACAAACCAACAAACGAACAAGCCAACAAACCCACAAACCAACAAACCAACAAACCAACAAACCAACAACCCAACAAATCAACAAACCAACAAACCAACAAACCAACAAACCAACAAACCAACAAACCAACAAACCAACAAACCAACAAACCAACAAACCAACAAACCAACAAACCAACAAACCAACAAACCAACAAACCAACAAGCCAACAAACCAACAAACCAACAAACCAACAAACCAACAAACCAACAAACCAACAAACCAACAAACCAACAAACCAACAAACCAACAAACCAACAAACCAGCAAACCAACAAGCCAACAAACCAACAAACCAACAAACCAACAAACCAACAAGCCAACAAACCAACAAACCAACAAACCAACAAACCAACAAACATACAAACCAACAAACCAACAAACCAACACACCAACAAACCAACAAACCAACAAACCAACAAACCAACAAACCAACAAGCCAACAAACCAACAAACCAACAAACCAACAAACCAACAAACCAGCAAACCAACAAACCAACAAACCAACACACCAACAAACCAACAAACGAATAAGCCAGCAAACCCACAAACCAACAAACCAACAAACCAACAAACCAACAAACCAACAAACCAAAAAACCAACACAACAACAAACCAACAAACGAACAAGCCAATAAACCCACAAACCAACAAACCAACAAACCAACAAACCAACAAACCAAAAAACCAACAAACCAACAAACCATCAAACCATCAAACCAGCAAACCAAAAAACCAACAAACCAACAAACCAACAACCCAACAACCCAATAACCCAACAAACCAACAAACCAACAAAGCAACAAACTAACAAACCAACAAACCAACAAACCAACAAACCAACAAACCAACAAACCAACAAACCAACAAACCAACAAACCAACAAACCAACAAACCAACAAACCAACAAGCCAACAAACCAACAAACCAATAAACCAACAAACCAACAAACCAACACACAAACAAACTAACAAACGAACAATCCAACAAACCCACAAACCAACAAACCAACAAACCAACACACCAACAAACCAACAAACCAACAAACCAACAAACCAACAAACCAACAAACCGACAAACCAACAAACCAACAAACCAACAAGCCAACAAACCAACAAACCAACATAGCAACAAACCAATAAAACAACAACCAACAAACCAACAATCCAACAAACCAACAAACCAACAAACCAAAAAACCAACAAACCAACAAACCAACAAACCAAGCAACCAACAAACCAATAAACCAATAAACCAACAAACCAACAAACCAACCAACCAACAAACCAACAAACCAACAAACCAACAAACCAACAAACCAACAAGCCAACAAACCAACAAACCAACAAACCAACAAACCAACAAACCAACAAACCAACAAACCAACAAACCAACAAACCAACAAACCAACAAACCAACAAACCAACAAACCAACAAACCAACAAACCAACAAACCAACAAACCAACAAACCAACAAACCAACAAACCAACAAACCAACAAACCAACAAACCAACAAACCAACAAACCAACAAACCAACAAACGAACAAACCAACAAAACAACAAACGAACAAGCCAACAAACCAACAAACCAACAAACCAACAAACCAACAAACCAACAAACCAACAAACCAACAAACCAAAAAACCAACAAACCAACAAACCAACAAGCCAACAAACCAACAAACCAACAAACCAACAAACCAACAAACCAACAAACCAACAAACTAACAAACCGACAAACTAACATAGCAACAAAAGAACATAGCAACAAAAGAACAAACCAACAAACCAACTAACCAGCAAACCAACAAACTAACAAACCAACAAACCAACAAACCAACAAACCAACAAACCAACAAACCAACAAACCAACAAACCAACAAACCCACAAACCCACAAACCAACAAACCAACAAACCAACAAACCAACAAACCAACAAACAAACAAACCAACAAACCAACACGCCAACAAACCAACAAACGAACAAGCCAACAAACCCACAAACCAACAAACCAACAAACCAACAAACCAACAACCCAACAAATCAACAAACCAACAAACCAACAAACCAACAAACCAACAAACCAACAAACCAACAAACCAACAAACCAACAAACCAACAAACCAACAAACCAACAAACCAACAAACCAACAAACCAACAAACCAACAAGCCAACAAACCAACAAACCAACATAGCAACAAACCAATAAAACAACAACCAACAAACCAACAATCCAACAAACCAACAAACCACCAAAACAAAAAACCAACAAACCAACAACCCAACAAACCAACAAACCAATAAACCAATAAACCAACAAACCAACAAACCAACAAACCAACAAACCAACAAACCAACAAACCAACAAACCAACAAACCAACAAACCAACAAACCAACAAACCAACAAACCAACAAACCAACAAACCAACAAACCAACAAACCAACAAACCAACAAACCAACAAACCAACAAACCAACAAACCAACAAACCAACAAACCAACAAACCAACAAACCAACAAACCAATAAACCAATAAACCAACAAACCAACAAACGAACAAACCAACAAACCAACAAACCAACAAACCAACAAACCAACAAACCAACAAGCCAACAAACCAACAAACCAACAAACCAACCAACCAACA
This sequence comes from Atherix ibis, assembly GCA_958298945.1. Taxonomy (NCBI): domain Eukaryota; kingdom Metazoa; phylum Arthropoda; class Insecta; order Diptera; family Athericidae; genus Atherix; species Atherix ibis. The sequence continues at coordinate 85,646,576 of OY282608.1, read as the reverse complement.
AACCAACAAACCAACAAATCAACAAACCAACAAACCAACAAACCAACACACCAACAAACCAACAAACGAACAAGCCAGCAAAACCACAAACCAACGAACCAACAAACCAACAAACCAACAAACCAACAAACCAAAAAACCAAAAAACCAACAAACCAACAAACCAACACACCAACAAATCAACAAACGAACAAACCAACAAACCAACAACTTAACAAACCAACAAACCATCAAACCAACAAACCAACAAACCAACAAACCAACAAACCAACAAATTAAAAAACCAACAAATCAACAAGCCAACAAACCATCAAACCAACAAACCAACAAACCAACAAACCAACAACTTAACAAACCAACAAACCATCAAACCAACAAACCAACAAACCAGCAAACCAACAAGCCAACAAACCAACAAACAAAAAAACCAACAAACCAATAAACCAACAAACTAACAAACTAACAAACCAACAAACTAACATAGCAACAAAAGAACATAGCAACAAAAGAACAAACCAACAAACCAACAAACCAGCAAACCAACAAACCAACAAACCAACAAACCAACAAACCAACAAACCAAGAAACGAACAAGCCAACAAACCAACAAACCAACAAATCAACAAACCAACAAACCAACAAACCAATAAACCAACAAACCAACAAACCAATAAACCAACAAACCAACAAACCAAAAAACCAACAAACCAACAAACCAACAAACCCACAAACCATTAAACCAACAAACCAACAAACCAACAAACCAACAAACCAACAAACCAACAAACCAACAAACCAACAAACCAACACACCAACAAACCAACAAACGAACAAGCCAACAAACCCACAAACCAACAAACCAACAAACCAACAAACTAACAAACCAACAAACTAACATAGCAACAAAAGAACATAGCAACAAAAGAACAAACCAACAAACCAACAAACCAGCAAACCAACAAACTAACAAACCAACAAACCAACAAACCAACAAACCAACAAACCAACAACCCAACAAACCAACAAACCCACAAACCATTAAACCAACAAACCAACAAACCAACAAACCAACAAACCAACAAACCAACAAACCAACAAACCAACACACCCACAAACCAACAAACGAACAAGCCAACAAACCCACAAACCAACAAACCAACAAACCAACAAACCAACAAACCAACAACCCAACAAATCAACAAACCAACAAACCAACAAACCAACAAACCAACAAACCAACAAACCAACAAACCAAAAAACCAACAAACCAACAAACAAACAAGCCAACAAACCAACAAACCAACATAGCAACAAACCAATAAAACAACAACCAACAAACCAACAATCCAACAAACCAACAAACCAACAAAACAAAAAACCAACAAACCAACAAACCAACAAACCAACAAACCAACAAACCAACAAACCAACAAACCAACAAACCAATAAACCAATAAACCAACAAACCAACAAACCAACAAACCAACAAACCAACAAACCAACAAACCAACAAACCAACAAACCAACAAACCAACAAACCAACAAACCAACAAACTAACAAACCAACAAACCAACAAACCAATAAACCAATAAACCAACAAACCAACAAACCAACAAACCAACAAAACAACAAACCAACAAACCAACATAGCAACAAACCAATAAAACAACAACCAACAAACCAACAATCCAACAAACCAACAAACCAAAAGACCAACAAACCAACAAACCAACAAACCAACAAACCAAAAACCAATAAACCAACAAACCAACAAACCAACAAACCAACAAACCAACAAACCAACAAACCAACAAACCAACAAACCAACAAACCAACAAACCAACCAAGCAACAAACCAACAAACCAACAAACCAACAAACCAACAAACCAACAAACCAACAAACCAACAAACCAACAAACCAACAAACCAACAAACCAACAAACCAACAAACCAACAAACCAACAAACCAACAAACCAACAAACCAACAAACCAACATACCAACAAGCCAACAAACTAACAAACCAACAAAACAATAAACCAACAAACCAACAAACCAACAAACCATTAAACCAACAAACCAACAAACCAACAAACGAACAAACCAACAAACCAACAAACCAACAAACCAACAAACCAACAAACCAACAAACCAAAAAACCAACAAACCAACAAACCAACAAACCAACAAACCAACAAACCAACAAACCAATAAACCAACAAACCAACAAACCAACAAACCTACAAACCAACTAACCAACAAACTAACAAACCAACAAAAGAACAAGCCAACAAACCAACAAACTAACAAACCAACAAACCAACGAACCAACAAACCAGCAAACCAACAAACCAACAAACAAACAAACCAACAAACCAACAAACCAACAAACAAACAAACCAACAAACCAACAAACCAACAAATCAACAAACCAACATAGCAACAAACCAACAAACCAACAAACCAACAAACCAACAAGCAAACAAACCAACAAACCAACAAACCAACAAACCAACAAACCCACAAACCAACAAACCAACAAACCAACAAACCAACAAACCAACAAACCAACAAACCAACAAACCAACAAACCAACAAACCAACAAACCAACAAACCAACAAACCAACAAACTAACCCACCAACAAACCAACAAACGAACAAGCCAACAAACCCACAAACCAACAAACCAACAAACCAACAAACCAACAAACCAACAAACCAACAAACCAACAAACCAACAAACCAACAAACCAACAAACCAACAAACCAACAAACCAACAAACCAACAAACCCACTAACAAACAAACCAACAAACCAACAAACCAAAAAACCAACAAGCCAACAAACCAACAAACCAACAAACCAACAAACCAACAAACCAACAAACCAACAAACCAACAAACCAACAAACCAACAAACCAACAAACCAACAAACCAACAAACCAACAAACCAACAAACCAACAAACCAACAAACTAACAAACCAACAAACTAACATCGCAACAAAAGAACATAGCAACAAAAAAACAAACCAACAAACCAACAAACCAACAAACCAACAAACCAACAAACCAACAAACCAACAAACCAACAAACCAACAAACCAACAAATCAACAAACCAACAAACCAACAAACCAACAAACCAACAAACCAACAAACTAACAAACCAACAAACCAACAAACCAACAAACCAACAAGCCAACAAACCAACAAACCAACATAGCAACAAACCAATAAAACAACAACCAACAAACCAACAATCCAACAAACCAACAAACCAACAAACCAAAATCCCAACAAACCAACAAACCAACAAACCAACAAACCAACAAACCAAAAAACCAACAAACCAACAAACAAACAAGCCAACAAACCAACAAACCAACATAGCAACAAACCAATAAAACAACAACCAACAAACCAACAATCCAACAAACCAACAAACCAACAAAACAAAAAACTAACAAACCAACAAACCAACAAACCAACAAACCAACAAACCAATAAACCAATAAACCAACAAACCAACAAACCAACAAACCAACAAACCAACAAACCAACAAACCAACAAACCAACAAACCAACAAACCAACAAACCAACAAACCAACAAACCAACAAACCAACAAACCAACAAACCAACAAACTAACAAACCAACAAACCAACAAACCAATAAACCAATAAACCAACAAACCAACAAACGAACAAACCAACAAACCAACAAACCAACAAACCAACAAACCAACAAACCAACAAAACAACAAACCAACAAACCAACATAGCAACAAACCAATACAACAACCAACAAACCAACAATCCAACAAACCAACAAACCAACAAACCAAAAGACCAACAAACCAACAAACCAACAAACCAACAAACCAAAAACCAATAAACCAACAAACCAACAAACCAACAAACCAACAAACCAACAAACCAACAAACCAACAAACCAACGAACCAACAAACCAACAAACCAACAACCCAACAAATCAACAAACCAACAAACCAACAAACCAACAAACCAACAAACCAACAAACCAACAAACCAACAAACCAACAAACCAAAAAACCAACAAACCAACAAACAAACAAGCCAACAAACCAACAAACCAACATAGCAACAAACCAATAAAACAACAACCAACAAACCAACAATCCAACAAACCAACAAACCAACAAAACAAAAAACCAACAAACCAACAAACCAACAAACCAACAAACCAACAAACCAACAAACCAATAAACCAATAAACCAACAAACCAACAAACCAACAAACCAACAAACCAACAAACCAACAAACCAACAAACCAACAAACCAACAAACCAACAAACCAACAAACCAACAAACCAACAAACCAACAAACCAACAAACCAACAAACCAACAAACTAACAAACCAACAAACCAACAAACCAATAAACCAGTAAACCAACAAACCAACAAACCAACAAACCAACAAACCAACAAACCAACAAACCAACAAACCAACAAAACAACAAACCAACAAACCAACATAGCAACAAACCAATAAAACAACAACCAACAAACCAACAATCCAACAAACCAACAAACCAACAAACCAAAAGACCAACAAACCAACAAACCAACAAACCAACAAACCAAAAACCAATAAACCAACAAACCAACAAACCAACAAACCAACAAACCAACAAACCAACAAACCAACAAACCAACAAACCAAAAAACCAACCAAGCAACAAACCAACAAACCAACAAACCAACAAACCAACAAACCAACAAACCAACAAACCAACAAACCAACAAACCAACAAACCAACAAACCAACAAACCAACAAACCAACAAACCAACAAACCAACAAACCAACAAACCAACAAACCAACAAACCAACAAACCAACATACCAACAAGCCAACAAACTAACAAACCAACAAAACAATAAACCAACAAACCAACAAACCAACAAACCATTAAACCAACAAACCAACAAACCAACAAACCAAAAAACGAACAAACCAACAAACCAACAAACCAACAAACCAACAAACCAACAAAGCAACAAACCAAAAAACCAACAAACCAACAAACCAACAAACCAACAAACCAACAAACCAACAAACCAATAAACCAACAAACCAACAAACCAACAAACCTACAAACCAACTAACCAACACACTAACAAACCAACAAAAGAACAAGCCAACAAACCAACAAACTAACAAACCAACAAACCAACAAACCAACAAACCAGCAAACCAACAAACCAACAAACAAACAAACCAACAAACCAACAAACAAACAAACCAACAAACTAACAAACCAACAAACCAACAAACCAACAAACCAACAAGCCAACAAACCAACAAACCAACATAGCAACAAACCAATAAAACAACAACCAACAAACCAACAATCCAACAAACCAACAAACCAACAAACCAAAATCCCAACAAACCAACAAACCAACAAACCAACAAACCAACAAACCAAAAAACCAACAAACCAACAAACAAACAAGCCAACAAACCAACAAACCAACATAGCAACAAACCAATAAAACAACAACCAACAAACCAACAATCCAACAAACCAACAAACCAACAAAACAAAAAACTAACAAACCAACAAACCAACAAACCAACAAACCAACAAACCAATAAACCAATAAACCAACAAACCAACAAACCAACAAACCAACAAACCAACAAACCAACAAACCAACAAACCAACAAACCAACAAACCAACAAACCAACAAACCAACAAACCAACAAACCAACAAACCAACAAACCAACAAACTAACAAACCAACAAACCAACAAACCAATAAACCAATAAACCAACAAACCAACAAACGAACAAACCAACAAACCAACAAACCAACAAACCAACAAACCAACAAACCAACAAAACAACAAACCAACAAACCAACATAGCAACAAACCAATAAAACAACAACCAACAAACCAACAATCCAACAAACCAACAAACCAACAAACCAAAAGACCAACAAACCAACAAACCAACAAACCAACAAACCAAAAACCAATAAACCAACAAACCAACAAACCAACAAACCAACAAACCAACAAACCAACAAACCAACAAACCAACGAACCAACAAACCAACAAACCAACAACCCAACAAATCAACAAACCAACAAACCAACAAACCAACAAACCAACAAACCAACAAACCAACAAACCAACAAACCAACAAACAAAAAAACCAACAAACCAACAAACAAACAAGCCAACAAACCAACAAACCAACATAGCAACAAACCAATAAAACAACAACCAACAAACCAACAATCCAACAAACCAACAAACCAACAAAACAAAAAACCAACAAACCAACAAACCAACAAACCAACAAACCAACAAACCAACAAACCAATAAACCAATAAACCAACAAACCAACAAACCAACAAACCAACAAACCAACAAACCAACAAACCAACAAACCAACAAACCAACAAACCAACAAACCAACAAACCAACAAACCAACAAACCAACAAACCAACAAACCAACAAACTAACAAACCAACAAACCAACAAACCAATAAACCAGTAAACCAACAAACCAACAAACGAACAAACCAACAAACCAACAAACCAACAAACCAACAAACCAACAAACCAACAAAACAACAAACCAACAAACCAACATAGCAACAAACCAATAAAACAACAACCAACAAACCAACAATCCAACAAACCAACAAACCAACAAACCAAAAGACCAACAAACCAACAAACCAACAAACCAACAAACCAAAAACCAATAAACCAACAAACCAACAAACCAACAAACCAACAAACCAACAAACCAACAAACCAACAAACCAACAAACCAACAAACCAACAAACCAAAAAACCAACCAAGCAACAAACCAACAAACCAACAAACCAACAAACCAACAAACCAACAAACCAACAAACCAACAAACCAACAAACCAACAAACCAACAAACCAACAAACCAACAAACCAACAAACCAACAAACCAACAAACCAACAAACCAACAAACCAACAAACCAACATACCAACAAGCCAACAAACTAACAAACCAACAAAACAATAAACCAACAAACCAACAAACCAACAAACCATTAAACCAACAAACCAACAAACCAACAAACCAAAAAACGAACAAACCAACAAACCAACAAACCAACAAACCAACAAACCAACAAAGCAACAAACCAAAAAACCAACAAACCAACAAACCAACAAACCAACAAACCAACAAACCAACAAACCAATAAACCAACAAACCAACAAACCAACAAACCTACAAACCAACTAACCAACACACTAACAAACCAACAAAAGAACAAGCCAACAAACCAACAAACTAACAAACCAACAAACCAACAAACCAACAAACCAGCAAACCAACAAACCAACAAACAAACAAACCAACAAACCAACAAACAAACAAACCAACAAACCAACAAACCAACAAATCAACAAACCAACATAGCAACAAACCAACAAACCAACAAACCAACAAACCAACAAGCAAACAAACCAACAAACCAACAAACCAACAAACCAACAAACCAACAAACCAACAAACCAACAAACCAACAAACCAACAAACCAACAAACCAACAAACCAACAAACCAACAAACCAACAAACCAACAAACCAACAAACCAACAAACCAACAAACCAACAAACCAACAAACCAACAAACCAACAAACCAACAAACCAACCCACCAACAAACCAACAAACGAACAAGCCAACAAACCCACAAACCAACAAACCAACAAACCAACAAACCAACAAACCAACAAACCAACAAACCAACAAACCAACAAACCAACAAACCAACAAACCAACAAACCAACAAACCCACTAACAAACAAACCAACAAACCAACAAACCAAAAAACCAACAAGCCAACAAACCAACAAACCAACAAACCAACAAACCAACAAACCAACAAACCAACAAACCAACAAACCAACAAACCAACAAACCAACAAACCAACAAACCAACAAACTAACAAACCAACAAACTAACATCGCAACAAAAGAACATAGCAACAAAAAAACAAACCAACAAACCAACAAACCAACAAACCAACAAACCAACAAACCAACAAACCAACAAACCAACAAACCAACAAACCAACAAACCAACAAACCAACAAACCAACAAATCAACAAACCAACAAACCAACAAACCAACAAACCAACAAACCAACAAACTAACAAACCAACAAACCAACAAACCAACAAACCAACAAGCCAACAAACCAACAAACCAACATAGCAACAAACCAATAAAACAACAACCAACAAACCAACAATCCAACAAACCAACAAACCAACAAACCAAAATCCCAACAAACCAACAAACCAACAAACCAACAAACCAATAAATCAATAAACCAACAAAGCAACAAACCAACAAACCAACAAACCAACAAACCAACAAACCAACAAACCAACAAACCAATAAACCAACAAACCAACAAACCAACAAACCAACAAACCAACAAACCAACAAACGAACAAACCAACAAACCAACAAACCAACAAACCAACAACCCAACAAACCAACAAACCAATAAACCAACAAACGAACAAACCAACAAACGAACAAACCAACAAACCAACAAACCAACAAACCAACCAACCAACAAACCAACAAACCAACAAACCAACAAACAAACAAACGAACAAGCCAAGAAACACACAAGCCAACAAACCCACAAACCCACTAACCAACAAACCAACAAACCAACAAACCAATAAACCAACAAACCAACAAACCAACAAACCAACAAACCAACAAACCAATAAACCAACAAACCAACAAACAACACACCAACAAACCAACAAACGAACAAGCCAGCAAACCCACAAGCCAACAAACCAACAAACCAACAAACCAACAAACCAACAAACCAAAAAACCAACACACCAACCAACCAACAAACGAACAAGCCAATAAACCCACAAACCAACAAACCAACAAACCAACAAACCAACAAACCAAAAAACCAACAAATGAACAAACCATCAAACCAACAAACCAACAAACCAACAAACCAACAAACCAACAAACCAACAAACCAACAAACCAACAAACCAGCAAACCAAAAAACCAACACACCAACAAACCAACAAACGAACAAGCCAATAAACCCACAAACCAACAAACCAACAAACCAACAAACCAACAAACCAAAAAACCAACAAATGAACAAACCATCAAACCAACAAACCAACAAACCAACAAACCAACAAATCAACAAACCAACAAACCAACAAACCAACAAACCAACAAATCAACAAACCAACAAACCAACAAACCAACAAACCAACAAACCAACAAACCAACAAAACAACAAACCAACAAACCAACATAGCAACAAACCAATAAAACAACAACCAACAAACCAACAATCCAACAAACCAACAAACCAACAAACCAAAAGACCAACAAACCAACAAACCAACAAACCAACAAACCAAAAACCAATAAACCAACAAACCAACAAACCAACAAACCAGCAAACCAACAAACCAACAAACCAACAAACCAACAAACCAACAAACCAACAAACCAACAAACCAACAAACCAACAAACCAACAAACCAACAAACCAACAAACCAACAAACCAACAAACCAACAAACCAACAAACCAACAAACCAACAAACCAACAAACCAACAAACCAACATACCAACAAGCCAACAAACTAACAAACCAACAAAACAATAAACCAACAAACCAACAAACCAACAAACCATTAAACCAACAAACCAACAAACCAACAAACGAACAAACCAACAAACCAACAAACCAACAAACCAACAAACCAACAAACCAACAAACCAAAAAACCAACAAACCAACAAACCAACAAACCAACAAACCAACAAACCAACAAACCAATAAACCAACAAACCAACAAACAACAAACCTACAAACCAACTAACCAACACACTAACAAACCAACAAAAGAACAAGCCAACAAACCAACAAACTAACAAACCAACAAACCAACAAACCAACAAACCAGCAAACCAACAAATCAACAAACAAACAAACCAACAAAGCAACAAACCAACAAACAAACAAACCAACAAACCAACAAACCAACAAATCAACAAACCAACATAGCAACAAACCAACAAACCAACAAACCAACAAACCAAGAAGCAAACAAACCAACAAACCAACAAACCAACAAACCAACAAACCAACAAACCAACAAACCAACAAACCAACAAACCAACAAACCAACAAACCAACAAACCAACAAACCAACAAACCAACAAACCAACAAACCAACAAACCAACAAACCAACAAACCAACAAACCAACAAACCAACAAACCAACAAACCAACAAACCAACAAACCAACCCACCAACAAACCAACAAACGAACAAACCAACAAACCCACAAACCAACAAACCAACAAACCAACAAACCAACAAACCAACAAACCAACAAACCAACAAACCAACAAACCAACAAACCAACAAACCAACAACCCAACAAACCAACAAACCAACTAACAAACAAACCAACAAACCAACAAACCAAGAAACCAACAAACCAACAAACCAACAAACCAACAAACCAACAAAACAACAAACCAACAAACCAACAAACCAACAAATCAACAAACCAACAAACCAACAAACCAACAAACCAACAAACCAACAAACTAACAAACCAACAAACTAACATCGCAACAAAAGAACATAGCAACAAAAAAACAAACCAACAAACCAACAAACCAACAAACCAACAAACCAACAAACCAACAAATCAACAAACCAACAAACCAACAAACCAGCAAACCAACAAACCAACAAACCAACAAACCAACAATCCAACAAACCAACAAACCAACAAACCAAAAAACCAACAAACCAACAAACCAACAAACCAACAAACCAATAAACCAATAAACCAACAAAGCAACAAACCAACAAACCAACAAACCAACAAACCAACAAACCAACAAACCAACAAACCAATTAACCAACAAACCAACAAACCAACAAACCAACAAACCAACAAACCAACAAACGAACAAACCAACAAACCAACAAACCAACAAACCAATAAACCAACAAACGAACAAACCAACAAACGAACAAACCAACAAACCAACAAACCAACAAACCAACAAACCAACAAACCAACAAACCAACAAACAAACAAACGAACAAGCCAAGAAACCCACAAGCCAACAAACCTACAAACCAACAAACCAACAAACCAACAAACCAATAAACCAACAAACCAACAAACCAACAAACCAACAAACCAACAAACCAACAAACCAACAAACCAACAAACCAACAAACCAACAAACCAACAAACCAACATACCAACAAGCCAACAAACTAACAAACCAACAAAACAATAAACCAACAAACCAACAAACCAACAAACCATTAAACCAACAAACCAACAAACCAACAAACCAAAAAACGAACAAACCAACAAACCAACAAACCAACAAACCAACAAACCAACAAACCAACAAACCAAAAAACCAACAAACCAACAAACCAACAAACCAACAAACCAACAAACCAACAAACCAATAAACCAACAAACCAACAAACCAACAAACCTACAAACCAACTAACCAACACACTAACAAACCAACAAAAGAACAAGCCAACAAACCAACAAACTAACAAACCAACAAACCAACAAACCAACAAACCAGCAAACCAACAAACCAACAAACAAACAAACCAACAAACCAACAAACAAACAAACCAACAAACCAACAAACCAACAAATCAACAAACCAACATAGCAACAAACCAACAAACCAACAAACCAACAAACCAACAAGCAAACAAACCAACAAACCAACAAACCAACAAACCAACAAACCAACAAACCAACAAACCAACAAACCAACAAACCAACAAACCAACAAACCAACAAAACAACAAACCAACAAACCAACAAACCAACAAACCAACAAACCAACAAACCAACAAACCAACAAACCAACAAACCAACAAACCAACAAACCAACAAACCAACAAACCAACAAACCAACCCACCAACAAACCAACAAACGAACAAGCCAACAAACCCACAAACCAACAAACCAACAAACCAACAAACCAACAAACCAACAAACCAACAAACCAACAAACCAACAAACCAACAAACCAACAAACCAACAAACCAACAAACCCACTAACAAACAAACCAACAAACCAACAAACCAAAAAACCAACAAGCCAACAAACCAACAAACCAACAAACCAACAAACCAACAAACCAACAAACCAACAAACCAACAAACCAACAAACCAACAAACCAACAAACCAACAAACCAACAAACTAACAAACCAACAAACTAACATCGCAACAAAAGAACATAGCAACAAAAAAACAAACCAACAAACCAACAAACCAACAAACCAACAAACCAACAAACCAACAAACCTACAAACCAACTAACCAACACACTAACAAACCAACAAAAGAACAAGCCAACAAACCAACAAACTAACAAACCAACAAACCAACAAACCAACAAACCAGCAAACCAACAAACCAACAAACAAACAAACCAACAAACCAACAAACAAACAAACCAACAAACCAACAAACCAACAAATCAACAAACCAACATAGCAACAAACCAACAAACCAACAAACCAACAAACCAACAAGCAAACAAACCAACAAACCAACAAACCAACAAACCAACAAACCAACAAACCAACAAACCAACAAACCAACAAACCAACAAACCAACAAACCAACAAACCAACAAACCAACAAACCAACAAACCAACAAACCAACAAACCAACAAACCAACAAACCAACAAACCAACAAACCAACAAACCAACAAACCAACCCACCAACAAACCAACAAACGAACAAGCCAACAAACCCACAAACCAACAAACCAACAAACCAACAAACCAACAAACCAACAAACCAACAAACCAACAAACCAACAAACCAACAAACCAACAAACCAACAAACCAACAAACCCACTAACAAACAAACCAACAAACCAACAAACCAAAAAACCAACAAGCCAACAAACCAACAAACCAACAAACCAACAAACCAACAAACCAACAAACCAACAAACCAACAAACCAACAAACCAACAAACCAACAAACCAACAAACCAACAAACTAACAAACCAACAAACTAACATCGCAACAAAAGAACATAGCAACAAAAAAACAAACCAACAAACCAACAAACCAACAAACCAACAAACCAACAAACCAACAAACCAACAAACCAACAAACCAACAAACCAACAAACCAACAAACCAACAAACCAACAAATCAACAAACCAACAAACCAACAAACCAACAAACCAACAAACCAACAAACTAACAAACCAACAAACCAACAAACCAACAAACCAACAAGCCAACAAACCAACAAACCAACATAGCAACAAACCAATAAAACAACAACCAACAAACCAACAATCCAACAAACCAACAAACCAACAAACCAAAATCCCAACAAACCAACAAACCAACAAACCAACAAACCAATAAATCAATAAACCAACAAAGCAACAAACCAACAAACCAACAAACCAACAAACCAACAAACCAACAAACCAACAAACCAATAAACCAACAAACCAACAAACCAACAAACCAACAAACCAACAAACCAACAAACGAACAAACCAACAAACCAACAAACCAACAAACCAACAACCCAACAAACCAACAAACCAATAAACCAACAAACGAACAAACCAACAAACGAACAAACCAACAAACCAACAAACCAACAAACCAACCAACCAACAAACCAACAAACCAACAAACCAACAAACAAACAAACGAACAAGCCAAGAAACACACAAGCCAACAAACCCACAAACCCACTAACCAACAAACCAACAAACCAACAAACCAATAAACCAACAAACCAACAAACCAACAAACCAACAAACCAACAAACCAATAAACCAACAAACCAACAAACAACACACCAACAAACCAACAAACGAACAAGCCAGCAAACCCACAAGCCAACAAACCAACAAACCAACAAACCAACAAACCAACAAACCAAAAAACCAACACACCAACCAACCAACAAACGAACAAGCCAATAAACCCACAAACCAACAAACCAACAAACCAACAAACCAACAAACCAAAAAACCAACAAATGAACAAACCATCAAACCAACAAACCAACAAACCAACAAACCAACAAACCAACAAACCAACAAACCAACAAACCAACAAACCAGCAAACCAAAAAACCAACACACCAACAAACCAACAAACGAACAAGCCAATAAACCCACAAACCAACAAACCAACAAACCAACAAACCAACAAACCAAAAAACCAACAAATGAACAAACCATCAAACCAACAAACCAACAAACCAACAAACCAACAAATCAACAAACCAACAAACCAACAAACCAACAAACCAACAAATCAACAAACCAACAAACCAACAAACCAACAAACCAACAAACCAACAAACCAACAAAACAACAAACCAACAAACCAACATAGCAACAAACCAATAAAACAACAACCAACAAACCAACAATCCAACAAACCAACAAACCAACAAACCAAAAGACCAACAAACCAACAAACCAACAAACCAACAAACCAAAAACCAATAAACCAACAAACCAACAAACCAACAAACCAGCAAACCAACAAACCAACAAACCAACAAACCAACAAACCAACAAACCAACAAACCAACAAACCAACAAACCAACAAACCAACAAACCAACAAACCAACAAACCAACAAACCAACAAACCAACAAACCAACAAACCAACAAACCAACAAACCAACAAACCAACAAACCAACATACCAACAAGCCAACAAACTAACAAACCAACAAAACAATAAACCAACAAACCAACAAACCAACAAACCATTAAACCAACAAACCAACAAACCAACAAACGAACAAACCAACAAACCAACAAACCAACAAACCAACAAACCAACAAACCAACAAACCAAAAAACCAACAAACCAACAAACCAACAAACCAACAAACCAACAAACCAACAAACCAATAAACCAACAAACCAACAAACAACAAACCTACAAACCAACTAACCAACACACTAACAAACCAACAAAAGAACAAGCCAACAAACCAACAAACTAACAAACCAACAAACCAACAAACCAACAAACCAGCAAACCAACAAATCAACAAACAAACAAACCAACAAAGCAACAAACCAACAAACAAACAAACCAACAAACCAACAAACCAACAAATCAACAAACCAACATAGCAACAAACCAACAAACCAACAAACCAACAAACCAAGAAGCAAACAAACCAACAAACCAACAAACCAACAAACCAACAAACCAACAAACCAACAAACCAACAAACCAACAAACCAACAAACCAACAAACCAACAAACCAACAAACCAACAAACCAACAAACCAACAAACCAACAAACCAACAAACCAACAAACCAACAAACCAACAAACCAACAAACCAACAAACCAACAAACCAACAAACCAACCCACCAACAAACCAACAAACGAACAAACCAACAAACCCACAAACCAACAAACCAACAAACCAACAAACCAACAAACCAACAAACCAACAAACCAACAAACCAACAAACCAACAAACCAACAAACCAACAAACCAACAAACCAACAAACCAACTAACAAACAAACCAACAAACCAACAAACCAAGAAACCAACAAACCAACAAACCAACAAACCAACAAACCAACAAAACAACAAACCAACAAACCAACAAACCAACAAATCAACAAACCAACAAACCAACAAACCAACAAACCAACAAACCAACAAACTAACAAACCAACAAACTAACATCGCAACAAAAGAACATAGCAACAAAAAAACAAACCAACAAACCAACAAACCAACAAACCAACAAACCAACAAACCAACAAATCAACAAACCAACAAACCAACAAACCAGCAAACCAACAAACCAACAAACCAACAAACCAACAATCCAACAAACCAACAAACCAACAAACCAAAAAACCAACAAACCAACAAACCAACAAACCAACAAACCAATAAACCAATAAACCAACAAAGCAACAAACCAACAAACCAACAAACCAACAAACCAACAAACCAACAAACCAACAAACCAATTAACCAACAAACCAACAAACCAACAAACCAACAAACCAACAAACCAACAAACGAACAAACCAACAAACCAACAAACCAACAAACCAATAAACCAACAAACGAACAAACCAACAAACGAACAAACCAACAAACCAACAAACCAACAAACCAACAAACCAACAAACCAACAAACCAACAAACAAACAAACGAACAAGCCAAGAAACCCACAAGCCAACAAACCTACAAACCAACAAACCAACAAACCAACAAACCAATAAACCAACAAACCAACAAACCAACAAACCAACAAACCAACAAACCAACAAACCAACAAACCAACAAACCAACAAACCAACAAACCAACAAACCAACATACCAACAAGCCAACAAACTAACAAACCAACAAAACAATAAACCAACAAACCAACAAACCAACAAACCATTAAACCAACAAACCAACAAACCAACAAACCAAAAAACGAACAAACCAACAAACCAACAAACCAACAAACCAACAAACCAACAAACCAACAAACCAAAAAACCAACAAACCAACAAACCAACAAACCAACAAACCAACAAACCAACAAACCAATAAACCAACAAACCAACAAACCAACAAACCTACAAACCAACTAACCAACACACTAACAAACCAACAAAAGAACAAGCCAACAAACCAACAAACTAACAAACCAACAAACCAACAAACCAACAAACCAGCAAACCAACAAACCAACAAACAAACAAACCAACAAACCAACAAACAAACAAACCAACAAACCAACAAACCAACAAATCAACAAACCAACATAGCAACAAACCAACAAACCAACAAACCAACAAACCAACAAGCAAACAAACCAACAAACCAACAAACCAACAAACCAACAAACCAACAAACCAACAAACCAACAAACCAACAAACCAACAAACCAACAAACCAACAAAACAACAAACCAACAAACCAACAAACCAACAAACCAACAAACCAACAAACCAACAAACCAACAAACCAACAAACCAACAAACCAACAAACCAACAAACCAACAAACCAACAAACCAACCCACCAACAAACCAACAAACGAACAAGCCAACAAACCCACAAACCAACAAACCAACAAACCAACAAACCAACAAACCAACAAACCAACAAACCAACAAACCAACAAACCAACAAACCAACAAACCAACAAACCAACAAACCCACTAACAAACAAACCAACAAACCAACAAACCAAAAAACCAACAAGCCAACAAACCAACAAACCAACAAACCAACAAACCAACAAACCAACAAACCAACAAACCAACAAACCAACAAACCAACAAACCAACAAACCAACAAACCAACAAACTAACAAACCAACAAACTAACATCGCAACAAAAGAACATAGCAACAAAAAAACAAACCAACAAACCAACAAACCAACAAACCAACAAACCAACAAACCAACAAACCAACAAACCAACAAACCAACAAACCAACAAACCAACAAACCAACAAATCAACAAACCAACAAACCAACAAACCAACAAACCAACAAACCAACAAACTAACAAACCAACAAACCAACAAACCAACAAACCAACAAGCCAACAAACCAACAAACCAACATAGCAACAAACCAATAAAACAACAACCAACAAACCAACAATCCAACAAACCAACAAACCAACAAACCAAAATCCCAACAAACCAACAAACCAACAAACCAACAAACCAACAAACCAATAAACCAATAAACCAACAAAGCAACAAACCAACAAACCAACAAACCAACAAACCAACAAACCAACAAACCAACAAACCAATAAACCAACAAACCAACAAACCAACAAACCAACAAACCAACAAACCAACAAACCAACAAACGAACAAACCAACAAACCAACAAACCAACAAACCAACAACCCAACAAACCAACAAACCAATAAACCAACAAACGAACAAACCAACAAACGAACAAACCAACAAACCAACAAACCAACAAACCAACCAACCAACAAACCAACAAACCAACAAACCAACAAACAAACAAACGAACAAGCCAAGAAACACACAAGCCAACAAACCCACAAACCCACAAACCAACAAACCAACAAACCAACAAACCAATAAACCAACAAACCAACAAACCAACAAACCAACAAACCAACAAACCAATAAACCAACAAACCAACAAACAACACACCAACAAACCAACAAACGAACAAGCCAGCAAACCCACAAGCCAACAAACCAACAAACCAACAAACCAACAAACCAACAAACCAAAAAACCAACACACCAACCAACCAACAAACGAACAAGCCAATAAACCCACAAACCAACAAACCAACAAACCAACAAACCAACAAACCAAAAAACCAACAAATGAACAAACCATCAAACCAACAAACCAACAAACCAACAAACCAACAAACCAACAAACCAACAAACCAACAAACCAACAAACCAGCAAACCAAAAAACCAACACACCAACAAACCAACAAACGAACAAGCCAATAAACCCACAAACCAACAAACCAACAAACCAACAAACCAACAAACCAAAAAAACAACAAATGAACAAACCATTAAACCAACAAACCAACAAACCAACAAACCAACAAATCAACAAACCAACAAACCAACAAACCAACAAACCAACAAATCAACAAACCAACAAACCAACAAACCAACAAACCAACAAACCAACAAACCAACAAAACAACAAACCAACAAACCAACATAGCAACAAACCAATAAAACAACAACCAACAAACCAACAATCCAACAAACCAACAAACCAACAAACCAAAAGACCAACAAACCAACAAACCAACAAACCAACAAACCAAAAACCAATAAACCAACAAACCAACAAACCAACAAACCAGCAAACCAACAAACCAACAAACCAACAAACCAACAAACCAACAAACCAACAAACCAACAAACCAACAAACCAACAAACCAACAAACCAACAAACCAACAAACCAACAAACCAACAAACCAACAAACCAACAAACCAACAAACCAACAAACCAACAAACCAACAAACCAACAAACCAACATACCAACAAGCCAACAAACTAACAAACCAACAAAACAATAAACCAACAAACCAACAAACCAACAAACCATTAAACCAACAAACCAACAAACCAACAAACGAACAAACCAACAAACCAACAAACCAACAAACCAACAAACCAACAAACCAACAAACCAAAAAACCAACAAACCAACAAACCAACAAACCAACAAACCAACAAACCAACAAACCAATAAACCAACAAACCAACAAACAACAAACCTACAAACCAACTAACCAACACACTAACAAACCAACAAAAGAACAAGCCAACAAACCAACAAACTAACAAACCAACAAACCAACAAACCAACAAACCAGCAAACCAACAAATCAACAAACAAACAAACCAACAAAGCAACAAACCAACAAACAAACAAACCAACAAACCAACAAACCAACAAATCAACAAACCAACATAGCAACAAACCAACAAACCAACAAACCAACAAACCAAGAAGCAAACAAACCAACAAACCAACAAACCAACAAACCAACAAACCAACAAACCAACAAACCAACAAACCAACAAACCAACAAACCAACAAACCAACAAACCAACAAACCAACAAACCAACAAACCAACAAACCAACAAACCAACAAACCAACAAACCAACAAACCAACAAACCAACAAACCAACAAACCAACCCACCAACAAACCAACAAACGAACAAACCAACAAACCCACAAACCAACAAACCAACAAACCAACAAACCAACAAACCAACAAACCAACAAACCAACAAACCAACAAACCAACAAACCAACAAACCAACAAACCAACAAACCAACAAACCAACAAACCAACTAACAAACAAACCAACAAACTAACAAACCAAGAAACCAACAAACCAACAAACCAACAAACCAACAAACCAACAAAACAACAAACCAACAAACCAACAAACCAACAAATCAACAAACCAACAAACCAACAAACCAACAAACCAACAAACCAACAAACCAACAAACTAACAAACCAACAAACTAACATCGCAACAAAAGAACATAGCAACAAAAAAACAAACCAACAAACCAACAAACCAACAAACCAACAAACCAACAAACCAACAAATCAACAAACCAACAAACCAACAAACCAACAAACCAACAAACCAACAAACCAACAAACCAACAATCCAACAAACCAACAAACCAACAAACCAAAAAACCAACAAACCAACAAACCAACAAACCAACAAAGCAACAAACCAACAAACCAACAAACCAACAAACCAACAAACCAACACACCAATTAACCAACAAACCAACAAACCAACAAACCAACAAACCAACAAACCAACAAACGAACAAACCAACAAACCAACAAACCAACAAACCAACAAACCAATAAACCAACAAACGAACAAACCAACAAACGAACAAACCAACAAACCAACAAACCAACAAACCAACAAACCAACAAACCAACAAACCAACAAACCAACAAACAAACAAACGAACAAGCCAAGAAACCCACAAGCCAACAAACCTACAAACCAACAAACCAACAAACCAACAAACCAATAAACCAACAAACCAACAAACCAACAAACCAACAAACCAACAAACCAACAAACAACAAACCTACAAACCAACTCTTCAACACACTAACAAACCAACAAAAGAACAAGCCAACAAACCAACAAACTAACAAACCAACAAACCAACAAACCAACAAACCAACAAACCAACAAACCAACCCACCAACAAACCAACAAACGAACAAACCAACAAACCCACAAACCAACAAACCAACAAACCAACAAACCAACAAACCAACAAACCAACAAACCAACAAACCAACAAACCAACAAACCAACAAACCAACAAACCAACTAACAAACAAACCAACAAACCAACAAACCAAAAAACCAACAAGCCAACAAACCAACAAACCAACAAACCAACAAACCAACAAAACAACAAATTAACAAACCAACAAACCAACAAATCAACAAACCAACAAACCAACAAACCAACAAACCAACAAACCAACAAACTAACAAACCAACAAACTAACATCGCAACAAAAGAACATAGCAACAAAAAAACAAACCAACAAACCAACAAACCAACAAACCAACAAACCAACAAACCAACAAACCAACAAACCAACAAATCAACAAACCAACAAACCAACAAACCAACAAACCAACAAACCAACAAACCAACAAACCAACAAACCAACAATCCAACAAACCAACAAACCAACAAACCAAAAAACC
This sequence comes from Atherix ibis, assembly GCA_958298945.1. NCBI lineage: Eukaryota > Metazoa > Arthropoda > Insecta > Diptera > Athericidae > Atherix > Atherix ibis. The sequence continues at coordinate 85,625,128 of OY282608.1, read as the reverse complement.
AACAAACCAACAAACTAACAAACCAACAAACCAATAAACCAATAAACCAACAAAGCAACAAACCAACAAACCAACAAACCAACAAACCAACAAACCAACAAACCAACAAACCAATAAACCAACAAACCAACAAACCAACAAACCAACAAACCAACAAACCAACAAACCAACAAACCAACAAACGAACAAACGAACAAACCAACAAACCAACAAACCAACAAACCAACAAACCAACAAACCAATAAACCAACAAACGAACAAACCAACAAACGAACAAACCAACAAACCAACAAACCAACAAACCAACAAACAAACAAACGAACAAGCCAAGAAACCCACAAGCCAACAAACCTACAAACCAACAAACCAACAAACCAACAAACCAATAAACCAACAAACCAACAAACCAACAAACCAACAAACCAACAAACCAACAAACCAACAAACCAACAAACCAACAAACCAACAAACAACACACCAACAAACCAACAAACGAACAAGCCAGCAAACCCACAAGCCAACAAACCAACAAACCAACAAACCAACAAACCAACAAACCAAAAAACCAACACACCAACCAACCAACAAACGAACAAGCCAATAAACCCACAAACCAACAAACCAACAAACCAACAAACCAACAAACCAAAAAACCAACAAATGAACAAACCATCAAACCAACAAACCAACAAACCAACAAACCAACAAACCAACAAACCAACAAACCAAAAAACCAACACACCAACAAACCAACAAACGAACAAGCCAATAAACCCACAAACCAACAAACCAACAAACCAACAAACCAACAAACCAACAAACCAACAAACTAACAAACCAACAAACTAACATCGCAACAAAAGAACATAGCAACAAAAAAACAAACCAACAAACCAACAAACCAACAAACCAACAAACCAACAAACCAACAAACCAACAAACCAACAAACCAACAAACCAGCAAATCAACAAACCAACAAACCAACAAACCAACAAACCAACAAACCAACAAACCAACAAACTAACAAACCAACAAACCAACAAACCAACAAACCAACAAACCAACAAGCCAACAAACCAACAAACCAACATAGCAACAAACCAATAAAACAACAACCAACAAACCAACAATCCAACAAACCAACAAACCAACAAACCAAAAAACCAACAAACCAATAAACCAACAAACGAACAAGCCAATAAACCCACAAACCAACAAACCAACAAACCAACAAACCAAAAAACCAACAAATGAACAAACCATCAAACCAACAAACCAACAAACCAAAAAACCAACAAATCAACAAACCAACAAACCAACAAACCAACAAACCAACAAATCAACAAACCAACAAACCAACAAACCAACAAACCAACAAACCAACAAACCAACAAAACAACAAACCAACAAACCAACATAGCAACAAACCAATAAAACAACAACCAACAAACCAACAATCCAACAAACCAACAAACCAACAAACCAAAAGACCAACAAACCAACAAACCAACAAACCAACAAACCAAAAACCAATAAACCAACAAACCAACAAACCAACAAACCAACAAACCAACAAACCAACAAACCAACAAACCAACAAACCAACAAACCAACAAACCAACAAACCAACAAACCAACAAACCAACAAACCAACAAACCAACAAACCAACAAACCAACAAACCAACAAACCAACAAACCAACAAACCAACAAACCAACAAACCAACAAACCAACAAACCAACAAACCAACAAACCAACAAACCAACAAACCAACAAACCAACAAACCAACAAACCAACATACCAACAAACCAACAAACCAACATACCAACAAGCCAACAAACTAACAAACCAACAAAACAATAAACCAACAAACCAACAAACCAACAAACCATTAAACCAACAAACCAACAAACCAACAAACGAACAAACCAACAAACCAACAAACCAACAAACCAACAAACCAACAAACCAAAAAACCAACAAACCAGCAAACCAACAAACCAACAAACCAACAAACCAACAAACCAATAAACCAACAAACCAACAAACAACAAACCTACAAACCAACTAACCAACAAACTAACAAACCAACAAAAGAACAAGCCAACAAACCAACAAACTAACAAACCAACAAACCAACAAACCAACAAACCAGCAAACCAACAAACCAACAAACAAACAAACCAACAAACCAACACACCAACAAACTAACAAACAAACAAACCAACAAACCAACAAATCAACAAACCAACATAGCAACAAACCAACAAACCAACAAACCAACAAACCAACAAGCAAACAAACCAACAAACCAACAAACCAACAAACCAACAAACCAGCAAACCAACAAACCAACAAACCAACAAACCAACAAACCAACAAACCAACAAACCAACAAACCAACAAACCAACAAACCAACAAACCAACAAACCAACAAACCAACAAACCAACAAACCAACAAACCAACAAACCAACAAACCAACCCACCAACAAACCAACAAACGAACAAACCAACAAACCCACAAACCAACAAACCAACAAACCAACAAACCAACAAACCAACAAACCAACAAACCAACAAACCAACAAACCAACAAACCAACAAACCAACAAACCAACAAACCAACAAACCAACTAACAAACAAACCAACAAACCAACAAACCAAAAAACCAACAAGCCAACAAACCAACAAACCAACAAACCAACAAACCAACAAACAAACAAACCAACAAACCAACAAACCAACAAACCAACAAACCAACAAACCAACAAACCAACAAACCAACAAACTAACAAACCAACAAACTAACATCGCAACAAAAGAACATAGCAACAAAAAAACAAACCAACAAACCAACAAACGAACAAACCAACAAACCAACAAACCAACAAACCAACAAACCAACAAATCAACAAACCAACAAACCAACAAACCAACAAACCAACAAACCAACAAACCAACAAACTAACAAACCAACAAACCAACAAACCAACAAACCAACAAGCCAACAAACCAACAAACCAACATAGCAACAAACCAATAAAACAACAACCAACAAACCAACAATCCAACAAACCAACAAACCAACAAACCAAAAAATCAACAAACCAACAAACCAACAAACCAACAAACCAAAAAACCAATAAACCAACAAAGCAACAAACCAACAAACCAACAAACCAACAAACCAACAAACCAACAAACCAACAAACCAATAAACCAACAAACCAACAAACCAACAAACCAACAAACCAACAAACCAACAAACCAACAAACGAACAAACCAACAAACCAACAAACCAACAAACCAACAAACCAACAAACCAATAAACCAACAAACGAACAAACCAACAAACGAACAAACCAACAAACCAACAAACCAACAAACCAACAAACCAACAAACCAACAAACAAACAAACGAACAAGCCAAGAAACCCACAAGCCAACAAACCTACAAACCAACAAACCAACAAACCAACAAACCAATAAACCAACAAACCAACAAACCAACAACCCAACAAACCAACAAACCAACAAACCAACAAACCAACAAACCAACAAACCAACAAACAACACACCAACAAACCAACAAACGAACAAGCCAGCAAACCCACAAGCCAACAAACCAACAAACCAACAAACCAACAAACCAACAAACCAAAAAACCAACACACCAACCAACCAACAAACGAACAAGCCAATAAACCCACAAACCAACAAACCAACAAACCAACAAACCAACAAACCAACAAACCAACAAACCAACAAACAACACACCAACAAACCAACAAACGAACAAGCCAGCAAACCCACAAGCCAACAAACCAACAAACCAACAAACCAACCAACCAACAAACCAAAAAACCAACACACCAACCAACCAACAAACGAACAAGCCAATAAACCCACAAACCAACAAACCAACAAACCAACAAACCAACAAACCAACAAACCAACAAACCAACAAACCAACAAACCAACAAACCAAAAAACCAACACACCAACAAACCAACAAACGAACAAGCCAATAAACCCAAAAACCAACAAACCAACAAACCAACAAACCAACAAACCAAAAAACCAACAAATGAACAAACCATCAAACCAACAAACCAACAAACCAACAAACCAACAAATCAACAAACCAACAAACCAACAAACCAACAAACCAACAAACCAACAATCCAACAAACCAACAAACCAACAAACCAACAAACCAACATAGCAACAAACCAACAAACCAACAAACCAACAAACCAACAGACCCACAAACCAACAAACCAACAAACCAACAAACCAACAAACCAACAAACCAACGAACCAACAAACCAACAAACCAACAAACCAATAAACCAACAAACCAACAAACCAGCTAACCAACAAACCAACAAACCAACAAAAGAACAAGCCAACAAACCAACAAACCAACAAACCAACAAACCAACAAAGCAACAAACCAACAAACCAGCAAACCAACAAACCAGCAAACCAACAAACCAACAAACCAACAAACCAACAAACCAACAAACCAACAAACCAACAAACTAACAAACCAACAAACCAACAAACCAACAAACCAACAAACCAACATAGCAACAAACCAACAAACCAACAAACCAACAAACCAACAAACCAACAAGCAAACAAACCAACAAACCAACAAACCAACAAACCAACAAACCAACAAACCGACAAACCAACAAACCAACAAACCAACAAACCAACAAACCAACAAACCAACAAACCAACAAACCAACAAACCAACAAACCAACAAACCAACAAACCAACAAACCAACAAACCAACAAACCAACAAACCAACAAACCAACAAACCAACAAACCAACAAACCAACAAACCAACAAACCAACAAACCAACAAACCAACACACCAACAAACCAACACACCAACAAACCAACAAACGAACAAGCCAACAAACCCACAAACCAACAAATCAACAATCCAACAAACCAACAAACCAACAAACCAACAAACCAACAAACCAACAAACCAACAAACAAACAAACCAACAAACCAACAAACCAACAAACCAACAAACCAACAAACCAATAAGCCAACAAACCAACAAACCAACAAACCAACAAACGAACAAACCAATATATCAACAAACCAACAAACCAACAAACCAACAAATCAACAAACCCACAAACCAACAAACCAACAAACCAACAAACCAACAAACCAACAAACCAACAAACCAACAAACCAACAAACCAACAAACCAACAAACCAACAAACCAACAAACCAACAAACCAACAAACCAACAAACCAACAAACCAACAAACCAACAAACCAACAAACCAACAAACCAACAAACCAACAAACCAACAAACCAACAAACCAACAAATCAACAAACCAACAAACCAACAAACCAACAAACCAACAAACCAACAAACCAACATAGCATCAAACCAATAAAACAACAACCAACAAACCAACAATCCAACAAACCAACAAACCAAAAAACCAACAAACCAACAAACCAACAAACCAACAAACCAATAAACCAATAAACCAGCAAACCAACAAACCAACAAACCAACAAACCAACAAACCAACAAACCAACAAACCAACAAACCAACAAACCAACACACCAACAAACCAACAAACCAACAAACCAACAAACCAACAAACCAACAAACCAACAAACCAACAAACCAACAAACCAACAAACCAACAAACCAACAAACCAACAAACCAACAAACCAACAAACCAACAAACCAATAAACCAACAAACCAACAAACCAACAAACAAACAAACCAACAAACCAACAAACCAACAAACCAACAAACCAACAAACCAACAAACCGACAAACCAACAAACCAACAAACCAACAAACCAACAAACCAACAAACCAACAAACCAACAAACCAACAAACCAATAAACCAACAAACCAACAAACCAACAAACGAACAAACCAACAAACCAACAAACCAACAAACCAACAAACCAACACACCAACAAACCAACAAATGAACAAGCCAGCAAACCCACAAACCAACAAACCAACAAACCAACAAACCAACAAACCAAAAAACCAACACACCAACAAACCAACCAACCAACAAGCCAACAAACCAACAAACCAACATAGCAACAAACCAATAAAACAACAACCAACAAACCAACAATCCAACAAACCAACAAACCAACAAACCAACAAACCAACAAATCAACAAACCAACAAACCAACAAACCGATAAACCAACAAACCAACAAACCAACAAACCAACAAACCAACAAACCAACAAACCAACAAACCAACAAACCAACAAATCAACAAACCAACAAACCAACAAACCAACAAACCAACAAACCAACATAGCAACAAACCAATAAAACAACAACCAACAAACCAACAATCCAACAAACCAACAAACCAACAAACCAACAAACCAACAAACCAACAAACCAATAAACCAACAAACCAACAAACCAACAAACGAACAAACCAACAAACCAACAAACCAACAAACCAACAAACAAACAAACGAACAAGCCAAGAAGCCCACAAGCCAACAAACCCACAAACCAACAAACCAACAAACCAACAAACCAACAAACCAACAAACCAACAAACCAACAAACCAACAAACTAATAAACCAACAAACCAACAAACCAACAAACCAACAAACCAACAAACCAACAAACCAACAAACCAACAAACCAACAAACCAACAAACCAACAAGCCAACAAACCAACAAACCAACAATCCAACAAACCAACAAACCAACAAACCAACAAACCAACAAACCAACAAACCAACAAACCAACAAACCAACAAACCAACAAACCAACAAACCAACAAACCAACAAACCAACAAACCAACAAACCAACAAACCAACAAACCAACAAACCAACAAACCAACAAACCAACAAACCAACAAACCAACAAACCAACACACCAACAAACCAACAAACGAACAAGCCAGCAAACCCATAAGCCAACAAACCAACAAACCAACAAACCAACAAACCAAAAACCAACACACCAACAAACCAACAAACGAACAAGCCAATAAACCCACAAACCAACAAACCAACAAATTAACAAACCAACAAACCAAAAAACCAACAAATGAACAAACCATCAAACCAACAAACCAACAAACCAACAAACCAACAAATCAACAAACCAACAAACCAACAAACCAACAAACCAACAAACCAACAAACCAACAATCCAACAAACCAACAAACCAACAAACCAACAAACCAACATAGCAACAAACCAACAAACCAACAAACCAACAAACCAACAAACCAACAAACCAACAAACCAACAAACCAACAAACCGACAAACGAACAAACCAACAAACCAACAAACCAACAAACCAACAAACCAACAAACCAATAAACCAACAAACCAATAAACCAACAAACCAACAAACCAACAAACGAACAAACTAACAAACCAACAAACCAACAAACCAACAAACCAACAAACCAACAAACCAACAAACCAACAAACCAGCAAACCAATAAACCAACAAACCAACAAACCAACTAACCAACAAACCAACAAACCCACAAAAGAACAAGCCTACAAACCAACAAACCAACAAACCAACAAACCAACAAACCAACAAACCAACAAACCAACAAACCAGCAAACCAACAAACCAGCAAACCAACAAACCAACAAACCAACAAACCAACAAGCCAACAAACCAACAAACCAACAAACCAACAAACCAACAAACCAACAAACCAACAAACCAACAAACCAACAAACCAACAAACCAACATAGCAACAAACCAACAAACCAACAAACCAACAAACCAACAAACCAACAAGCAAACAAACCAACAAACCAACAAACGAACAAACCAACAAACCAACCCACCAACAAACCAACAAACCAACAAACCAACAAACCAACAAACCAACAAACCAACAAACCAACACACCAACAAACCAACAAACGAACAAACCAACAAACGAACAAGCCAACAAACCCACAAACCAACAAATCAACAATCTAACAAACCAACAAACCAACAAACCAACAAACCAACCAACCAACAAACCAACAAACCAACAAACCAACAAACCAACAAACCAACAAACCAACAAACCAACAAACCAACAAACCAACAAACCAACAAACCAACAAACCAACAAACCAACAAACCAACAAACCAACAAACCAACCCGTTAACAAACCAACAAACCAACAAACCAACAAACCAACAAACCAACAAACCAACAAACCAACAAACATACAAACCAACAAACCAACAAACCAACAAACCAACAAACCAACAAACCAACAAACCAACAAACCAACAAACCAACAAACCAACAAACCAACAAACAAACAAACCATCAAACCAACAAACCAACAAACCAACAAGCCAACAAACCAACAAACCAACAAACCAACAAACCAACAAACCAACAAACCAACAAACCAACAAACCAACAAACCAACAAACCAACAAACCAACAAACCAACAAACCAACAAACCAACAAACCAACAAACTAACAAACCAACAAACTAACATCGCAACAAAAGAACATAGCAACAAAAAAACAAACCAACAAACCAACAAACCAACAAACCAACAAACCAACAAACCAACAAACCAACAAACCAACAAATCAACAAACCAACAAACCAACAAACCAACAAACCAACAAACCAACAAACCAACAAACTAACAAACCAACAAACCAACAAACTAACAAACCAACAAACCAACAAACCAACAAACCAACAAACCAACAAACCAACAAACCAACAAACCAACACACGAACAAACCAACAAACGAACAAGCCAGCAAACCCACAAGCCAACAAACCAACAAACCAACAAACCAACAAACCAAAAAACCAACACACCAACAAACCAACAAACGAACAAGCCAATAAACCCACAAACCAACAAACCAATAAATTAACAAAACAACAAACCAAAAAACCAACAAATGAACAAACCATCAAACCAACAAACCAACAAACCAACAAACCAACAAATCAACAAACCAACAAACCAACAAACCAACAAACCAACAAACCAACAATCCAACAAACCAACAAACCAACAAACCAACAAACCAACATAGCAACAAACCAACAAACCAACAAACCAACAAACCAACAAACCAACAAACCAACAAACCAACAAACCAACAAACCAACAAACCAACAAACCAACAAACCAACAAACCAACAAACCAACAAACCAACAAACCAACAAACCAACAAACCAACAAACCAACAAACCAATAAACCAACAAACCAATAAACCAACAAACCAACAAACCAACAAACGAACAAACCAACAAACCAACAAACCAACAAACCAACAAACCAACAAACAAACAAACCAACAAACCAACAAACCAACAAACCAACAAACCAGCAAACCAATAAACCAATAAACCAACAAACCAACAAACCCACAAAAGAACAAGCCAACAAACCAACAAACCAACAAACCAACAAACCAACAAACCAACAAACCAACAAACCAACAAACCAACAAACCAGCAAACCAACAAACCAGCAAACCAACAAACCAACAAACCAACAAACCAACAAACCAACAAACCAACAAACCAACAAACCAACAAACCAACAAACCAACAAACCAACAAACCAACAAACCAACAAACCAACATAGCAACAAACCAACAAACCAACAAACCAACAAACCAACAAACCAACAAGCAAGCAAACCAACAAACCAACAAACGAACAAACCAACAAACCAACAAACCAACAAACCAACAAACCAACAAACCAACAAACCAACAAACCAACAAACCAACAAACCAACAAACCAACAAACCAACAAACCAACCAACCAACAAACCAACAAACCAACAAACCAACAAACCAACAAACCAACAAACCAACAAACCAACCAACCAACAAACCAACAAACCAACAAACCAACAAACCAACAAACCAACAAACCAACAAACCAACAAACCAACAAACCAACAAACCAACAAACCAACAAACCAACAAACCAACAAACCAACAAACCAACCCACCAACAAACCAACAAACGAACAACCCAACAAACCCACAAACCAACAAACCAACAAACCAACAAACCAACAAACCAACAAACCAACAAACCAACAAACCAACAAACCAACAAACCAACAAACCAGAAACCAACAAACCAACAAACCAACAAACCAACAAACCAACAAACCAACAAACCAACAAACCAACAAACCAACCAACCAACAAACCAACAAACAAACAAACCAACAAACCAACAAACCAACAAACCAACAAACCAACAAACCAACAAACCAACAAACCAACAAACCAACAAACCAACAAACCAACAAACCAACAAACCAACCCACCAACAAACCAACAAACGAACAAGCCAACAAACCCACAAACCAACAAACCAACAAACCAACAAACCAACAAACCAACAAACCAACAAACCAACAAACCAACAAACCAACAAACCAACAAACCAACAAACCAACAAACCAACAAACCAACAAACAAACAAACCAACAAACCAACAAACCAACAAACCAACAAACCAACAAGCCAACAAACCAACAAACCAACAAACCAACAAACCAACAAACCAACAAACCAACAAACCAACAAACCAACAAACCAACAAACCAACAAACCAACAAACCAACAAACCAACAAACCAACAAACCAACAAACCAACAAACCAACAAACTAACAAACCAACAAACTAACATTGCAACAAAAGAACATAGCAACAAAAAAACAAACCAACAAACCAACAAACCAACAAACCAACAAACCAACAAACCAACAAACCAACAAACCAACAAATCAACAAACCAACAAAGCAACAAACCAACAAACCAACAAACTAACAAACCAACAAACTAACAAACCAACAAACCAACAAACCAACAAACCAACAAACCAACAAGCCAACAAACCAACATAGCAACAAACCAATAAAACAACAACCAACAAACCAACAATCCAACAAACCAACAAACCAACAAACCAAAAAACCAACAAACCAACAAACCAACAAACCAACAAACCAATAAACCAATAAACCAACAAAGCAACAAACCAACAAACCAACAAACCAACAAACCAACAAACCAACAAACCAACAAACCAATAAACCAACAAACCAACAAACCAACAAACCAACAAACCAACAAACCAACAAACCAACAAACCAACAAACGAACAAACCAACAAACCAACAAACCAACAAACCAACAAACCAACAAACCAATAAACCAACAAACCAACAAACGAACAAACCAACAAACCAACAAACCAACAAACCAACAAACCAACAAACCAACAAACAAACAAACAAACGAACAAGCCAAGAAAACCACAAGCCAACAAACCCACAAACCAACAAACCAACAAACCAACAAACCAATAAACCAACAAACCAACAAACCAACAAACCAACAAACCAACAAACCAACAAACCAACAAACCAACAAGCCAACAAATCAACAAATTAACAATCCAACAAACCAACAAACCAAAAAACCAACAATCCAACAAACCAACAAACCAACAAACCAACAAACCAACAAACCAACAAACCAACAAACCAACAAACCAACGAACCAACAAACCAACAAACCAACAAACAAACAAACCAACAAACCAACAAACCAACAAACCAACAAACCAACAAACCAACAAACAACACACCAACAAACCAACAAACGAACAAGCTAGCAAACCCACAAGCCAACAAACCAACAAACCAACAAACCAACAAACCAACAAACCAAAAAAACCAACACACCAACAAACCAACAAACGAACAAGCCAATAAACCCACAAACCAACAAACCAACAAACCAACAAACCAACAAACCAACAAACCAAAAAACCAACAAAAAATGAACAAACCATTAAACCAACAAACCAACAAATCAACAAACCAACAAATCAACAAACCAACAAACCAACAAACCAACAAACCAACAAACCAACAAACCAACAATCCAACAAACCAACAAACCAACAAACCAACAAACCAACATAGCAACAAACCAACAAACCAACAAACCAACAAACCAACAAACAAACAAACCAACAAACCAACAAACCAACAAAGCAACAAACCAACAAACCAACAAACCAACAAACCAACAAACAAACAAACCAACAAACCAACAAACCAACAAACCAACAAACCAACAAACCAACAAACCAACAAACCAATAAACCAACAAACCAACAAACCAACTAACCAACAAACCAACAAAAGAACAAGCCAACAAACCAACAAACTAACAAACCAACAAACCAACAAACCAACAAACCAACAAACCAACAAACCAGCTAACCAACAAACCAGCAAACCAACAAACCAACAAACCAACAAACCAACAAACCAACAAACCAACAAACCAACAAACCAACAAACCAACAAACCAACAAACCAACAAACCAACAAACCAACAAACCAACAAACCAACATATCAACATAGCAACAAACCAACAAACCAACAAACCAACAAACCAACAAACCAACAAGCAAACAAACCAACAAACCAACAAACCAACAAACCAACAAACCAACAAACCAACAAACCAACAAACCAACAAACCAACAAACCAACAAACCAACAAACCAACAAACCAACAAACCAACAAACCAACAAACCAACAAACCAACAAACCAACAAACCAACAAACCAACAAACCAACAAACCAACAAACCAACAAACCAACAAACCAACAAACCAACAAACCAACAAACCAACAAACCAACAAACCATCAAACCAACAAACCAACAAACCAACAAACCAACAAACCAACAAACCAACACACCAACAAACCAACAAACGAACAAGCCAACAAAACCACACACCAACAAATCAACAATCCAACAAACCAACAAACCAACAAACCAACAAACCAACAAACCAACAAACCAACAAGCCAACAAACCAACAAACCAACAAACCAACAAACGAACAAACCAACATATCAACAAACCAACAAACCAACAAACCAACAAATCAACAAACCAACAAACCAACAAACCAACAAACCAACAAACCAACAAACCAACAAACCAACAAAACAACAAACCAACAAACCAACAAACCAACAAACCAACTAACCAACAAACCAACAAACCAACAAACCAAAAAACCAACAAACCAACAAACCAACAAATCAACAAACCAACAAACCAACAAACCAACAAACCAACAAACAAACAAACCAACATAGCATCAAACCAATAAAACAACAACCAACAAACCCACAATCCAACAAACCAACAAACCAAAAAACCAACAAACCAACAAACCAACAAACCAACAAACCAACAAACCAATAAACCAATAAACCAGCAAACCAACAAACCAACAAACCAACAAACCAACAAACCAACAAACCAACAAACCAACAAACCAACAAACCAACAAACCAACACACCAACAAACCAACAAACCAACAAACCAACAAACCAACAAACCAACAAACCAACAAACCAACAAACCAACAAACCAACAAACCAACAAACCAACAAACCAACAAACCAACAAACCAACAAACCAATAAACCAACAAACCAACAAACCAACAAACAAACAAACCAACAAACCAACAAACCAACAAACCAACAAACCAACAAACCAACAAACCAACAAACCAACAAACCAACAAACCAACAAACCAACAAACCAACAAACCAACAAACCAACAAACCAACAAACCAACAAACCAACAAACCAACAAACCAATAAACCAACAAACCAACAAACGAAGAAACCAACAAACCAACAAACCAACAAACCAACAAACCAACACACCAACAAACCAACAAATGAACAAGCCAGCAAACCCACAAACCAACAAACCAACAAACCAACAAACCAACAAACCAACAAACCAACAAACCAACAAACCAAAAAACCAACACACCAACAAACTAACCAACCAACAAGCCAACAAACCAACAAACCAACATAGCAACAAACCAATAAAACAACAACCAACAAACCAACAATCCAACAAACCAACAAACCAACAAACCAAAAAAGCAACAAATCAACAAACGAACAAACCAACAAAACGACAAACCAACAAACCAACAAACCAACAAACCAACAAACCAACAAACCAACAAACCAACAAACCAACAAACCAACAAATCAACAAACAAACAAACCAACAAACCAACAAACCAACAAACCAACAAACCAACAAACCAACAAACCAACAAACCAACAAACCAACAACCCAACAAGCCAACAAACCAACAAAACCAACATAGCAACAAACCAATAAAACAACAACCAACAAACCAACAATCCAACAAAGCAACAAACCAACAAACCAACAAACCAACAAACCAAAAAAAACCAATAAACCAACAAACCAACAAACCAACAAACGAACAAACCAACAAACCAACAAACCAACAAACCAACAAACCAACAAACCAACAAACCAACAAACCAACAAACAAACAAACGAACAAGCCAAGAAACCCACAAGCCAACAAACCCACAAACCAACAAACCAACAAACCAACAAACCAACAAACCAACAAACCAACAAACCAACAAACCAATAAACCAACAAACCAACAAACCAACAAACCAACAAACCAACAAACCAACAAATCAACAAACCAACAAACCAACAAACCAACAAGCCAACAAACCAACAAACCAACAATCCAACAAACCAACAAACCAACAAACCAACAAACCAACAAACCAACAAACCAACAAACCAACATTTCAACAAACCAACAAACCAACAAACCAACAACCCAACAAACCAACAAACCAACAAACCAACAAACCAACAAACCAACAAACCAACAAACCAACAAACTAACAAACCAACAAACCAACAAACCAACACACCAACAAACCAACAAACGAACAAGCCAGCAAACCCACAAGCCAACAAACCTACAAACCAACAAACCAACAAACCGAAAGACCAACACACCAACAAACCAACAAACGAACAAGCCAATAAACCCACAAACCAACAAACCAACAAACCAACAAACCAAAACACCAACAAATGAACAAACCATCAAACCAACAAACCAACAAACCAACAAACCAACAAATCAACAAACCAACAAACCAACAAACCAACAAACCAACAAACCAACAAACCAACATAGCAACAAACCAACAAACCAACAAACCAACAAACCAACAAACCAACAAACCAACAAACCAACAAACCAACAAACCAACAAACCAACAAACCTACAAACCAACAAACCAACAAACCAACAAACCAATAAACCAACAAACCAATAAACCAACAAACCAACAAACCAACAAACGAACAAACCAACAAACCAACAAACCAACAAACCAACAAACCAACAAACCAACAAACCAACAGACCAACAAACCAACAAACCAACAAACCAACAAACCAACAAACCAGCAAACCAATAAACCACCAAACCAACAAACCCACAAAAGATCAAGCCAACAAACCAACAAACCAACAAACCAACAAACCAACAAACCAACAAACCAACAAACCAGCAAACCAACAAACCAGCAAACCAACAAACCAACAAACCAACAAACCAACAAACCAACAAACCAACAAACCAACAAACCAACAAACCAACAAACCAACAAACCAACAAACCAACAAACCAACAAACCAACAAACCAACAAACCAACATAGCAACAAACCAACAAACCAACAAACCAACAAACCAACAAGCAAACAAACCAACAAACCAACAAACGAACAAACGAACAAACCAACAAACCAACAAACCAACAAACCAACAAACCAACAAACCAACAAACCAACAAACAAACAAACCAACAAACCAACAAACCAACAAACCAACAAACCAACAAACCAACAAACCAACAAACCAACAAACCAACAAACCAACAAACCAACAAACCAACAAACCAACAAACCAACAAACCAACAAACGAACAAACCAACACACCAACAAACCAACAAACGAACAAGCCAACAAACCCACAAACCAACAAATCAACAATCTAACAAACCAACAAACCAACAAACCAACCAACCTACAAACCAACAAACCAACAAACCAACAAACCAACAAACCAACAAACCAACAAACCAACAAACCAACAAACCAACAAACCAACAAACCAACAAACCAACAAACCAACAAGCCAACAAACCAACAAACCAACAAACCAACAAACGAACAAACCAACACATCAACAAACCAACAAACCAACAAACCAACAAACCAACAAACCAACAAACCAACAAACCAACAAACCAACAAACCAACAAACCAACAAACCAACAAACCAACAAACCAACAAACCAACAAACCAACAAACCAACAAACCAACAAACCAACAAACCAACAAACCAACAAACCAACAAATCAACAAACCAACAAACCAACAAACCAACAAACCAACAAACCAACATAGCATCAAACCAATAAAACAACAACCAGCAAACCAACAATCCAACAAACCAACAAACCAAAAAACCAACAAACCAACAAACCAACACACCAACAAACCAATAAACCAATAAACCAGCAAACCAACAAACCAACAAACCAACAAACCAACAAACCAACAAACCAACAAACCAACAAACCAACAAACCAACAACCAACAAACAAACAAACTAACAAACCAACAAACCAACAAACCAACAAACCAACAAACCAACAAACCAACAAAACCAACAAACCAACAAACCAACAAACCAACAAACCAACAAACCAACAAACCAACAAACCAACAAACCAACAAACCAACAAACCAACAAACCAACAAACCAACAAACCAACAAACCAACAAACCAACAAACCAACAAACCAACAAACCAACAAACCAACAAACCAACAAACCAACAAACCAACAAACCAACAAACCAACAAACCAACAAACCAACAAACCAACAAACCAACAAACCAACAAACCAACAAACCAACAAACCAACAAACCAACAAACCAACAAACCAACAAACCAACAAACCAACAAACCAACAAACCAACAAACCAACAAACCAACAAGCCAACAAACCAACAAACCAACAAACCAACAAACCAACAAACCAGCAAACCAACAGACCAACAAACCAACAAACCAACAAACCAACAAACCAACAAACCAACAAACCAACAAACCAACAAACCAACAAACCAACAAACCAACAAACCAACAAACCAACAAACCAACAAACCAACAAACCAACAAACCAACAAACCAACAAACCAACAAACCAACAAACCAACAAACCAACAAACCAACAAACCAACAAACCAACAGACCAACACACCAACACACCAACAAACCAACAAACGAACAAGCAAGCAAACCCACAAACCAACAAATCAACAATCTAACAAACCAACAAACCAACAAACCAACCAACCAACAAACCAACAAACCAACAAACCAACAAACCAACAAACCAACAAACCAACAAACCAACAAACCAACAAACCAACAAGCCAACAAACCAACAAACCAACAAACCAACAAACGAACAAACCAACATATCAACAAACCAACAAACCAACAAACCAACAAACCAACAAACCAACAAACCAACAAACCAACAAACCAACAAACCAACAAACCAACAAACCAACAAACCAACAAACCAACAAACCAACAAACCAACAAACCAACAAACCAACAAACCAACAAATCAACAAACCAACAATCCAACAAACCAACAAAACAACAAACCAACAAACCAACATAGCATCAAACCAATAAAACAACAACCAACAAACCAACAATCCAACAAACCAACAAACCAAAAAACCGACAAACCAACAAACCAACAAACCAACAAACCAATAAACCAATAAACCAGCAAACCAACAAACCAACAAACCAACAAACCAACACACCAACAAACCAACAAATGAACAAGCCAGCAAACACACAAACCAACAAACCAACAAACCAACAAACCAACAAACCAACAAACCAACAAACCAAAAAACCAACACACCAACAAACCAACCAACCAACAAGCCAACAAACCAACAAACCAACAAACCAACATAGCAACAAACCAATAAAACAACAACCAACAAACCAACAATCCAACAAACCAACAAACCAACAAACCAACAAACCAACAAATCAACAAACCAACAAACCAACAAACCGACAAACCAACAAACCAACAAACCAACAAACCAACAAATCAACAAACCAACAAACCAACAAACCAACAAACCAACAAATCAACAAACCAACAAACCAACAAACCAACAAACCAACAAACCAACAAACCAACAAACCAACAAACCAACAAACCAACAAACAAACAAACCAACAAACCAACAAGCCAACAAACCAACAAACCAACATAGCAACAAACCAATAAAACAACAACCAACAAACCAACAATCCAACAAACCAACAAACCAACAAACCAAAAAACCAACAAACCAACAAACCAACAAACCAACAAACCAACAAACCAATAAACCAATAAACCAACAAACCAACAAACCAACAAACCAACAAACCAACAAACCAACAAACCAACAAACCAACAAACCGACAAACCAACAAACTAACAAACCAACAAACCAACAAACCAACAAACCAACAAACCAACAAACCAACAAACCAATAAACCAACAAACCAACAAACCAACAAACGAACAAACCAACAAACCAACAAACCAACAAAGCAACAAACCAACAAACCAACAAACCAACAAACCAACAAACCAACAAACCAACAAACGAACAAGCCAACAAACCAACAAACCAACAAACCAACAAACCAACAAGCCAACAAACCAACAAACCAACAAACCAACAAACGAACAAACCAACATATCAACAAACCAACAAACCAACAAACCAACAAACCAACAAACCAACAAACCAACAAACCAACAAACCAACAAACCAACAAACCAACAAACCAACAAACCAACAAACCAACAAACCAACAAACCAACAAACCAACAAACCAACAAACCAACAAATCAACAAATCAACAAACCAACAAACCAACAAACCAACAAACCAACATAGCATCAAACCAATAAAACAACAACCAACAACCAACCATCCAACAAACCAACAAACCAAAAAACCAAAAAACCAACAAACCAACAAACAACAAACCAATAAACCAATAAACCAGCAAACCAACAAACCAACAAACCAACAAACCAACAAACCAACAAACCAACAAACCAGCAAACCAACAAACCAACAAACCAACACACCAACAAACCAACAAACCAACAAACCAACAAACGAACAAACCGACAAACCAACAAACCAACAAACCAACAAACCAACAAACCAACAAACCAACAAACCAATAAACCAACAAACCAACAAACCAACAAACAAACAAACCAACAAACCAACAAACCAACAAACCAACAAACCAACAAACCAACAAACCAACAAACCACAACAAACCAACAAACCAACAAACCAACAAACCAACAAACAAACAAAACCAACAAACCAACAAACCAACAAACCAACAAACCAACAAACCAACAAACCAACAAATCAATAAACCAACAAACCAACAAACCAACAAACGAACAAACCAACAAACCAACAAACCAACAAACCAACAAACCAACACACCAACAAACCAACAAATGAACAAGCCAGCAAACCCACAAACCAACAGACCAACAAAACCAACAAACCAACAAACCAACAAACCAACAACCAAAAAACCAACACACCAACAAACCAACCAACCAACAAACCAACAAATCAACAAACCAACATAGCAACAAACCAATAAAACAACAACCAACAAACCAACAATCCAACAAACCAACAAACCAACAACACCAACAAACCAACAAATCAACAAACCAACAAACCAACAAACCAACAAACCGACAAACCAACAAACCAACAACCAACAAACCAACAAACCAACAAACCAACAAACCAACAAACCAACAAATCAACAAACCAACAACCAACAAACCAACAAACCAACAAACCAACAAACCAACAAACCAACAAACCAACAAACCAACAAACCAACAAACCAACAAACCAACAAACCAACAAACCAACAAACCCAACAAACCAACAAGCCAACAAACCAACAAACTAACATAGCAACAAACCAACAAACCAACAGACCAACAAACCAACAAGCCAACAAACCAACAAACTAACATACCAACAAACCAATAACAACAACCAACCAACAAACCAACAAACCAACACCAACCAACAAACCACAAAACCAACAAACCAACAAACCAACAAACCAACAACCCAACACCCAAAACCAACACACCAACAAACCAACAAACCAACAAACCACAACCAACAACCCAACAAACCAACACCAACACCACCAACAAACCAACAAACCAACAAACCAACAACCCACAAACCAACAAACCAACAAACCAACAACCAACAACCCAACAAACCAACAAACCAACAACCACAAACCAACAAACCCAACAAACCCAACAAACCAACAAACCAACAAACCAACAACCCAACCAACACCAACAAAACCAACAACCCCCCCCCCCCCCACCCCCCCCACCCACAAACCAACAAACCAACAAACCAACAAACCAACAAACCAACAAACCAACAAACCAACAAACCAACAAACCACAACAAACCAACAAACCCCAACCACACCCACAAACCAACAAACCCACAAACCAACAAACCAACAAACCAACAAACAACAAACCAACAACCACCAACAACCAACCAACAACCAACAACACAACAAACCAACAAACCAACAAACCAACAAACCAACAAACCAACAAACCAACAAGCCAACAAACCAACAAACCAACAAACCAACAAACCAACAAACGAACAAACCAACATATCAACAAACCAACAAACCAACAAACCAACAAACCAACAAACCAACAAACCAACAAACCAACAAACCAACAAACAACAAACCAACAAACCAACAAACCAACAAACCAACAAACCAACAAACCAACAAACCAACAAACCAACAAACCAACAAACCAACAAATCAACAAACCAACAAACCAACATAGCATCAAACCAATAAAACAACAACCAACAAACCAACAATCCAACAAACCAACAAACCAAAAAACAAACAAACCAACAAACCAACAAACCAACAAACCAATAAACCAATAAACCAGCAAACCAACAAACCAACAAACCAACAAACCAACAAACCACAAACCAACAAACCAACAAACCAACAAACCAACAAACCAACAAACCAACAAACCAACAAACCAACACACCAACAAACCAACAAACCAACAAACCAACAAACCAACAAACCGACAAACCAACAAACCAACAAACCAACAAACCAACAAACCAACAAACCAACAAACCAACAAACCAACAAACTAACAAACCAACAAACCAACAAACCAACAAACCAACAAACCAACAAACCAACAAACCAAAAAACCAACAAACCAACAAACCAACAAACCAACAAACCAATAAACCAACAAACCAACAAACCAACAAACGAACAAACCAACAAACCAACAAACCAACAAACCAACAAACCAACACACCAACAAACCAACAAATGGACAAGCCAGCAAACCCACAAACCAACAAACCAACAAACCAACAAACCAACAAACCAACAAACCAAAAAACCAACACACCAACAAACCAACCAACCAACAAGCCAACAAACCAACAAACCAACATAGCAACAAACCAATAAAACAACAACCAACAAACCAACAATCCAACAAACCAACAAACCAACAAACCAACAAACCAACAAATCAACAAACCAACAAACCAACAAACCGACAAACCAACAAACCAACAAACCAACAAACCAACAAACCAACAAACCAACAAACCAACAAACCAACAAACCAACAAATCAACAAACCAACAAACCAACAAACCAACAAACCAACAAACCAACAAACCAACAAACCAACAAACCAACAAACCAACAAACCAACAAACCACAAGCCAACAAACCAACAAACCACATAGCAACAAACCAATAAAACAACAACCAACAAACCAACAATCCAACAAACCAACAAACCAACAAACCAACAAACCAATAAACTAATAAACCAATAAACCAACAAACCAACAAACCAACAAACCAACAAACCAACAAACCAACAAACCAACAAACCAACAAACCAACAAATCAACAAACCAACAAACCAACAAACCAACAAACCAACAAACCAACAAACCAACAAACCAACAAACCAACAAACCAACAAACCAACAAACCAACAAACCAACAAACCAACAAACCAACAAACCAACAAACCACAAGCCAACAAACCAAAAAACCAACAAACCAACAAACCAACAAACCAACAAACCAACAAACCAATAAACTAATAAACCAATAAACAACAAACCAACAAACCAACAAACCAACAAACCAACAAACCAACAAACCAACAAACCAACAAACCAACAAACCAACAAACCAATAAACCAACAAACCAACAAACCAACAAACGAACAAACCAACAAACCAACAAACCAACAAACCAACAAACCAACAAACCAACAAACCAACAAACCAACAAACCAACAAACCAACAAACGAACAAGCCAACAAACCAACAAACCAATAAACCAACAAACCAACAAACCAACAAACGAACAAACCAACAAACCAACAAACCAACAAACCAACAAACCAACAACCAACAAACAACAAACCAACAAACGAACAAGCCAACAAACCAACAAACCAACAAACCAACAAACCAACAAACCAACAAACCAACAAACCAACAAACCAACAAACCAACAAACCAACAAACCAACAAACCAACAAACCAACAAACCAACAAACCAACTAACCAACAAACCAACAAACCAACAAACCAACAAACCAACAAACCAACAAACCAACAAACCAACAAACCAACAAGCCAACAAACCAACAAACCAACAAACCAACAAACCAACAAACCAACAAACCAACAAACCAACAAACCAACAAACCATCAAACCAACAAACCAACAAACCAACAAACCAACAAACCAACAAACCAACAAACCAACAAACCAACAAACCAACAAACCAACAAACCAACAAACCAACAAACCAACAAACCAACAAACCAACAAACCAACAAACCAACAAACCAACAAACCAACAAACCAACAAACCAACAAACCAACACACCAACAAACCAACAAACGAACAAGCCAGCAAACCAACAAACCAACAAACCAACAAACCAAAAAACCAACACACCAACAAACCAACAAACGAACAAGCCAATAAACCCACAAACCAACAAACCAACAAACCAACAAACCAACAAACCAACAAACCAAAAAAACAACAAGCCAACAAACCAACAAACCGACAAACCAAAAAACCAACAAACCAACAAACCAACAAACCAACAAACCAACAAACCAACACACCAACAAACTAACAAACCAACAAACTAACATAGCAACAAAAGAACATAGCAACAAAAGAACAAACCAACAAACCAACAAACCAGCAAACCAACAAACTAACAAACCAACAAACCAACAAACCAACAAACCAACAAACTAACAAACCAACAAACTAACATAGCAACAAAAGAACATAGCAACAAAAGAACAAACCAACAAACCAACAAACCACCAAACTAACAAACAAACAAACCAACAAACCAACAAACCAACAAACCAACAAACCAACAAACCAACAAACCGACAAACCAACAAACCAACAAACCAACAAACCAACAAACCAACAAACCAACAAACCAACAAACCAACAAACCAACAAACCAACAAACCAACAAACCAACAAACCAACACACCAACAAACCAACAAACGAACAAGCCAACAAACCCACAACCAACAACCAACAAACCAACAAACCCACACAACCAACAAACCAACAACCAACAAACCCAACCAACAACCAACAAACCAACAAACCAACAAACCAACAAACCAACAAACCAACAAACCAACAAACCAACAAACCAACAAACCAACAACCAACAAACCAACAAACCAACAAACCAACAAACCAACAAACCAACAAACCACAACCAACAAACCAACAAACCAACAAACCAACAACACCACAAACCAACAAACCAACAAACCAACAAACCAACAAGCCAACAAACCAACAAACCAACATAGCAACAAACCAATAAAACAACATCCACAACAAACCAACAAACCAACAAACCAACAAACCTACAAACCAACAAGCCAACAAACCAACAAACCAACATAGCAACAAACCAATAAAACAACAACCACAAACCAACAATCCAACAAACCAACAAACCAACAAACCAACAAACCAACAAACCAACAAACCAACAAACAACAACCAACAAACCAACAAACCAACAAACCAACAAACCAACAAACCAACAAACCAACAAACCAACAAACCAACAAACAACAAACCAACAAACCAACAAACCAACAAACCAACAAACCAACAAACCAACAAACCAACAAACCAACAAACCAACAACAACCAACAAACCAACAAACCAACTAACCAACAAACCAACAAAAGAACAAGCAAACAAACCAACAAACCAACAAACCAACAAACCAGCAAACCAGCAAACCAACAAACCAAAAAACCAACAAACCAACAAAATAACAAACCAACAAACCAACAAACCAACAAACCAACAAACCAACAAACCAACAAAGCAACAAACCAACATAGCAACAAACCAACAAACCAACAAACCAACAAATCAACAAACCAACAAGCAAACAAACCATCAAACCAACCAACACCAACAACCAACCAACAACCAACCAACAAACCAACAAACCAACAAACCAACAAACCAACAACCACACAAACCAACAAACCAACAAACCAACAAACCAACAAACCAACAAACCAACAAACCAACAAACCAACAAACCAACAAACCAACAAACCAACAAACCAACACACCAACAAACCAACAAACGAACACGCCAACAAACCCACAAACCAACAAACCAACAAACCAACAAACCAACAAACCAACAAACCAACAAACCAACAAACCAACAAACCACCAACCAACAAACCAACAAACCAACAAACCAACAAACAAATAAACCAACAAACCAACAAACCAACACACCAACAAACCAACAAACCAACAAACCAACAAACCAACAAACCAACAAACCGACAAATCAACAAACCAACAAACCAACAAACCAACAAACGAACAAACCAACAAACCAACAAACCAACAAACCAACAAACCAACAAACCAACAAACCAACAAACCAACAAACCCAACAAACCAACAAGCCAACAACCCAACATAGCAACAAACCAATAAAACAACAACCAACAAACCAAGAATCCAACAAACCAACAAACCAACAAACCAAAAAACCAACAAACCAACAAACCAACACAACCAATAAACCAATAAACCAACAAACCAACAAACCATGAAACCAACAAACCAACAAACCAACAAACAAATAAACCAACAAACCAACAAACCAACAAACCAACAAACCAACAAACCAACAAACCAACAAACCAACAAACCAGCAAACCAACAAACCAACAAACCAACAAACCAACAAACCAACAAACCAACAAACCAATAAACCAACAAACCAACAAACCAACAAACGAACAAACCAACAAACCAACAAACCAACAAAACAACAAAATAACAAACCAACAAACCAACAAACGAACAAGCCAACAAACCCACAAACCAACAAACCAACAAACCAACAAACCAACAAACCAACAAACCAACAAACCAACAAACCAACAAACCAACAAACCAAAAAACCAACAAACCAACAAACCAACAAACCAACAAACCAACAAACCAACAAACCAACAAACCAACAAACCAACAAAACCAACAAGCCAAAAAAACCAACAAACCAACAAACCAACAAACCAACAAACCAACAAACCAACAAACCAACAAACCAACAAACCAATAAACCAACAAACCAACAAACCAACAAACCAACAAACCAACAAACCAACAAACCAACAAACCAACAAACCAACAAACCAACAAACCAACAAACCAACAAACCAACAAAACCAATAAACCAACAAACTAACAAACCAACACACCAACAAACCAACCAACGAACAAGCCAGCAAACCTACAAACCAACAAACCAACAAACCAACAAACCAACAAACCAACAAACCAACAAACCAAAAAACCAACACACCAACAAACCAACAAACGAACAAGCCAATAAACCCACAAACAACAAACCAACAAACCAACAAACCAACAAACCAAAAAACCAACAAACCAACAAACCATCAAACCAACAAACCAACAAACCAACAAACCAACAAACCAACAAACCAACAAACCAACAAACCAACAAGCCAACAAACCAGCAAACCAAAAAAAAAAAAAAAACCAACAAACCAACAAACCAACAAACCAACAAACCAACAAACCAACAAACCAACAAACCAACAAACCAACAAACTAACAAACCAACAAACAAATATAGCAACAAAAGAACATAGCAACAAAAGAACAAACAACCAACAAACCAACACACCAACAAACCAACAAATGAACAAGCCAACAAACCCACAAACCAACAAACCAACAAACCAACAAACCAACAAACCAACAAACCAACAAACCAACAAACCAACAAACCAACAAACCAACAAGCCAACAAACCAACAAACCAACAAACCAACAAACGAACAATCCAACAAACCCACAAACCAACAAACCAACAAACCAACACACCAACAAACCCACAAACCAACAAACCAACAAACCAAAAAACCAACAAACCAACAAACCAACAAACCAACAAACCAACAAACCAACAAACCAACAAACGAACAAGCCAACAAACCAACAAACCAACAAACCAACAAACCAACAAACCAACAAACCAACAAACCAACAAACCAACAAACCAACAAACCAACAAACCAACAAACCAACAAACCAATAAACCAACAAACCAACAAACCAACAAACCAACAAACCAACAAACCAACAAACCAACAAACCAACAAACCAACAAACCAACAAACCAACAAACCAACAAACCAACAAACCAATAAACCAACAAACCAACAAACCAACACACCAACAAACCAACCAACGAACAAGCCAGCAAACCTACAAACCAACAAACCAACAAACCAACAAACACCAACAAACCAACAAACCAACAAACCAACAAACCAAAAAACCAACACACCAACAAACCAACAAACGAACAAGCCAATAAACCCACAAACCAACAAACCAACAAACCAACAAACCAACAAACCAAAAAACCAACAAACCAACAAACCATCAAACCAACAAACCAACAAACCAACAAACCAACAAACCAACAAACCAACAAACCAACAAACCAACAAGCCAACAAACCAACAAACCAAAAAACAACAAACCAACAAACCAACAAACCAATAAACCAACAAACCAACAAACCAACAAACCAACAAACCAACAAACTAACAAACCAACAAACTAACATAGCAACAAAAGAACATAGCAACAAAAGAACAAACCAACAAACCAACAAAACAGCAAACCAACAAACTAACAAACCAACAAACCACCAAACCAACAAACCAACAAACTAACAAACCACTAAACCAACAAACCAACAAACCAACAAACCAACAAACCAACAAACCAACAAACCCACAAACCAACAAACCAACAAACCAAAAAACCTACATACCAACAAATCAACAAACCAACAAACCAACAAACCAACAAACCAACAAACCAACAAACCAACAAACCAACAAACCAACAAACCAACAAACCAACAAACCAACAAACCAACAAACCAACAAACCAACAAACCAACAAACCAACAAACCAAAAAACCAACAAACAAACAAACCAACAAACCAACAAACCAACAAACCAACAAACCAACAAACCAACAAGCCAACAAACCAATAAACCAATATAGCAACAAACCAATAAAACAACAACCAACAAACCAACAATCCAACAAACCAACAAACCAACAAACCAAAAAACCAACAAATCAACAAACCAACAAACCAATAAACCAATAAACCAACAAACCAACAAACCAACAAACCAACAAACCAACAAACCAACAAACCAACAAACTAACAAACCAACAAACCAACAAACCAACAAACCAACAAACCAACAAACCAACAAACCAACAAACCAACAAACCAACAAACCAACAAACCAACAAACCAACAAACCAACAAACCAACAAACCAACAAACCAGCAAACCAACAAACCAACAAACCAACAAACCAACAAACAAACAAACCAACAAACCAACAAACCAACAAACCAACAAACTAACAAACCAACAAACCAACAAACCAACAAACCAACAAACCAACAAACCAACAAACCAACAAACCAACAAACCAACAAACCAACAAACCAACAAACCAACAAACCAACAAACCAACAAACCAACAAACCAACAAACCAACAAACCAACAAACCAACAAACCAACAAACCAACAAACCAACAAACCAACAAACCAACAAACCAACACACCAACAAACCAACAAACGAACAAGCCAACAAACCCACAAACTAACTAACCAACAAACCAACAAACCATTAAACCAAAAAACCAACAAACCAACAAACCAACAAAACAACAAACCAACAAACCAACAAACCAACAAACCAACAAACCAAAAAACCAACAAACTAACAAGCCAACAAACCAACAAACCAACATAGCAACAAACCAATAAAACAACAACCAACAAACCAACAATCCAACAAACCAACAAACCAACAAATTAACAAACCAACAAACTAACAAACCAACAAACCAACAAACCAACAAACCAACAAACCAAAAAAAACCAACACACCAACAAACCAACAAACGAACAATACAACAAACCCACAAACCAACAAACCCACAAACCAACAAACCAACAAACCAACAAACCAACAAACCAACAAACCAACAAACCAACAAACCAACACACCAACAAACCAACAAACCAACAAACCAACAAACCAACAAACCAACAAACCAACAAACCAACAAACCAACAAACCAACAAGCCAACAAACCAACAAACCAACAAACCAACAAACCAACAAACCAACAAACCAACAAACCAACAGTTTAACAAACCAACAAACTAACATAGCAACAAAAGAACATAGCAACAAAAGAACAAACCAACAAACCAACAAACCAACAAACCAATAAACCAACAAACCGACAAATCAACAAACCAACAAACCAACAAACCAACAAACCAACAAACCAACAAACCAACAAACCAACAAACCAACAAACCAACAAGCCAACAACCCAACATAGCAACAAACCAATAAAACAACAACCAACAAACCAACAAACCAACAATCCAACAAACCAACAAACCAACAAACCAAAAAACCAACAAACCTACAAACCAACAAACCAACAAACCAATAAACCAATAAACCAACAAACCAACAAACCAACAAACCAACAAACCAACAAACCAACAAACAAACAAACCAACAAACCAACAAACCAACAAACCAACAAACCAACAAACCAACAAACTAACAAACCAACAAACCAACAAACCAACAAACCAACAAACCAACAAACCAACAAACCAACAAACCAACAAACGAACAAACCAACAAACCAACAAACCAACAAACGAACAAGCCATCACCCACAAACCAACAAACCAACAACCAACAAACCAACAAACCAACAAACCAACAAACCAACAAACCAACAAACCAACAAACCAACAAACCAACAAACCAACAAACCAACAAACCAACAAACCAACAAACCAACAAACCAACAAACCAACAAACCAACAAACCAACAAACCAACAAACCAACAACCAACAAACCAACAAACCAACAAACCAACAAACCAACAAACCAACAAACCAACAAACCAACAAACCAACAAGCCAACAAACCAACAAAAAAAAAAACCAACAAAAAAACAAACCAACAAACCAACAAACCAACAAACCAACAAACCAACATACCAACAAACCAACAAACCAACAAACCAACAAACCAACAAACCAACAAACCAACAAACCAACAAACCAACAACCAACACACCAACAAACCAACCAACGAACAAGCTAGCAAACCTACAAACCAACAAACCAACAAACCAACAAACCAACAAACCAACAAACCAACAAACCAAAAAACCAACACACCAACACACCAACAAACGAACAATCCAATAAACCCACAAACATACAAACCAACAAACCAACAACCCAACAAACCAAAAAACCAACAAACCAACAAACCATCAAACCAACAAACCCAACAAACCAACAAACCAACAAACCAACAAACCAACAAACCAACAACCAACAAACCAACAAACCAACAAGCCAACAAACTAACAAACCAAAAAAACAAAAAACCAACAAACCAACAAACCAACAAACCAACAAACCAACAAACCAACAAACCAACAAACTAACAAACCAACAAAACTAACATAGCAACAAAAGAACATAGCAACAAAAGAACAAACCAACAAACCAACAAACCAACAAACCAGCAAACCAACAAACTAACAAACCAACAAACCAACAACACCCAACACACCCAACAAACCACAAACCAACAAACCAATAAACCAACAAACCAACAAACTAACAAACTAACAAACCAACAAAACCAACAAACCAAACAAAACAAACAACCAACAAACCAACAAACCAACAAACCAACAAACCAACAAACCAACAAACCAACAAACCAACAAACCAACAAACCAACCAACCCAACAAACCAACAAACCAACAAACCAACAAACCAACAAACCAACAAACCAACAAACCAACAAACCAACAAACCAACAAACCAACAAACCAACAACCAACAAACCAACAAACCAACAAACCAACAAACAACAAACCAACAAACCAACAAACCAACAAACCAACAAACCAACAAACCAACAAACCAACAAACCAACAAACCAACAAACCAACAAACCAACAAACCAACAAACCAACAAACCAACAAACCAACAAACCAACAAACCAACAAACCAACAAACCAACAAACCAACAAACCAACAAACCAACAAACCAACAAACCAACAAAACCAACAAACCAACAAACCAACAAACCAACAACAACAACCAACCAACCAACAAACCAACAAACCAACACAACCAACAAACCAACAAACGAACAAGCCAACAAACCCACAAACCAACAAACCAACAAACCAACAAACCAACAAACCAAAAAACCAACAAACCAACAAACCAACAAACTAACAAACCAACAAACCAACAAACCAACAAACCAACAAACCAACAAACCAACAAACCAACAAACCAACAAGCCAACAAACCAACAAACCAACATAGCAACAAATCAATAAAACAACAACCAACAAACCAACAATCCAATAAACCAATAAACCAACAAACCAACAAACTAAAAAACCAACAAACCAACAAACCAACAAACCAACAAACCAACAAACCAACAAACCAACATACCAACAAACCAACAAACCAACACACCAACAAACCAACAAACGAACAAGCCAACAAACCCACAAACCAACAAACCAACAAACCAACAAAACAACAAACCAACAAACCAACAAACCAACAACCCAACAAACCAACAAACCAACAAACCAACAAACCAACAAACCAACAAATCAACAAACCAATAAACCAACAAACCAACAAACCAACAAGCCAACAAACCAACAAACCAACAAAGCAACAAACCACCAAACCAACAAACCAACAATTTAACAAACCAACAAACTAACATAGCAACAAAAGAACATAGCAACAAAAGAACAAACCAACAAACCAACAAACCAACAAACCAACAAACCAACAAACCAACAAACCAACAAACCAACAAACCGACAAATCAACAAACCAACAAACCAACAAACCAACAAACCAACAAACCAACAAACCAACAAACCAACAAACCAACAAACCAACAAACCAACAAACTAACAAACCAACAAACTAACATAGCAACAAAAGAACATAGCAACAAAAGAACAAACCAACAAACCAACAAACCAGCAAACCAACAAACTAACAAACCAACAAACCACCAAACCAACAAACCAACAAACTAACAAACCACTAAACCAACAAACCAACAAACCCAACAAACCAACAAACCAACAAACCAACAAACCAACAAACCAACAAACCAACAAACCAACAAACCAAAAACCAACAAACCAACAAATCAACAAACCAACAAACCAACAAACCAACAAACCAACAAACCAACAAACCAACAACAACCAACAAACCAACAAACCAACAAACCAACAAACCAACAAACCAACAAACCAACAAACCAACAAACCAACAAACCAACAACCAACAAACCAACAAACCAACAAACCAACAAACCAAAAAACCAACAAACAAACAAACCAACAAACCAAGAAACCAACAAACCAACAAACCAACAAACCAACAAGCCAACAAACCAATAAACCAATATAGCAACAAACCAATAAAACAACAACCAACAAACCAACAATCCCACAACCAACAATTCAACAAACCAAAAAACCAACAAATCAACAAACCAACAAACCAATAAACCAATAAACCAACAAACCAACAAACCAACAAACCAACAAACCAACAAACCAACAAACCAACAACCAACAAACTAACAAACCAACAAACCAACAAACCAACAACCAACAACCAACAAACCAACAAACCAACAAACCAACAAACAACAAACCAACAAACCAACAAACCACAAACCACAAACCAACAAACCAACAACCACAACCCAACAAACCACCAAACCACAAACCAACAAACCAACAAACCAACAAACCAACAAACAAACAACCAACAAACCAACAAACCAACAAAACCAACAAACCAACAAACCAACAAACCAACAAACCAACAAA
This sequence comes from Atherix ibis, assembly GCA_958298945.1. Classification (NCBI taxonomy): domain Eukaryota; kingdom Metazoa; phylum Arthropoda; class Insecta; order Diptera; family Athericidae; genus Atherix; species Atherix ibis. The sequence continues at coordinate 85,592,213 of OY282608.1, read as the reverse complement.
CCAACAAACCAACAAACCAACAAACCAACAAACCAACAAACCAACAAACCAACAAACCAACAAACCAACAAACCAACAAACCAACAAACCAACAACCAACAAACCAACAAACCACAAACCAACAAACCAACACACAACAAACCAACAAACGAACAAGCCAACAAACCCACAAACCACTAACCAACAAACCAACAAACCATTAACCAAAAAACCAACAAACCAACAAACCAACAAACCAACAAACCAACAACCAACAAACCAACAAACCAACAAACCAACAAACCAACAAACCAAAAAACCAACAACTAACAAGCCAACAAACCAACAAACCAACATAGCAACAAACCAATAAAACAACAACCAACAAACCAACAATCCAACAAACCAACAAACCAATAAATTAACAAACCAACAAACCAACAAACCAACAACCAACAAACCAACAAACCAACAAACCAACAAACCAACACACCAACAAACCAACAAACGAACAATACACAAACCCACAAACCAACAAACCAACAAACCAACAAACCAACAAACCAACAAACCAACAAACCAACAAACCAACAAACCAACACACCAACAAACCAACAAACCAACAAACCACAACCAACAAACCAACAAACCAACAAACCAACAAACCAACAAACCAACAAGCCAACAAACCAACAAACCAACAAACCAACAAACCAACAAACCAACAAACCAACAAACCAACAATTTAACAAACCAACAAACTAACATAGCAACAAAAGAACATAGCAACAAAAGAACAAACCAACAAACCAACAAACCAACAAACCAATAAACCAACAAACCGACAAATCAACAAACCAACAAACCAACAAACCAACAAACCAACAAACCAACAAACCAACAAACCAACAAACCAACAAGCCAACAAACCAACAAAAAAAAAAAACCAACAAAAAAACAAACCAACAAACCAACAAACCAACAAACCAACAAACCAACAAACCAACAAACCAACAAACCAACAAACCAACAAACCAACAAACCAACAAACCAACAAACCAACAAACCAACAAACCAACAAACCAACACACCAACAAACCAACCAACGAACAAGCTAGCAAACCTACAAACCAACAAACCAACAAACCAACAAACCAACAAACCAACAAACCAAAAAACCAACACACCAACACACCAACAAACGAACAATCCAATAAACCCACAAACATACAAACCAACAAACCAACAACCCAACAAACCAAAAAACCAACAAACCAACAAACCGTCAAACCAACAAACCAACAAACCAACAAACCAACAACCACCAAACCAACAAACCAACAAACCAACAAACCAACAAACCAACAAACCAACAAGCCAACAAACCAACAAACCAAAAACAAAAAACCAACAAACCAACAAACCAACAAACCAACAAACCAACAAACCAACAAACTAACAAACCAACAAACTAACATAGCAACAAAAGAACATAGCAACAAAAGAACAAACCAACAAACCAACAAACCAACAAACTAACAAACCAACAAACCAACAAACCAACAAACCAATAACCAACAAACAAACAAACCAACAAACCAACAAACCAACAAACCAACAAACCAACAAACCAACAAACCAACAAACCAACAAACCAACAAACCAACAAACCAACAAACCAACAAACCAACAAACCAACAAACCAACAAACCAACAAACCAACAAACCAACAAACCAACAAACCAACAAACCAACAAACCAACAAACCAGCAAACCAACAAACCAACAAACCAACAAACCAACAAACCAACAAACCAACAAACCAACAAACCAACAAACCAACAAACCAACAAACCAACAAACCAACAAACCAACAAACCAACAAACCAACAAACCCAACAAACCAACAAACCAACAAACCAACAAACCAACAAACTAACAAACCAACAAACCAACAAACCAACAAACCAACACACCAACAAACCAACCAACGAACAAACCAACAAACCAACAAACCAACAAACCAACAAACCATGAACCAACAAACCAACAAACCAACAAACCAACAAACCAACAAACCAACAAACCAACAAACCAACAAACCAACAAACCAACAAACCAACAAACCAACAAACCAACAAACCAACAAACTAACAAACCAACAAACCAACAAACCAATAAACCAACGAACCAACAAACCAACAAACCAACAAACCAACAAACCAACAAACCAACAAACCAACAAACCAACAAACCAACAAACCAACAAACCAACAAACCAACAAACTTACAAACCAACAAACCAACAAACCAACAAACCAACAAACCAACACACCAACAAACCAACCAACGAACAAGCTAGCAAACCTACAAACCAACAAACCAACAAACCAACAAACCAACAAACCAACAAACCAAAAAACCAACACACCAACACACCAACAAACGAACAATCCAATAAACCCACAAACATACAAACCAACAAACCAACAACCCAACAAACCAAAAAACCAACAAACCAACAAACCATCAAACCAACAAACCAACAAACCAACAAACCAACAAACCAACAAACCAACAAACCAACAAACCAACAAACCAACAAGCCAACAAACCAACAAACCAAAAAACAAAAAACCAACAAACCAACAACCAACAAACCAACAAACCAACAAACTAACAAACCAACAAACTAACATAGCAACAAAAGAACATAGCAACAAAAGAACAAACCAACAAACCAACAAACCAACAAACTAACAAACCAACAAACCAACAAACCAACAAACCAATAAACCAACAAACCAACAAACTAACAAACCAACAAACCAACAAACCAACAAACCAATAAACCAACAAACCAACAAACCAACAAACCAACAAACCAACAAACCAACAAACTAACAAACCAACAAACCAACAAACCAACAAACAAACAAACCAACAAACCAACAAACCAACAAACCAACAAACCAACAAACCAACAAACCAACAAACCACAAACCAACAAACCAACAAACCAACAAACCAACAAACCAACAAACCAACAAACCAACAAACCAACAAACCAACAAACCAACAAACCAACAAACCCACAAACCAACAAACCAACAAACTAACAAACCAACAAACCAACAAACCAACAAACCAACAAACCAACAAACCAACAAACCAACAAACCAACAAACCAACAAACCAACAAACCAACAAACCAACAAACCAACAAACCAACAAACCAACAAACCAACAAACCAAGAAACTAACAAACCAACAAACCAACAAACCAACAAACCAACAAACCAACAAACCAACCAACCAACAAACCAACAAACCAACACACCAACAAACCAACAAACGAACAAGCCAACAAACCCACAAACCAACAAACCAACAAACCAACAAACCAACAAACCAAAAAACCAACAAACCAACAAACCAACAAACTAACAAACCAACAAACCAACAAACCAACAAACCAACAAACCAACAAACCAACAAACCAACAAACCAACAAACCAACAAGCCAACAAACCAACAAACCAACATAGCAACAAATCAATAAAACAACAACCAACAAACCAACAATCCAATAAACCAATAAACCAACAAACCAACAAACTAAAAAACCAACAAACCAACAAACCAACAAACCAACAAACCAACAAACCAACAAACCAACATACCAACAAACCAACAAACCAACACACCAACAAACCAACAAACGAACAAGCCAACAAAACCACAAACCATCAAACCAACAAACCAACAAAACAACAAACCAACAAACCAACAAACCAACAAACCAACAAACCAACAAACCAACAAACCAACAAACCAACAAACCAACAAACCAACAAATCAACAAACCAATAAACCAACAAACCAACAAACCAACAAGCCAACAAACCAACAAACCAACAAAGCAACAAACCACCAAACCAACAAACCAACAATTTAACAAACAAACAAACTAACATAGCAACAAAAGAACATAGCAACAAAAGAACAAACCAACAAACCAACAAACCAACAAACCAACAAACCAACAAACCAACAAACCAACAAACCAACAAACCAACAAACCAACAAACCAACAAACCAACAAACCGACAAATCAACAAACCAACAAACCAACAAACCAACAAACCAACAAACCAACAAACCAACAAACCAACAAACCAACAACCAACAAACCAACAAGCCAACAACCCAACATGGCAACAAACCAATAAAACAACAACCAACAAACCAACAATCCAACAAACCAACAAACCAACAAACTAACAAACCAACAAACCAACAAACCAACAAACCAACAAACCAACAAACCAACAAACCAACACACCAACAAACCAACAAGCGAACAAGCCAACAAACCCACAAACCAACAAACCAACAAACCAACAAACCAACAAACCAACAAACCAACAAACCAACAAACCAACAAACCAACAAACCAACACACCAACAAACCAACAAACCAACAAACCTACAAACCAACAAACCAACAAACCAACAAACCAACAAACCAACAAGCCAACAAACCAACAAACCAACAAACCAACAAACCAACAAACAAACAAACCAACAAACCAACAAACCAACAATTTAACAAACCAACAAACTAACATAGCAACAAAAGAACATAGCAACAAAAGAACAAACCAACAAACCAACAAACCAACAAACCAATAAACCAACAAACCAACAAATCAACAAACCAACAAACCAACAAACCAACAAACCAACAAACCAACAAACCAACAAACCAACAAACTAACAAACCAACAAACCAACAAACCAACAAGCCAACAACCCAACATAGCAACAAACCAATAAAACAACAACCAACAAACCAACAAACCAACAATCCAACAAACCAACAAACCAACAAACCAAAAAACCAACAAACCAACAAACCAACAAACCAACAAACCAATAAACCAATAAACCAACAAACCAACAAACCAACAAACCAACAAACCAACAAACAAACAAACCAACAAACCAACAAACCAACAAACCAACAAACCAACAAACCAACAAACCAACAAACCAACAAACCAACAAACCAACAAACCAACAAACCAACAAACCAACAAACCAACAAACCAACAAACCAACAAACCAACAAACCAACAAACCAACAAACCGACAAACCAACAAACCAACAAACCAATAAACCAACAAACCAACAAACCAACAAACGAACAAACCAACAAACCAACAAACCAACAAAATAACAAACCAACAAACGAACAAGCCATCAAACCCACAAACCAACAAACCAACAAACCAACAAACAAACAAACCAACAAATCTACAAACGAACAAACCAACAAGCCAACAAACCAACAAACCAACAAACCAACAAACCAACAAACCAACAAACCAACAAACCAACAAACCAACAAACCAACAAACCAACAAACCAACAAACCAACAAGCCAACAAACCAACAAACCAACAAACCAACAAACCAACAAACCAACAAACCAACAAACCAACAAACCAACAAACCAACAAACCAACAAACCAACAAACCAACAAACCAACAAACCAACAAACCAACAAACCAACAAACCAACAAACCAACAAACCAACAAACCAACAAACCAACAAACCAACAAACCAACAAACCAACAAACCAACAAACCAACAAACCAACAAACCAACAAACCAACAAACCAACAAACCAACAAACCAACAAACCAACAAACCAACAAACCAACACACCAACAAACCAACCAACGAACAAGCTAGCAAACCTACAAACCAACAAACCAACAAACCAACAAACCAACAAACCAACAAACCAAAAAACCAACACACCAACACACCAACAAACTAACAAACCAACAAACCAACAAACCAACAAACCAACAAACCCACAAACCAACACACCAACAAACCAACAAACGAACAAGCCAACAAACCCACAAACTAACAAACCAACAAACCAACAAACCAACAAACCAAAAAACCAACAAACCAACAAACCATCAAACCAACAAACCAACAAACCAACAAACCAACAAACCAACAAACTAACAAACCAACAAACCAACAAGCCAACAACCCAACATAGCAACAAACCAATAAAACAACAACCAACAAACCAACAAACCAACAATCCAACAAACCAACAAACCAACAAACCAAAAAACCAACAAACCAACAAACCAACAAACCAACAAACCAATAAACCAATAAACCAACAAACCAACAAACCAACAAACCAACAAACCAACAAACCAACAAACAAACAAACCAACAAACCAACAAACCAACAAACCAACAAACCAACAAACCAACAAACCAACAAACCAACAAACCAACAAACCAACAAACCAACAAACCAACAAACCAACAAACCAACAAACCAACAAACCAACAAACCAACAAACCAACAAACCAACAAACCAACAAACCAACAAACCAATAAACCAACAAACCAACAAACCAACAAACGAACAAACCAACAAACCAACAAAATAACAAACCAACAAACGAACAAGCCATCAAACCCACAAACCAACAAACCAACAAACCAACAAACCAACAAACCAACAAACCAACAAATCAACAAACCAACAAACCAACAAACCAACAAACCAACAAACCAACAAACCAACAAACTAACAAACCAACAAACCAACAAACCAACAAACCAACAAACCAACAAACCAACAAACCTACAAACCAACAAACCAACAAGCCAACAAACCAACAAACCAACAAACCAACAAACCAACAAACCAACAAACCAACAAACCAACAAACCAACAAACCAACAAACCAACAAACCAACAAACCAACAAACCAACAAACCAACAAACCAACAAACCAACAAACCAACAAACCAACAAACCAACAAACCAACAAACCAACAAACCAACAAACCAACAAACCAACAAACCAACAAACCAACAAACCAACAAACCAACAAACCAACAAACCAACAAACCAACAAACCAACAAACCAACAAACCAACAAACCAACAAACCAACACACCAACAAACCAACCAACGAACAAGCTAGCAAACCTACAAACCAACAAACCAACAAACCAACAAACCAACAAACCAACAAACCAAAAAACCAACACACCAACAAACCAACAAACCAACAAACCAACAAACCAACTAACCAACAAACCAACAAACCAACAAAAGAACAAGCCAACAAACCAACAAACCAACAAACCAACAAACCAACAAACCAGCAAACCAGCAAACCAACAAACCAAAAAACCAACAAACCAACAAAATAACAAACCAACAAACCAACAAACCAACAAACCAACAAACCAACAAAGCAACAAACCAACATAGCAACAAACCAACAAACCAACAAACCAACAAATCAACAAACCAACAAGCAAACAAACCATCAAACCAACAAACCAACAAACCAACAAACCAACCAACCAACAAACCAACAAACCAACAAACCAACAAACCAACAAACCAACAAACCAACAAACCAACAAACCAACAAACCAACAAACCAACAAACCAACAAACCAACAAACCAACAAACCAACAAACCAACAAACCAACAAATCAACACACCAACAAACCAACAAACGAACAAGCCAACAAACCCACAAAACAACAAACCAACAAACCAACAAACCAACAAACCAACAAACCAACAAACCAACAAACCAACAAACCAACAAACCACCAACCAACAAACCAACAAACCAACAAACCAACAAACAATTAAACCAACAAACCAACAAACCAACACACCAACAAACCAACAAACCAACAAACCAACAAACCAACAAACCGACAAATCAACAAACCAACAAACCAACAAACCAACAAACCAACAAACCAACAAACCAACAAACCAGCAAACCAACAAACCAACAAACCAACAAACCAACAAACCAACAAACCAACAAACCAACAAACCAACAAGCCAACAACCCAACATAGCAACAAACCAATAAAACAACAACCAACAAACCAAGAATCCAACAAACCAACAAACCAACAAACCAAAAAACCAACAAACCAACAAACCAACAAACCAACAAACCAATAAACCAATAAACCAACAAACCAACAAACCAGCAAACCAACAAACCAACAAACCAACAAACAAATAAACCAACAAACCAACAAACCAACAAACCAACAAACCAACAAACCAACAAACCAACAAACCAACAAACCAACAAACCAACAAACCAGCAAACCAACAAACCAACAAATCAACAAACCAACAAACCAACAAACCAACAAACCAACAAAGCAACAAACCAACAAACCAACAAACCAATAAACCAACAAACCAACAAACCAACAAACGAACAAACCAACAAACCAACAAACCAACAAAACAACAAAATAACAAACCAACAAACCAACAAACGAACAAGCCAACAAACCCACAAACCAACAAACCAACAAACCAACAAACCAACAAACCAACAAACCAACAAACCAACAAACCAACAAACCAACAAACCAACAAACCAACAAACCAACAAACCAACAAACCAACAAACCAACAAACCAACAAACCAACAAACCAACAAGCCAAAAAACCAACAAACCAACAAACCAACAAACCAACAAACCAACAAACCAACAAACCAACAAACCAACAAACCAACAAACCAATAAACCAACAAACCAACAAACCAACAAACCAACAAACCAACAAACCAACAAACCAACAAACCAACAAACCAACAAACCAACAAACCAACAAACCAACAAACCAACAAACCAATAAACCAACAAACCCACAAACCAACACACCAACAAACCAACCAACGAACAAGCCAGCAAACCTACAAACCAACAAACCAACAAACCAACAAACCAACAAACCAACAAACCAACAAACCAACAAACCAACAAACCAATAAACCAACAAGCCAATAAACCCACAAACCAACAAACCAACAAACCAACAAACCAACAAACCAAAAAACCAACAAACCAACAAACCATCAAACCAACAAACCAACAAACCAACAAACCAACAAACCAACAAACCAACAAACCAACAAGCCAACAAACCAGCAAACCAAAAAACAACAAACCAACAAACCAACAAACCAACAAACCAACAAACCAACAAACCAACAAACCAACAAACTAACAAACCAACAAACAAATATAGCAACAAAAGAACATAGCAACAAAAGAACAAACCAACAAACCAACACACCAACAAACCAACAAACGAACAAGCCAACAAACCCACAAACCCACAAACCAACAAACCAACAAACCAACAAACCAACAAACCAACAAACCAACAAACCAACAAACCAACAAACCAACAAACCAACAAACCAACAAACCAACAAACCAACAAACCAACAAACCAACAAACCAACAAACCAACAAGCCAACAAACCAACAAACCAACAAACCAACAAACGAACAATCCAACAAACCCACAAACCAACAATCCAACAAACCAACACACCAACAAACCCACAAACCAACAAACCAACAAACCAAAAAACCAACAAACCAACAAACCAACAAACCAACAAACCAACAAACCAACAAACTAACAAGCCAACAAACCAACAAACCAACAAACCAACAAACCAACAAACCAACAAACCAACAAACCAACAAACCAACAAACCAACAAACCAATAAACCAACAAACCAACAAACCATCAAACCAACAAACCAACAAACCAACAAACCAACAAACCAACAAACCAACAAACCAACAAACCAACAAACCAACAAACCAACAAACCAACAAACCAACAAACCAACAAACCAACAAACCAATAAACCAACAAACCAACAAACCAACAAACCAACAAACCAACACACCAACAAACCAACAAACCCACAAACCAACAAACCAACAAACCAACAAACCAACAAACCAACAAACCAACAAACCAACAAACCAACAAACCAACAAACCAACAAACCAACAAACCAACAAAACAACAAACCAACAAACCAACAAGCCAAAAAACCAACAAACCAACAAACCAACAAACCAACAAACCAACAAACCAACAAACCAACAAACCAACAAACCAATAAACCAACAAACCAACAAACCAACAAACCAACAAACCAACAAACCAACAAACCAACAAACCAACAAACCAACAAACCAACAAACCAACAAACCAACAAACCAACAAACCAATAAACCAACAAACTCACAAACCAACACACCAACAAACCAACCAACGAACAAGCCAGCAAACCTACAAACCAACAAACCAACAAACCAACAAACCAACAAACCAAAAAACCAACACACCAACAACCCAACAAACGAACAAGCCAATAAACCCACAAACCAACAAACCAACAAACCAACAAACCAACAAACCAAAAAACCAACAAACCAACAAACCATCAAACCAACAAACCAACAAACCAACAAACCAACAAACCAACAAACCAACAAACCAACAACCCAACAAACCAGCAAACCAAAAAACAACAAACCAACAAACCAACAAACCAACAAACCAACAAACCAACAAACCAACAAACCAACAAACCAACAAACCAACAAACCAACAAACCAACAAACTAACAAACCAACAAACAAATATAGCAACAAAAGAACATAGCAACAAAAGAACAAACCAACAAACCAACACACCAACAAACCAACAAACGAACAAGCCAACAAACCCACAAACCAACAAACCAACAAACCAACAAACCAACAAACCAACAAACCAACAAACCAACAAACCAACAAACCAACAAACCAACAAACCAACAAACCAACAAACCAACAAACCAACAAACCAACAAACCAACAAACCAACAAACCAACAAGCCAACAAACCAACAAACCAACAAACCAACAAACGAACAATCCAACAAACCCACAAACCAACAAACCAACAAACCAACACACCAACAAACCCACAAACCAACAAACCAACAAACCAAAAAACCTACAAACCAACAAACCAACAAACCAACAAACCAACAAACCAACAAACGACCAAGCCAACAAACCAACAAACCAAAAAACCAACAAACCAACAAACCAACAAACCAACAAACCAACAAACCAACAAACCAATAAACCAACAAACCAACAAACCATCAAACCAACAAACCAACAAACCAACAAACCAACAAACCAACAAACCAACAAACCAACAAACCAATAAACCAACAAACCAACAAACCAACAAACCAACACACCAACAAACCAACCAACGAACAAGCCAGCAAACCTACAAACCAACAAACCAACAAACCAACAAACCAACAAACCAACAAACCAAAAAACCAAAAAACCAACACACCAACAAACCAACAAACGAACAAGCCAATAAACCCACAAACCAACAAACCAACAAACCAACAAACCAACAAACCAAAAAACCAACAAACCAACAAACCATCAAACCAACAAACCAACAAACCAACAAACCAACAAACCAACAAACCAACAAACCAACAAGCCAACAAACCAACAAACCAAAAAACAACAAACCAACAAACCAACAAACCAATAAACCAACAAACCAACAAACCAACAAACCAACAAACCAACAAACTAACAAACCAACAAACTAACATAGCAACAAAAGAACATAGCAACAAAAGAACAAACCAACAAACCAACAAACCAGCAAACCAACAAACTAACAAACCAACAAACCACCAAACCAACAAACCAACGAACTAACAAACCACTAAACCAACAAACGAACAAACCAACAAACCAACAAACCAACAAACCAACAAACCAACAAACCAACAAACCAAAAAACCAACAAACCAACAAATCAACAAACCAACAAACCAACAAACCAACAAACCAACAAACCAACAAACCAACAAACCAACAAACCAACAAACCAACAAACCAACAAACCAACAAACCAACAAACCAACAAACCAACAAACCAACAAACAAACAAACCAACAAACCAACAAACCAACAAACCAACAAACCAACAAACCAACAAACCAACAAGCCAACAAACCAATAAACCAATATAGCAACAAACCAATAAAACAACAACCAACAAACCAACAATCCAACAAACCAACAAACCAACAAACCAAAAAACCAACAAATCAACAAACCAACAAACCAATAAACCAATAAACCAACAAACCAACAAACCAACAAACCAACAAACCAACAAACCAACAAACCAACAAACTAACAAACCAACAAACCAACAAACCAACAAACCAACAAACCAACAAACCAACAAACCAACAAACCAACAAACCAACAAACCAACAAACCAACAAACCAACAAACCAACAAACCAACAAACCAACAAACCAGCAAACCAACAAACCAACAAAGCAACAAACCAACAAACAAACAAACCAACAAACCAACAAACCAACAAACCAACAAACTAACAAACCAACAAACCAACAAACCAACAAACCAACAAACCAACAAACCAACAAACCAACAAACCAACAAACCAACAAACCAACAAACCAACAAACCAACAAACCAACAAACCAACAAACCAACAAACCAACAAACCAACAAACCAACAAACCAACAAACCAACAAACCAACAAACCAACAAACCAACACACCAACAAACCAACAAACGAACAAGCCAACAAACCCACAAACCAACTAACCAACAAACCAACAAACCATTAAACCAAAAAACCAACAAACCAACAAACCAACAAACCAACAAACCAACAAACCAACAAACCAACAAACCAACAAACCAACAAACCAAAAAACCAACAAACTAACAAGCCAACAAACCAACAAACCAACATAGCAACAAACCAATAAAACAACAACCAACAAACCAACAATCCAACAAACCAACAAACCAACAAATTAACAAACCAACAAACCAACAAACCAACAAACCAACAAACCAACAAACCAACAAACCAACAAACCAACACACCAACAAACCAACAAACGAACAATACAACAAACCCACAAACCAACAAACCAACAAACTAACAAACCAACAAACCAACAAACCAACAAACCAACAAACCAACACACCAACAAACCAACAAACCAACAAACCAACAAACCAACAAACCAACAAACCAACAAACCAACAAACCAACAAACCAACAAACCAACAAGCCAACAAACCAACAAACCAACAAACCAACAAACCAACAAACCAACAAACCAACAAACCAACAAACCAACAAACCAACAATTTAACAAACCAACAAACTAACATAGCAACAAAAGAACATAGCAACAAAAGAACAAACCAACAAACCAACAAACCAACAAACCAATAAACCAACAAACCGACAAATCAACAAACCAACAAACCAACAAACCAACAAACCAACAAACCAACAAACCAACAAACCAACAAACCAACAAACCAACAAACCAACAAACCAACAAACCAACAAGCCAACAACCCAACATAGCAACAAACCAATAAAACAACAACCACCAAACCAACAAACCAACAATCCAACAAACCAACAAACCAACAAACCAAAAATCCATCAAACCTACAAACCAACAAACCAACAAACCAATAAACCAATAAACCAACAAACCAACAAACCAACAAACCAACAAACCAACAAACCAACAAACCAACAAACAAACAAACCAACAAACCAACAAACCAACAAACCAACAAACCAACAAACCAACAAACCAACAAACTAACAAACCAACAAACCAACAAACCAACAAACCAACAAACCAACAAACCAACAAACGAACAAGCCATCACCCACAAACCAACAAACCAACAAACCAACAAACCAACAAACCAACAAACCAACAAACCAACAAACCAACAAACCAACAAACCAACAAACCAACAAACCAACAAACCAACAAACCAACAAACCAACAAACCAACAAACCAACAAACCAACAAACCAACAAACCAACAAACCAACAAACCAACAAACCAACAAGCCAACAAACCCACAAACCAACAAACCAACAAACCAACAAACCAACAAACCAACAAACCAAAAAACCAACAAACCAACAAACCAACAAACTAACAAACCAACAAACCAACAAACCAACAAACCAACAAACCAACAAACCAACAAACCAACAAACCAACAAACCAACAAACCAACAAGCCAATAAACCAACAAACCAACATAGCAACAAATCAATAAAACAACAACCAACAAACCAACAATCCAATAAACCAATAAACCAACAAACCAACAAACTAAAAAACCAACAAACCAACAAACCAACAAACCAACAAACCAACAAACCAACAAACCAACATACCAACAAACCAACAAACCAACACACCAACAAACCAACAAACGAACAAGCCAACAAACCCACAAACCAACAAACCAACAAACCAACAAAACAACAAACCAACAAACCAACAAACCAACAAACCAACAAACCAACAAACCAACAAACCAACAAACCAACAAATCAACAAACCAATAAACCAACAAACCAACAAACCAACAAGCCAACAAACCAACAAACCAACAAACCAACAAAGCAACAAACCACCAAACCAACAAACCAACAAACCAACAATTTAACAAACCAACAAACTAACATAGCAACAAAAGAACATAGCAACAAAAGAACAAAGCAACAAACCAACAAACCAACAAACCAACAAACCAACAAACCAACAAACCAACAAACCAACAAACCGACAAACCAACAAACCAACAAACCAACAAACCAACAAACCAACAAACCAACAAACCAACAAACCAACAAACCAACAAACCAACAAACCAACAAACCAACAAGCCAACAACCCAACATAGCAACAAACCAATAAAACAACAACCAACAAACCAACAATCCAACAAACCAACAAACCAACAAACTAACAAACCAACAAACCAACAAACCAACAAACCAACAAACCAACAAACCAACAAACCAACAAACCAACACACCAACAAACCAACAAACGAACAAGCCAACAAACCCACAAACCAACAAACCAATAAACCAACAAACCAACAAATCAACAAACCAACAAACCAACAAACCAACAAACAAACAAACCAACAAACCAACAAACTAACAAACCAACAAACCAACAAACCCACAAGCCAACAACCCAACATAGCAACAAACCAATAAAACAACAACCAACAAACCAACAAACCAACAATCCAACAAACCAACAAACCAACAAACCAAAAAACCAACAAACCAACAAACCAACAAACCAACAAACCAATAAACCAATAAACCAACAAACCAACAAACCAACAAACCAACAAACCAACAAACAAACAAACCAACAAACCAACAAACCAACAAACCAACAAACCAACAAACCAACAAACCAACAAACCAACAAACCAACAAACCAACAAACCAACAAACCAACAAACCAACAAACCAACAAACCAACAAACCAACAAACCAACAAACCAACAAACCAACAAACCAACAAACCAACAAACCAACAAACCAACAAGCCAACAAACCCACAAACCAACAAACCAACAAACCAACAAACCAACAAACCAACAAACCAAAAAACCAACAAACCAACAAACCAACAAACTAACAAACCAACAAACCAACAAACCAACAAACCAACAAACCAACAAACCAACAAACCAACAAACCAACAAACCAACAAACCAACAAGCCAACAAACCAACAAACCAACATAGCAACAAATCAATAAAACAACAACCAACAAACCAACAATCCAATAAACCAATAAACCAACAAACCAACAAACTAAAAAACCAACAAACCAACAAACCAACAAACCAACAAACCAACAAACCAACAAACCAACATACCAACAAACCAACAAACCAACACACCAACAAACCAACAAACGAACAAGCCAACAAACCCACAAACCAACAAACCAACAAACCAACAAAACAACAAACCAACAAACCAACAAACCAACAAACCAACAAACCAACAAACCAACAAACCAACAAACCAACAAATCAACAAACCAATAAACCAACAAACCAACAAACCAACAAGCCAACAAACCAACAAACCAACAAACCAACAAAGCAACAAACCACCAAACCAACAAACCAACAAACCAACAATTTAATAAACCAACAAACTAACATAGCAACAAAAGAACATAGCAACAAAAGAACAAAGCAACAAACCAACAAACCAACAAACCAACAAACCAACAAACCAACAAACCAACAAACCAACAAACCGACAAACTAACAAACCAACAAACCAACAAACCAACAAACCAACAAACCAACAAACCAACAAACCAACAAACCAACAAACCAACAAACCAACAAACCAACAAGCCAACAACCCAACATAGCAACAAACCAATAAAACAACAACCAACAAACCAACAATCCAACAAACCAACAAACCAACAAACTAACAAACCAACAAACCAACAAACCAACAAACCAACAAACCAACAAACCAACAAACCAACAAACCAACACACCAACAAACCAACAAACGAACAAGCCAACAAACCCACAAACCAACAAACCAACAAACCAACAAACCAACAAACCAACAAACCAACAAACCAACAAACCAACACACCAACAAACCAACAAACCAACAAACCTACAAACCAACAAACCAACAAACCAACAAACCAACAAACCAACAAGCCAACAAACCAACAAACCAACAAACCAACAAACCAACAAACAAACAAACCAACAAACCAACAAACCAACAATTTAACAAACCAACAAACTAACATAGCAACAAAAGAACATAGCAACAAAAGAACAAACCAACAAACCAACAAACCAACAAACCAATAAACCAACAAACCAACAAATCAACAAACCAACAAACCAACAAACCAACAAACAAACAAACCAACAAACTAACAAACCAACAAACCAACAAACCAACAAACCAACAAACCAACACACCAACAAACCAACAAACCAACAAACCAACAAACCAACAAACCAACAAACCAACAAACCAACAAACCAACAAACCAACACACCAACAAACCAACAAACCAACAAACCAACAAACCAACAATCCAACAAACCAACAAACCAACAAACTAACAAACCAACAAACCAACAAACCAACAAACCAACAAACCAACAAACCAACAAACCAACAAACCAACACACCAACAAACCAACAAACGAACAAGCCAACAAACCCACAAACCAACAAACCAATAAACCAACAAACCAACAAATCAACAAACCAACAAACCAACAAACCAACAAACAAACAAACCAACAAACCAACAAACTAACAAACCAACAAACCAACAAACCCACAAGCCAACAACCCAACATAGCAACAAACCAATAAAACAACAACCAACAAACCAACAAACCAACAATCCAACAAACCAACAAACCAACAAACCAAAAAACCAACAAACCAACAAACCAACAAACCAACAAACCAATAAACCAATAAACCAACAAACCAACAAACCAACAAACCAACAAACCAACAAACAAACAAACCAACAAACCAACAAACCAACAAACCAACAAACCAACAAACCAACAAACCAACAAACCAACAAACCAACAAACCAACAAACCAACAAACCAACAAACCAACAAACCAACAAACCAACAAACCAACAAACCAACAAACCAACAAACCAACAAACCAACAAACCAACAAACCAACAAACCAACAAGCCAACAAACCCACAAACCAACAAACCAACAAACCAACAAACCAACAAACCAACAAACCAAAAAACCAACAAACCAACAAACCAACAAACTAACAAACCAACAAACCAACAAACCAACAAACCAACAAACCAACAAACCAACAAACCAACAAACCAACAAACCAACAAACCAACAAGCCAACAAACCAACAAACCAACATAGCAACAAATCAATAAAACAACAACCAACAAACCAACAATCCAATAAACCAATAAACCAACAAACCAACAAACTAAAAAACCAACAAACCAACAAACCAACAAACCAACAAACCAACAAACCAACAAACCAACATACCAACAAACCAACAAACCAACACACCAACAAACCAACAAACGAACAAGCCAACAAACCCACAAACCAACAAACCAACAAACCAACAAAACAACAAACCAACAAACCAACAAACCAACAAACCAACAAACCAACAAACCAACAAACCAACAAACCAACAAATCAACAAACCAATAAACCAACAAACCAACAAACCAACAAGCCAACAAACCAACAAACCAACAAACCAACAAAGCAACAAACCACCAAACCAACAAACCAACAAACCAACAATTTAATAAACCAACAAACTAACATAGCAACAAAAGAACATAGCAACAAAAGAACAAAGCAACAAACCAACAAACCAACAAACCAACAAACCAACAAACCAACAAACCAACAAACCAACAAACCGACAAACTAACAAACCAACAAACCAACAAACCAACAAACCAACAAACCAACAAACCAACAAACCAACAAACCAACAAACCAACAAACCAACAAACCAACAAGCCAACAACCCAACATAGCAACAAACCAATAAAACAACAACCAACAAACCAACAATCCAACAAACCAACAAACCAACAAACTAACAAACCAACAAACCAACAAACCAACAAACCAACAAACCAACAAACCAACAAACCAACAAACCAACACACCAACAAACCAACAAACGAACAAGCCAACAAACCCACAAACCAACAAACCAACAAACCAACAAACCAACAAACCAACAAACCAACAAACCAACAAACCAACACACCAACAAACCAACAAACCAACAAACCTACAAACCAACAAACCAACAAACCAACAAACCAACAAACCAACAAGCCAACAAACCAACAAACCAACAAACCAACAAACCAACAAACAAACAAACCAACAAACCAACAAACCAACAATTTAACAAACCAACAAACTAACATAGCAACAAAAGAACATAGCAACAAAAGAACAAACCAACAAACCAACAAACCAACAAACCAATAAACCAACAAACCAACAAATCAACAAACCAACAAACCAACAAACCAACAAACAAACAAACCAACAAACTAACAAACCAACAAACCAACAAACCAACAAACCAACAAACCAACACACCAACAAACCAACAAACCAACAAACCAACAAACCAACAAACCAACAAACCAACAAACCAACAAACCAACAAACCAACAAACCAACAAGCCAACAAACCAACAAACCAACAAACCAACAAACCAACAAACCAACAAACCAACAAACCAACAAACCAACAATTTAACAAACCAACAAACTAACATAGCAACAAAAGAACATAGCAACAAAAGAACAAACCAACAAACCAACAAACCAACAAACCAATAAACCAACAAACCGACAAATCAACAAACCAACAAACCAACAAACCAACAAACCAACAAACCAACAAACCAACAAACCAACAAACCAACAAACCAACAAACCAACAAACCAACAAACCAACAAGCCAACAACCCAACATAGCAACAAACCAATAAAACAACAACCACCAAACCAACAAACCAACAATCCAACAAACCAACAAACCAACAAACCAAAAAACCATCAAACCTACAAACCAACAAACCAACAAACCAATAAACCAATAAACCAACAAACCAACAAACCAACAAACCAACAAACCAACAAACCAACAAACCAACAAACAAACAAACCAACAAACCAACAAACCAACAAACCAACAAACCAACAAACCAACAAACCAACAAACTAACAAACCAACAAACCAACAAACCAACAAACCAACAAACCAACAAACCAACAAACGAACAAGCCATCACCCACAAACCAACAAACCAACAAACCAACAAACCAACAAACCAACAAACCAACAAACCAACAAACCAACAAACCAACAAACCAACAAACCAACAAACCAACAAACCAACAAACCAACAAACCAACAAACCAACAAACCAACAAACCAACAAACCAACAAACCAACAAACCAACAAACCAACAAACCAACAAGCCAACAAACCCACAAACCAACAAACCAACAAACCAACAAACCAACAAACCAAAAAACCAACAAACCAACAAACCAACAAACTAACAAACCAACAAACCAACAAACCAACAAACCAACAAACCAACAAACCAACAAACCAACAAACCAACAAACCAACAAACCAACAAGCCAACAAACCAACAAACCAACATAGCAACAAATCAATAAAACAACAACCAACAAACCAACAATCCAATAAACCAATAAACCAACAAACCAACAAACTAAAAAACCAACAAACCAACAAACCAACAAACCAACAAACCAACAAACCAACAAACCAACATACCAACAAACCAACAAATCAACACACCAACAAACCAACAAACGAACAAGCCAACAAACCCACAAACCAACAAACCAACAAACCAACAAAACAACAAACCAACAAACCAACAAACCAACAAACCAACAAACCAACAAACCAACAAACCAACAAACCAACAAATCAACAAACCAATAAACCAACAAACCAACAAACCAACAAGCCAACAAACCAACAAACCAACAAACCAACAAAGCAACAAACCACCAAACCAACAAACCAACAAACCAACAATTTAACAAACCAACAAACTAACATAGCAACAAAAGAACATAGCAACAAAAGAACAAAGCAACAAACCAACAAACCAACAAACCAACAAACCAACAAACCAACAAACCAACAAACCAACAAACCGACAAACCAACAAACCAACAAACCAACAAACCAACAAACCAACAAACCAACAAACCAACAAACCAACAAACCAACAAACCAACAAACCAACAAACCAACAAGCCAACAACCCAACATAGCAACAAACCAATAAAACAACAACCAACAAACCAACAATCCAACAAACCAACAAACCAACAAACTAACAAACCAACAAACCAACAAACCAACAAACCAACAAACCAACAAACCAACAAACCAACAAACCAACACACCAACAAACCAACAAACGAACAAGCCAACAAACCCACAAACCAACAAACCAACAAACCAACAAACCAACAAACCAACAAACCAACAAACCAACAAACCAACACACCAACAAACCAACAAACCAACAAAACTACAAACCAACAAACCAACAAACCAACAAACCAACAAACCAACAAGCCAACAAACCAACAAACCAACAAACCAACAAACCAACAAACAAACAAACCAACAAACCAACAAACCAACAATTTAACAAACCAACAAACTAACATAGCAACAAAAGAACATAGCAACAAAAGAACAAACCAACAAACCAACAAACCAACAAACCAATAAACCAACAAACCAACAAATCAACAAACCAACAAACCAACAAACCAACAAACAAACAAACCAACAAACCAACAAACTAACAAACCAACAAACCAACAAACCCACAAGCCAACAACCCAACATAGCAACAAACCAATAAAACAACAACCAACAAACCAACAAACCAACAATCCAACAAACCAACAAACCAACAAACCAAAAAACCAACAAACCAACAAACCAACAAACCAACAAACCAATAAACCAATAAACCAACAAACCAACAAACCAACAAACCAACAAACCAACAAACAAACAAACCAACAAACCAACAAACCAACAAACCAACAAACCAACAAACCAACAAACCAACAAACCAACAAACCAACAAACCAACAAACCAACAAACCCACAAACCAACAAACCAACAAACCAACAAACCAACAAACCAACAAACCAACAAACCAACAAACCAACAAACCAACAAACCAACAAACCAACAAACCAACAAACCAATAAACCAACAAACCAACAAACCAACAAACGAACAAACCAACAAACCAACAAACCAACAAACCAAAAAACCAACAAACCAACAAACCATCAAACCCACAAACCAACAAACCAACAAACCAACAAACCAACAAACCAACAAACCAACAAACCAACAAACCAACAAACCAACAAACCAACAAACCAACAAACCAACAAACCAACAAACCAACAAACCAACAAACCAACAAACCAACAAACCAACAAACCAACAAACCAACAAACCAACAAACCAACAAACCAACAAACCAACAAACCAACAAACCAACAAACCAACAAACCAACAAACCAACAAACCAACAAACCAACAAACCAACAAACAAACAAACCAACAAACCAACAAACCAACAAACCAACACACCAACAAACCAACCAACGAACAAGCTAGCAAACCTACAAACCAACAAACCAACAAACCAACAAACCAACAAACCAAAAAACCAACACACCAACACACCAACAAACGAACAATCCAATAAACCCACAAACCAACAAACCA
Source organism: Atherix ibis (assembly GCA_958298945.1). Classification (NCBI taxonomy): domain Eukaryota; kingdom Metazoa; phylum Arthropoda; class Insecta; order Diptera; family Athericidae; genus Atherix; species Atherix ibis. Next base: position 85,569,977 of record OY282608.1, on the reverse strand, counting down.
ACAAACCAACTACCCAACAAACCAAAAAACCAACAAACCAACAAACCAACAAACCAACAAACCAACAAACCAACAAACCAACAAGCCAACAAACCAACAAACCAAAAAACCAAAAACCAACAAACCAACAAACCAACAAACCAACAAACCAACAAACCAACAAACTAACAAACCAACAAACTAACATAGCAACAAAAGAACATAGCAACAAAAAAACAAGCCAACAAACCAACAAACCAGCAAACCAACAAACTAACAAACCAACAAACCAACAAACCAACAAACCAACAAACTAACAAACCAACAAACCAACAAACCAACAAACAAACAAACCAACAAACCAACAAACCAACAAACCAACAAACCAACAAACCAACAAACCAACAAACCAACAAACCAACAAACCAACAAACCAACAAACCAACAAACCAACAAACCAACAAACCAACAAACCAACAAACCAACAAACCAACAAACTAACAAACCAACAAACCAACAAACCAACAAACCAACAAACCAACAAACCAACAAACCAACAAACCAAGAAACCAACAAACCAACAAACCAACAAACCAACAAACCAACAAACCAACAAACCAACAAACCAACAAACCAACAAACCAACAAACCAACAAACCATCAAACCAACAAACCAACAAACCAACAAACCAACAAACCAACAAACCAACACACCAACAAACGAACAAGCCAACAAACCCACAAACCAACAAACCAACAAACCAACAAACCAACAAATCAACAAACCAATAAACCAACAAACCAACATAGCAACAAATCAATAAAACAATAACCAACAAACCAACAATCCAATAAACCAATAAACCAACAAACCAACATAGCAACAATTCAATAAAACAACAACCAACAAACCAACAATCCAATAAACCAATAAACCAACAAACCAACAAACTAACAAACCAACAAACCAACAAACCAACAAACCAACAAACCAACAAACCAACAAACCAACAAACCAACAAACCAACACACCAACAAACCAACAAACGAACAAGCCAACAAACCCACAAACTAACAAACCAACAAACCAACAAAACAACAAACCAACAAACCAACAAACCAACAAACCAACAAACCAACAAACCAACAAACCAACAAACCAACAAACCAACAAATCAACAAACCAATAAACCAACAAACGAACAAACCAACAAGCCAACAAACCAACAAACCAACAAACCAACAAACCAACAAACCACCAAACCAACAAACCAACAAACCAACAAACCAACAATTTAACAAACCAACAATCTAACATAGCAACAAAAGAACATAGCAACAAAAGAACAAACCAACAAACCAACAAACCAACAAACCAACAAACCGACAAATCAGCAAACCAACAAATCAACAAACCAACAAACCAACAAACCAACAAACCAACAAACCAACAAACCAACAAACCAACAAGCCAACAACCCAACATAGCAACAAACCAATAAAACAACAACCAACAAACCAACAAACCAACAATCCAACAAACCAACAAACCAACAAACCAAAAAACCAACAAACCAACAAACCAACAAACCAACAAACCAATAAACCAATAAACCAACAAACCAACAAACCAACAAACCAACAAACCAACAAACAAACAAACCAACAAACCAACAAACCAACAAACCAACAAACCAACAAACCAACAAACCAACAAACCAACAAACCAACAAACCAACAAACCAACAAACCAACAAGCCAACAAACCAACAAACCAACAAACCAACAAACCAACAAACCAACAAACCAACAAACCAACAAACCAACACACCAACAAACCAACAAACGAACAAGCCAACAAACCCACAAACTAACAAACCAACAAACCAACAAAACAACAAACCAACAAACCAACAAACCAACAAACCAACAAACCAACAAACCAACAAACCAACAAACCAACAAACCAACAAATCAACAAACCAATAAACCAACAAACGAACAAACCAACAAGCCAACAAACCAACAAACCAACAAACCAACAAATCAACAAACCACCAAACCAACAAACTAACAAACCAACAAACCAACAATTTAACAAACCAACAATCTAACATAGCAACAAAAGAACATAGCAACAAAAGAACAAACCAACAAACCAACAAACCAACAAACCAACAAACCAACAAACCGACAAATCAGCAAACCAACAAATCAACAAACCAACAAACCAACAAACCAACAAACCAACAAACCAACAAACCAACAAACCAACAAACCAACAAGCCAACAACCCAACATAGCAACAAACCAATAAAACAACAACCAACAAACCAACAAACCAACAATCCAACAAACCAACAAACCAACAAACCAAAAAACCAACAAACCAACAAACCAACAAACCAACAAACCAATAAACCAATAAACCAACAAACCAACAAACCAACAAACCAACAAACCAACAAACAAACAAACCAACAAACCAACAAACCAACAAACCAACAAACCAACAAACCAACAAACCAACAAACCAACAAACCAACAAACCAACAAACCAACAAGCCAACAAACCAACAAACCAACAAACCAACAAACCAACAAACCAACAAACCAACAAACCAACAAACCAACAAACCAACAAACCAATAAACCAACAAACCAACAAACCAACAAACGAACAAACCAAGAAACCAACAAAATAACAAACCAACAAACGAACAAGCCAACAAACCCACAAACCAACAAACCAACAAACCAACAAACCAACAAACCAACAAACCAACAAACCAACAAACCAACAAACCAACAAACCAACAAACCAACAAACCAACAAACCAACAAACCAACAAACCAACAAACCAACAAACCAACAAACCAACAAACCAACAAACCAACAAGCCAACAAACCAACAAACCAAAAAACCAACAAACCAACAAACCAACAAACCCACAAACCAACAAACCAACAAACCAACAAACCAACAAACCAACAAACCAACAAACCAACAAACCAAGAAACCAACAAACCAACAAACCAAACAAACCAACAAACCAACAAACCAATAAACCAACAAACCAACAAACCAACAAACCAACAAACCAACACACCAACAAAACAACCAATGAACAAGCCAGCAAACCTACAAACCTACAAACCAACAAACTAACAAACCAACAAACCAACAAACCAACAAACCAACAAACCAACAAACCAACAAACCAACAATTAAAAAAACCAACACACCAACAAACCAACAAAAGAACAATCCAATAAACCCACAAACCAACAAACCAACAAACCAACAAACCAACAAACCAACAAGCCAACAAACCAACAAACCAAAAAACAACAAACCAACAAACCAACAAACCAACAAACCAACAAACCAACAAACCAACAAACCAACAAACCAACAAACCAAAAAACCAACAAACCAACAAACCAACAAACTAACAAACCAACAAACTAACATAGCAACAAAAGAACAAACCAACAAACCAACAAACCAGCAAACCAACAAACTAGCAAACCAACAAACCAACAAACCAACAAACCAACAAACTAACAAACCAACAAACCAACAAACCAACAAACCAACAAACCAACAAACCAACAAACCAACAAACCAACAAACCAACAAACCAACAAACCAACAAACCAACAAACCAACAAACCAACCAACCAACAAACCAATAAACCAACAAACCAACAAACCAACAAACGAACAAACCAATAAACCAACAAACCAACAAACCAACAAACCAACAAAGCAACAAACCAACAAACCAACAAACCTACAAACCAATAAACCAACAAACCAACAAACCAACAAACCAACAAACCAACTAACCAACAAACCAACAAAAGAACAAGCCAACAAACCAACAAACCAACAAACCAACAAACCAACAAACCAACAAACCAACAAACCAACAAACCAACAAACCAACAAACCAACAAAACAACAAACCAACAAACCAACAAACCAACAAACCAAAAAAACCAACAAACCAACAAACCAACAAACCAACAAGCCAACAAACCAACAAACCAACATACCAACAAACCAACAAACCAACAAACCAACAAACCAACAAACTAACAAACCAACAAACTAACATAGCAACAAAAGAACATAGCAACAAAAGAACAAACCAACAAACCAACAAACCAGCAAACCAACAAACTAACAAACCAACAAACCAACAAACCAACAAACCAACAAACCAACAAACCAACAAACCAAAAAACCAACAAACCAACAAACCAACAAACCAACAAACCAACAAACCAACAAACCAACAAACTAACAAACTAACAAACCAACAAACCAACAAACTAACAAACCAACAAACCAACAAACCAACAAACCAACAAACCAACAAACCAACAAACCAACAAACCAACAAACCAACAAACCAACAAACCAACAAACTAACAAACCAACAAACCAACAAACCAACAAACCAACAAACCAACAAACCAACAAACCAACAAACCAACAAACCAACAAACCAACAAACCAACAAACCAACAAACCAAAAAACCAACAAACCAACAAACCAACAAACCAACAAACCAACAAACCAACATAGCAACAAGCCAACAAACCAACAAACCAACATACCAACAAACCAATAAAACAGCAACCAACAATCCAACAATCCAACAAACCAACAAACCAACAAACCAACAAACCAAAAAACCAACAAACCAACAAACCAACAAACCAACAAACCAACAAACCAATAAACCAATAAACCAACAAACCAATAAACCAACAAACCAACAAACCAACAAACCAACAAACCAACAAACCAACAAACCAACAAACCAACAAACAAACAAACCAACAAACCAACAAACCAACAAACCAACAAACCAACAAACCAACAAACCAACAAACCAACAAACCAACAAACCAACAAACCAACAAACCAACAAACCAACCAACCAACAAACCAATAAACCAACAAACCAACAAACCAACAAACGAACAAACCAATAAACCAACAAACCAACAAACCAACAAACCAACAAACCAACAAACCAACAAACATACAAACCAATAAACCAACAAACCAACAAACCAACAAACCAACAAACCAACTAACCAACGAACCAACAAAAGAACAAGCCAACAAACCAACAAACCAACAAACCAACAAACGAACAAACCAACAAACCAACAAACCAACAAACCAACAAACCAACAAACCAACAAACCAACAAACCAACAAACCAACAAACCAACAAACCAACAAACCAACAAACCAACAAACCAACAAACCAACAAACCAACAAGCCAACAAACCAACAAACCAACATACCAACAAACCAACAAACTAACAAACCAACAAACCAATAAACCAACAAACTAACAAACCAACAAACTAACATAGCAACAAAAGAACATAGCAACAAAAGAACAAACCAACAAACCAACAAACCAGCAAACCAACAAACTAACAAACCAACAAACCAACAAACCAACAAACCAACAAACCAACAAACCAACAAACCAACAAACCAACAAACCAACAAACCAACAAACCAACAAACCAACAAACCAACAAACCAACAAACCAACAAACCAACATAGAAACAAACCAACAAACCAACAAACCAACAAACCAACAAGCAAACAAACCAACAAACCAACAAACGAACAAACCAAAAACAAACAAACCAACAAACCAACAAACCAACAAACCAACAAAAAACAAACCAACAAACCAACAAACCAACAAACCAACAAACCAACAAACCAACAAACCTACAAACCAACAAACCAACAAACCAACAAACCAACAAACCAACAAACCAACAAATCAACAAACCAACAAACCAACAAACCAAAAAACCAACAAACTAACAAACCAACAAACTAACATAGCAACAAAAGAACATAGCAACAAAAGAACAAACCAACAAACCAACAAACCAGCAAACCAACAAACTAACAAACCAACAAACCAACAAACCAACAAACCAACAAACCAACAAACCAACAAACCAACAAACCAACAAACCAATAAACCAACAAACCAACAAACCAACAAACCAACAAACCAACAAACCAACAAGCTAACAAACCAACAAACCAACAAACCAACAAACCAACACACCAACAAACCAACAAACGAACAAGCCAATAAACCCACTAACCAACAAACCAACAAACCAACAAACCAACAAACCAACAAACCAACATAGCAACAAACCAATAAAACAACAACCAACAAACCAACAATCCAACAAACCAACTAACCAACAAACCAAAAAACCAACAAACCAACAAACCAACAAACCAACAAACCAATAAACCAATAAACCAACAAACCAACAAACCAACAAACCAACAAAACAACAAACCAACAAGCCAACAAACCAACAAACCAACATAGCAACAAACCAATAAAACAACAACCAACAAACCAACAATCCAACAAACCAACAAACCAACAAACCAAAAAACCAACAAACCAACAAACCAACAAACCAACAAACCAACAAACCAACAAACCAACAAACCAAAAAACCAACAAACCAACAAACCAACAAACCAACAAACCAACAAACCAGCAAACCAACAAACCAACAAGCAAACAAACCAACAAACCAACAAACCAACAAACAAAGAAACCAAAAACCAACAAACCAACAAACCAACAAACCAACAAAAATCAAACCAACAAACCAACAAACCAACAAACCGACAAACCAACAAACCAACAAACCAACAAACCAACAAACCAACAAACCAACAAACCAACAAAAATCAAACCAACAAACCAACAAACCAACAAACCAACAAACCAACAAACCAACAAACCAACAAACCAACAAACCAACAAACCAACAAGCCAACAAACCAACAAACCAACAAACCAACAAACCAACAAACCAACAAACCAACAAACCAACAAACCAACAAGCCAACAAACCAACAAACCAAAAAACCAACAAACCAACAAACCAACAAACCCACAAACCAACAAACCAACAAACCAACAAACCAACAAACCAACAAACCAACAAACCAACAAACCAACAAACCAAGAAACCAACAAACCAACAAACCAACAAACCAACAAACCAACAAACCAATAAACCAACAAACCAACAAACCAACAAACCAACAAACCAACACACCAACAAAACAACCAATTAACAAGCCAGCAAACCTACAAACCTACAAACCAACAAACCAACAAACCAACAAACCCACAAACAACAAACCAACAAACCAACAATTAAAAAAACCAACACACCAACAAACCAACAAAAGAACAATCCAATAAACCCACAAACCAACAAACCAACAAACCAACAAACCAACAAACCAACAAGCCAACAAACCAACAAACCAAAAAACAACAAACCAACAAACCAACAAACCAACAAACCAACAAACCAACAAACCAACAAACCAAAAAACCAACAAACCAACAAACCAACAAACTAACAAACCAACAAACTAACATAGCAACAAAAGAACAAACCAACAAACCAACAAACCAGCAAACCAACAAACTAGCAAACCAACAAACCAACAAACCAACAAACCAACAAACTAACAAACCAACAAACCAACAAACCAACAAACCAACAAACCAACAAACCAACAAACCAACAAACCAACAAACCAACAAACCAACAAACCAACAAACCAACAAACCAACAAACCAACAAACCAACAAACCAACAAACCAACAAACCAACAAACCAACCAACCAACAAACCAATAAACCAACAAACCAACAAACCAACAAACGAACAAACCAATAAACCAACAAACCAACAAACCAACAAACCAACAAACCAACAAGCCAACAAACCAACAAACCAACAAACCAACAAACCAACAAACCTACAAACCAATAAACCAACAAACCAACAAACCAACAAACCAACAAACCAACTAACCAACAAACCTACAAAAGAACAAGCCAACAAACCAACAAACCAACAAACCAACAAACCAACAAACCAACAAACCAACAAACCAACAAACCAACAAACCAACAAACCAACAAAACAACAAACCAACAAACCAACAAACCAACAAACCAACAAACCAACAAACCAACAAACCAACAAACCAACAAGCCAACAAACCAACAAACCAACATACCAACAAACCAACAAACCAACAAACCAACAAACCAACAAACCAACAAACTAACAAACCAACAAACTAACATAGCAACAAAAGAACATAGCAACAAAAGAACAAACCAACAAACCAACAAACCAGCAAACCAACAAACTAACAAACCAACAAACCAACAAACCAACAAACCAACAAACCAACAAACCAACAAACCAACAAACCAACAAACCAACAAACCAACAAACCAACAAACCAACAAACCAACAAACCAACAAACCAACAAACCAACAAACCAACAAACCAACAAACTAACAAACCAACAAACCAACAAACCAACAAACTAACAAACCAACAAACCAACAAACCAACAAACCAACAAACCAACAAACCAACAAACCAACAAACCAACAAACCAACAAACCAACAAACCAACAAACCAACAAACCAACAAACCAACAAACCAACAAACCAACAAACCAACAAACCAACAAACCAACAAACCAACAAACCAACAAACCAACAAACCAACAAACCAAAAAACCAACAAACCAACAAACCAACAACCCAACAAACCAACAAACCAACAAACCAACAAACCAACAAGCCAACAAACCAACAAACCAACAAACCAACAAACCAACAAACAAACAAACCAACAAAACAACAAGCCAACAAACCAACAAACCAACATAGCAACAAGCCAACAAACCAACAAACCAACATAGCAACAAACCAATAAAACAACAACCAACAAACCAACAATCCAACAAACCAACAAACCAACAAACCAACAAACCAAAAAACCAACAAACCAACAAACCAACAAACCAACAAACCAATAAACCAATAAACCAACAAACCAATAAACCAACAAACCAACAAACCAACAAACCAACAAACCAACAAACCAACAAGCCAACAAACCAACAAACCAACAAGCCAACAAACCAACAAACCAACATAGCAACAAGCCAACAAACCAACAAACCAACATACCAACAAACCAATAAAACAACAACCAACAAACTAACAATCCAACAAACCAACAAACCAACAAACCAACAAACCAAAAAACCAACAAACCAACAAACCAACAAACCAACAAACCAATAAACCAATAAACCAACAAACCAATAAACCAACAAACCAACAAACCAACAAACCAACAAACCAACAAACCAACAAACCAACAAACCAACAAACCAACAAACAAACAAACCAACAAACCAACAAACCAACAAACCAACAAACCAACAAACCAACAAACCAACAAACCAACAAACCAACAAACCAACAAACCAACAAACCAACAAACCAACAAACCAACCAACCAACAAACCAATAAACCAACAAACCAACAAACCAACAAAAGAACAAACCAATAAACCAACAAACCAACAAACCAACAAACCAACAAACCAACAAACCAACAAACCAACAAACATACAAACCAATAAACCAACAAACCAACAAACCAACAAACCAACAAACCAACTAACCAACGAACCAACAAAAGAACAAGCCAACAAACCAACAAACCAACAAACGAACAAACCAACAAACCAACAAACCAACAAACCAACAAACCAACAAACCAACAAACCAACAAACCAACAAACCAACAAACCAACAAACCAACAAACCAACAAACCAACAAACCAACAAACCAACAAACCAACAAACCAACAAGCCAACAAACCAATAAACCAACATACCAACAAACAAACAAACCAACAAACCAACAAACCAACAAACTAACAAACCAACAAACTAACATAGCAACAAAAGAACATAGCAACAAAAGAACAAACCAACAAACCAACAAACCAGCAAACCAACAAACTAACAAACCAACAAACCAACAAACCAACAAACCAACAAACCAACAAACCAACAAAACAACAAACCAACAAACCAACAAACGAACAAACCAACAAACCAACAAACCAACAAACCAACAAACCAACAAACCAACAAACCAACAAACCAACATAGAAACAAACCAACAAACCAACAAACCAACAAGCAAACAAACCAACAAACCAACAAACGAACAAACCAAAAACAAACAAACCAACAAACCAACAAACCAACAAACCAACAAAAAACAAACCAACAAACCAACAAACCAAAAAACCAACAAACCAACAAACCAACAAACCAACAAACCAGCAAACCAACAAACCAACAAACCAACAAACCAACAAACCAACAAACCAACAAACCAACAAACCAACAAACCAACAAACCAACAAACCAAAAAACCAACAAACTAACAAACCAACAAACTAACATAGCAACAAAAGAACATAGCAACAAAAGAACAAACCAACAAACCAACAAACCAGCAAACCAACAAACTAACAAACCAACAAACCAACAAACCAACAAACCAACAAACCAACAAACCAACAAACCAACAAACCAGCAAACCAACAAACCAACAAACCAACAAACCAACAAACCAACAAACCAACAAACCAACAAACTAACATAGCAACAAAAGAACATAGCAACAAAAGAACAAACCAACAAACCAACAACCCAGCAAACCAACAAACCAACAAACCAACAAACCAACAAATCAACAAACCAACAAACCAACAAAACAACAAACCAACAAACCAACCAACCAACAAACCAATAAACCAACAAACCAACAAACCAACAAACCAACAAACCAACAAACCAACAAACCAACCAACCAACAAACCAATAAACCAACAAACCAATAAACCAACAAACGAACAAACCAACGAACCAACAAACCAACAAACCAACAAACCAACAAACCAACATAGAAACAAACCAACAAACCAACAAACCAACAAACCAACAAACCAACAAGCAAACAAACCAACAAACCAACAAACCAACAAACCAACAAACCAACAAACCAACAAACAAACAAACCAACAAACAACAAACCAACAAACCAACAAACCAATAAACCAACAAACCAACAAATCAATAAACCAATAAACCAACAAACCAACAAACCAACAAACCAACAAACCAACAAACCAACAAACCAACAAATCAACAAACCAACAAACCAACAAACCAACAAACCAACAAACCAACAAACCAACAAACCAACAAACCAACAAACCAACAAACCAACAAACCAACAAACTAACAAACCAACAAACTAACATAGCAACAAAAGAATATAGCAACAAAAGAACAAACCAACAAACCAACAAACCAGCAAACCAACAAACTAACAAACCAACAAACCAACAAACCAACAAACCAACAAACCAACAAACCAACAAAGCAACAAACCAATAAACCAACAAACCAACAAACCAACAAACCAACAAACCAACAAACCAACAAACCAACAAACCAACAAACCAACAAACCAACAAACCAACAAACCAACACACCAACAAACCAAAAAACGAACAAGCCAATAAACCCACTAACAAACAAACCAACAAACCAACAAACCAACAAACCAACAAACCAACAAACCAACAAACCAAAAAACCAACAATCCAACAAACCAACAAACCAACAAACCAACAAACCAACAAACCAACAAACCAACAAACCAACAAACCAAAAAACCAACAAACCAACATGCCAACAAACCGGCAAACCAACATAGCAACAAACCAATATAACAACAACCAACAAACCGACAATCCAACAAAGCAACAAACCAACAAACCAACAAACCAACAAACCAACAAACCAACAAACCAATAAACCAATAAACCAACAAACCAACAAACCAACATACCAACATACCAACAAACCAACAAACCAACAAGCCAACAAACCAACAAACCAACATAGCAACAAACCAATAAAACAACAACCAACAAACCAACAATCCAACAAACCAACAAACCAACAAACCAAAAAACCAACAAACCAACAAACCAACAAACCAACAAACCAATAAACCAATAAACCAACAAACCAACAAACCAACAAACCAACAAACCAACAAACCAACAAACTAACAAACCAACAAACCAACAAACCAACAAACCAACAAACCAACAAACCAACAAACCAACAAACCAACAAACCAACAAACCAACAAACCAACAAACCAACAGACCAACAAACCAACAAACCAACAAACTAACAAACCAACAAACCAACAAACCAACAAACCAACAAACCAACAAACTAACAAACCAACAAACCAACAAACCAACAAACCAACAAACCAACAAACCAACAAACCAACACACCAACAAACCAACAAACCAACAAACCAACAAACCAACAAACCAACAAACCAACAAACCAACAAACCAACAAACCAACAAACCACCAAACCAACAAACCAACAAACCAACAAACCAACACACCAACAAGCCAACAAACGAACAAGCCAACAAACCCACAAACCAACAAACCAACAAACCAACAAACCAACAAACCAACAAACCAAAAAACCAACAAACCAACAAACCAACAAACCAACAAACCAACAAACCAACAAACCAACAAACCAACAAACCAACAAACCAACAAGCCAACAAACCAACAAACCAACATAGCAACAAACCAATAAAACAACAACCAACAAACCAACAATCCAACAAACCAACAAACCAACAAACCAACAAACCAAAAAACCAACAAACCAACAAACCAACAAACCAACAAACCAATAAACCAATAAACCAACAAACCAACAAACCAACAAACCAACAAACCAACAAACCAACAAACCAACAAACCAACAAACCAACAAACCAACAAACCAACAAACCAACAAACCAACAAACCAACAAACCAACAAACCAACAAACCAACAAAACAACAAACCAACAAACCAACCAACCAACAAACCAATAAACCAACAAACCAACAAACCAACAAACCAACAAACCAACAAACCAACAAACCAACCAACCAACAAACCAATAAACCAACAAACCAACAAACCAACAAACGAACAAACCAACAAACCAACAAACCAACAAACCAACAAACCAACAAACCAACAAACCAACAAACCAACAAACCAACAAACCTACAAACCAATAAACCAACAAACCAACAAACCAACAAACCAATTAACCAACAAACCAACAAAAGAACAAGCCAACAAACCAACAAACCAACAAACCAACAAACCAACAAACCAACAAACCAGCAAACCAACAAACCAACAAACCAACAAACCATCAAACCAACAAACCAACAAACCAACAAACCAACAAACCAACAAACCAACAAACCAACATAGAAACAAACCAACAAACCAACAAACCAACAAACCAACAAGCAAACAAACCAACAAACCAACAAACCAACAAACCAACAAACCAACAAACCAACAAACAAACAAACCAACAAACCAACAAACCAACAAACCAACAAACCAACAAACCAACAAACCAACAAACCAACAAACCAACAAACCAACAAAACAACAAACCAACAAACCAACCAACCAACAAACCAATAAACCAACAAACCAACAAACCAACAAACCAACAAACCAACAAACCAACAAACCAACCAACCAACAAACCAATAAACCAACAAACCAACAAACCAACAAACGAACAAACCAACAAACCAACAAACCAACAAACCAACAAACCAACAAACCAACAAACCAACAAACCAACAAACCAACAAACCTACAAACCAATAAACCAACAAACCAACAAACCAACAAACCAACAAAAGAACAAGCCAACAAACCAACAAACCAACAAACCAACAAACCAACAAACCAACAAACCAGCAAACCAACAAACCAACAAACCAACAAACCATCAAACCAACAAACCAACAAACCAACAAACCAACAAACCAACAAACCAACATAGAAACAAACCAACAAACCAACAAACCAACAAACCAACAAGAAAACAAACCAACAAACCAACAAACCAACAAACCAACAAACCAACAAACCAACAAACAAACAAACCAACAAACAACAAACCAACAAACCAACAAACCAATAAACCAACAAACCAACAAACCAATAAACCAATAAACCAACAAACCAACAAACCAACAAACCAAAAAACCAACAAACCAACAAACCAACAAACCAACAAACCAACAAACCAACAAACCAACAAACCAACAAACCAACAAACCAACAAACCAACAAACCAACAAACCAACAAACCAACAAACCAACAAACCAACAAACCAACAAACCAACAAACCAACAAACCAACAAACCAACAAACCAACAAACCAACAAACCAACAAACCAACAAACCAACAAACCAGCCAACCAACAAACCAATAAACCAACAAACCAACAAACCAACAAACGAACAAACCAACAAACCAACAAACCAACAAACCAACAAACCAACAAACTAACAAACCAACAAACCAACAAACCAACAAACCAACAAACCTACAAACCAATAAACCAACAAACCAACAAACCAACAAACCAACTAACCAACAAACCAACAAAAGAACAAGCCAACAAACCAACAAACCAACAAACCAACAAACCAACAAACCAACAAACCAACATAGAAAGAAACCAACAAACCAACAAACCAACAAACCAACAAGCAAACAAACCAACAAACCAACAAACCAACAAACCAACAAACAAACAAACCAACAAACCAACAAACCAACAAACCAACAAACCAACAAACCAACAAACCAACAAACCAACAAACCAACAAACCAACAAACCAACAAACCAACAAACCAACAAACCAACACACCAACAAACCAACAAACGAACAAGCCAATTAATCCACAAACCAACAAACCAACAAACCAACAAACCAACAAACCAACAAACCAACAAACCAACAAACTAACAAACCAACAAACCAACAAACCAACAAACCAACAAACCAACAAACCAACAAACCAACAAACCAACAAACCAACAAACCAACATACCAACAAACCAACAAACCAAAAAAGCAACAAACCAACTAACTAACAAACCAACAAACTAACATAGCAGCAAAAGAACATAGCAACAAAAGAACAAACCAACAAACCAACAAACCAGCAAACCAACAACCTAACAAACCAACAAACCAACAAACCAACAAACCAACAAACCAACAAACCAACAAACCAACAAACCAACAAACCAACAAACCAACAAACCAACAAACCAACAAACAAACAAACCAACAAACCAACAAACCAGCAAACCAACAAACCAACAAACCAACAAACCAACAAACCAACAAACCAACAAATCAACAAACCAACAAACCAACAAACCAACAAACTAACAAACCAACAAACTAACATAGCAACAAAAGAACATAGCAACAAAAGAACAAACCAACAAACCAACAAACCAGCAAACCAACAAACTAACAAACCAACAAACCAACAAACCAACAAACCAACAAACCAACAAACCAACAAACCAACAAACCAACAAACCAACAAGCCAACAAACCAACACACCAACAAACCAACAAACGAACAAGCCAATTAATCCACAAACCAACAAACCAACAAACCAACAAACCAACAAACCAACAAACCAACAAACCAACAAACTAACAAACCAACAAACCAACAAACCAACAAACCAACAAACCAACAAACCAACAAACCAACAAACCAACAAACCAACAAACCAACATACCAACAAACCAACAAACCAAAAAAGCAACAAACCAACTAAATAACAAACCAACAAACTAACATAGCAGCAAAAGAACATAGCAACAAAAGAACAAACCAACAAACCAACAAACCAGCAAACCAACAACCTAACAAACCAACAAACCAACAAACCAACAAACCAACAAACCAACAAACCAACAAACCAACAAACCAACAAACCAACAAACCAACAAACCAACAAACAAACAAACCAACAAACCAACAAACCAGCAAACCAACAAACCAACAAACCAACAAACCAACAAACCAACAAACCAACAAATCAACAAACCAACAAACCAACAAACCAACAAACCAACAAACCAACAAACTAACATAGCAACAAACTAACATAGCAACAAAAGAACAAACCAACAAACCAACAAACCAGCAAACCAACAAACTAACAAACCAACAAACCAACAAACCAACAAACCAACAAACCAACAAACCAACAAACCAACAAACCAACAAACCAACAAACCAACAAACCAACAAACCAACAAACCAACAAACCAACAAACCAACAAACCAACAAACCAACAAACCAACAAACCAACAAACCAACAAACCAAAAAACCAACAAACCAACAAGCCAGCAAACCTACAAACCAACATAGCAACAAACCAATAAAACAACAACCAACAAACCAACAATCCAACAAATCAACTAACCAACAAATCAAAAAACCAACAAACCAACAAACCAACAAACCAATAAACCAATAAACCAACAAACCAACAAACCAACAAACCAACAAACCAACAAACCAACAAACCAATAAACCAACAAACCAACAAACCAACAAATTAACAAACCAACACACCAACAAACCAACAAACGAACAAGCCAATAAACCGACAAACCAACATAGCAACAAACCAATAAGACAACAACCAACAAACCAACAATCCAACAAACCAACTAACCAACAAACCAAAAAATCAACAAACCAACAAACCAACAAACCAATAAAGCAATAAACCAATAAACCAACAAACCAACACACCAACAAACCAACAAACAAACAAGCCAATAAACCCACTAACCAACAAACCAACAAACCAACAAACCAACAAACCAACAAACCAACAAACCAACAAACCAACAAACCAACAAACCAACAAACCAACAAACCAACAAACCAACAAACCAACAAACCAACAAACCAACAAACCAACAAACCAACAAACCAACAAACCAACAAACCAAAAAACCAACAAGCCAACAAGCCAACAAACCGACAAACCAACATAGCAACAAACCAATAAAACAACAACCAACCAACAAACAATCCAACAAACCAACTAACCAACAAACCAAAAAACCAACAAACCAACAAACCAACAAACCAACAAACCAATAAACCAATAAACCAACAAACCAACAAACCAACAAACCAACAAACCAACAAACCAACAAACCAACAAACCAATAATCCAACAAACCAACAAACCAACAAACCAACAAACCAACAAACCAACAAACCAACAAACCAACAAACCAACAAACCAACAAACCAACAAACCTACAAACCAACAAAGCAATAAACCAATAAGCCAACAAACCAACACACCAACAAACCAACAAACAAACAAGCCAATGGACCCACTAACCAACAAACCAACAAACCAACAAACCAACAAACCAACAAACCAACAAACCAACAAACCAACAAATCAACAAACCAACAAACCAACAAACCAACAAACCAACAAACCAACAAACCAACAAACCAACAACCAACAAACCAACAAACCAAAAAACCAACAAACCAACAAGCCAACAAACCGACAAACCAACATAGCAACAAACCAATAAAACAACAACCAACCAACCAACAATCCAACAAACCAACTAACTAACAAACCAAAAAACCAACAAACCAACAAACCAACAAACCAACAAACCAATAAACCAATAAATCAACAAACCAACAAACCAACAAACCAACAAACCAACAAACCAACAAACCAACAAACCAATAATCCAACAAACCAACAAACCAACAAACCAACAAACCAACAAACCAACAAACCAACAAACCAACAAACCAACAAACCAACAAACCAACAAACCAACAAACCTACAAACCAACAAACCTACAAACCAATAAATCAACAAACCAACAAACCAACAAACCAACTAACCAACAAACCAACAAAAGAACAAGCCAACAAACCAAAAACCAACAAACCAACAAACCAACAAACCAACAAACCAACAAACCAACAAACCAATAAACCAGCAAACCAACAAACCAACAAACCAACAAACCAACAAACCATCAAACCAACAAACCAACAAACCAACAAACCAACAAACCAACATAGAAACAAACCAACAAACCAACAAACCAACAAACCAACAAGCAAACAAACCAACAAACCAACAAACCAACAAACCAACAAACAAACAAACCAACAAACCAACAAACCAACAAACCAACAAACCAACAAACCAACAAACCAACAAACCAACAAACCAACAAACCAACAAACCAACAAACCAACAAACCAACAAACCAACAAACCAACAAACCAACAAACCAACAAACCAACAAACCAACAAACCAACAAACCAACAAACCAAAACACCAACAAACCAACAAACGAACAAGCCAATTAATCCACAAACCAACAAACCAACAAACCCACAAACCAACAAAAAAACAAACCAACAAACCAATAAACCAACAAACCAACAAAACAACAAACCAACTAACCAACAAACCAACAAACCAATAAACCAATAAACCAACAAACCAACAAACCAACAAACCAACAAACCAACAAACCAACAAACCAACAAATCAACAAACCAACAAACCAACAAACCAACAAACCAACAAACCAACAAACCAACAAACCAACAACCCAACAAATTAACAAACCAACAAACCAACAAACCAACCAACCAACAAACCAATAAACCAACAAACCAACAAACCAACAAACGAACAAACCAACAAACGAACAAACCAACAAACCAACAAACCAACAAACCAACAAACCAACAAACCAACAAACCAACCAACCAACAAACCAACAAACCAACAAACCAACAAACCAACAAACCAACAAACCAACAAATCAACAAACCTACAAACCAATAAACCAACAAACCAACAAACCAACAAACCAACTAACCAACAAACCAACAAAAGAACAAGCCAACAAACCAATAAACCAACAAACCAACAAACCAACAAACCAACAAACCAACAAACCAACAAACCAACAAACCAACAAGCCAACAAACCAACAAACCAACAAACCAACAAACCAACAAACCAACAAACCAATAAACCAATAAACCAATAAACCAACAAACCAACAAACCAACAAACCAACAAACCAACAAACCAACAAACCAACAAACCGACAAACCGACAAACCAACAAACCAACAAACCAACAAACCAACAAACCAACAAACCAATAAACCAACAAACCAATAAACCAATAAACCAACAAACCAACAAACCAACAAACCAACAAACCAACAAACCAACAAACCACCAAACCAACAAACCGACAAACCGACAAACCAACAAACCAACAAACCAACAAACCAACAAACCAACAAATCAATAAACCAACAAACCAACAAACCAACAAACCAACAAACCAACAAACCAACAAACCAACAAACCAACAAACCAACCAACCAACAAACCAATAAACCAACAAACCAACAAACCAACAAACGAACAAACCAACAAACCAACAAACCAACAAACCAACAAACCAACAAACCAATAAACCAACAAACCAACAAACCAACAAACCAACAAACCAACAAACCAAAAAACCAACAAACCAACAAACCAACTAACCAACAAAAGAACAAGCCAACAAACCAACAAACCAACAAACCAACAAACCAACAAACCAACAAACCAACAAACCAACAAACCAACAAACCAACAAACCAACAAACCAACAAACCAACAAACCAACAAACCAACAAACCAACATACCAACAAACCAACAAACGAACAAACCAACAAACCAACAAACCAATAAACCAACAAACCAACAAAACAACAAGCCAACAAACCAACAAACCAACCTACCAAAAAACTAACAAACCAACAAACCAACAAACCAACAAACCAACAAACTAACAAACTAACATAGCAACAAAAGAACATAGCAATAAAAGAACAAACCAACAAACCAACAAACCAGCAAACCAACAAACTAACAAACCAACAAACCAACAAACCAACAAACCAACAAACCAACAAACCAACAAACCAACAAACCAGCAAACCAACAAACCAACAAACCAACAAACCAACATAGAAACAAACCAACAAACCAACAAACCAACAAACAAACAAGCAAACAAACCAACAAACCAACAAACCAACAAACCAACAAACCAACAAACCAACAAACCAACAAACCAACAAACCAACAAACCAACAAATCAACAAACCAACAAACCAACAAACCAACAAACCAACAAACCAATAAACCAACAAACCAACAAACCAACAAACCAACAAACCCACAAACCAACAAACTAACAAACCAACAAACTAACATAGCACCAAAAGAACATAGCAACAAAAGAACAAACCAACAAACCAACAAACCAGCAAACCTACAAACTAACAAACCAACAAACCAACAAACCAATAGACCAACAAACCAACAAACCAACAAACCAACAAACCAACAAACCAACAAACCAACAAACCAACAAACCAACAAACCAACAAACCAACAAACCAACAAACCAACAAACCAACAAACCAACAAACCAACACACCAACAAACCAACAAACGAACAAGCCAATAAACCCACTAACCAACAAACCAACAAACCAACAAACCAACAAACCAACAAACCAACAAACCAACAAACCAACAAACCAACAAACCAAAAAACCAACAAACCAACAAACCAACAAACCAAAAAACCAACAAACCAACAAGCCAACAAACCGACAAACCAACATAGCAACAAACCAATAAAACAACAACCAACAAACCAACAATCCAACAAACCAACAAACCAACAAACCAACAAACCAACAAATCAACAAACTAACAAACCAACAAACCAACAAACCAACAAACCAACAAACCAACAAACCAACAAACCAACAAACCAACAAACCAACAAACCAACAAACCAACAAACCAACAAACCAACAAACCAACAAACCAACAAACCAACAAACCAACAAACCAACAAACCAACAAACCAACAAACCAAAAAACCAACAAACCAACAAACCAACAAACCAACAAACTTACAAACCAACAAACCAACAAACCAACAAACCAACAAACCAACAAACCAACAAACCAACAAACCAACAAACCAACAAACCAACAAACCAACAAACCAACAAACCAACAAACCAACAAACCAACAAACCAACAAACCAACAAACCAACAAACCAACAAACCAACAAACCAACAAACCAACAAACCAACAAACCAACAAACCAACAAACCAACAAACCTACAAACCAATAAACCAACAAACCAACAAACCAACTAACCAACAAACCAACAAACCAACAAAAGAACAAGCCAACAAACCAACAAACCAACAAACCAACAAACCAACAAACCAACAAACCAACAAACCAGCAAACCAACAAACCAACAAACCAATAAACCAACAAACCAACAAACCAACAAACCAACAAACCAACAAACCAACAAACCAACAAACCAACAAACCAACAAACCAACATAGAAACAAACCAATAAACCAACAAACCAACAATTAAACAAACCAACAAACCAACAAACCAACAAACCAACAAACCAACAAACCAACAAACCAACAAACTAACAAACCAACAAACCAACAAACCAACAATCCAACAAACCAACAAAACAACAAACCAAGAAACCAACAAACCAACAAACCAACAAACCAACAAACCAATAAACCAATAAACCAACAAACCAACAAACCAACAAACCAACAAACCAACAAACCAACAAACCAACAAACTAACAAACCAACAAACCAACAAACCAACAAACCAACAAACCAACAAACCAACAAATCAACAAACCAACAAACCAACAAACCAACAAACTAACAAACCAACAAACCAACGAACCAACAAACCAACAAACCAACAAACCAACAAACCAACAAACCAACAAACCAACAAACCAACAAACCAACAAACCAACAAACCAACAAACCAACAAACCGACAAACCAACAAACCAACAAACCAACAAACCAACAAACCAACAAACCAATAAACCAACAAACCAACAAACCAACAAACCAACAAACCAACAAACCAACAAACCAACAAACCAACAAACCAACCAACCAACAAACCAATAAACCAACAAACCAACAAACCAACAAACGAACAAACCAACAAACCAACAAACCAACAAACCAACAAACCAACAAACCAACAAACCAACAAACCAACAAACCAATAAACCAACAAACCAACAAACCAACAAACCAACAAACCAACAAACCAACAAACCAACAAACCAACAAACCAACCAACCAACAAACCAATAAACCAACAAACCAACAAACCAACAAACGAACAAACCAACAAACCAACAAACCAACAAACCAACAAACCAACAAACCAACAAACCAACAAACCAACAAATCAACAAACCTACAAACCAATAAACCAACAAACCAACAAACCAACAAACCAACAAACCAACTAACCAACAAACCAACAAAAGAACAAGCCAACAAACCAACAAACCAACAAAACCAACAAACCAACAAACCAACAAACCAACAAACCAACAAACCAACAAACCAACAAACCAACAAACCAACAAACCAACAAACCAACAAACCAACAAACCAACAAACCAACAAACCAACAAACCAACAAACCAACAAACCAACAAACCAACAAACCAACAAACCAACAAAACAACAAACCAACAAACCAACAAACCAACATACCAAAAAACCAACAAACCAACAAACCAACAAACCAACAAACTAACAAACTAACATAGCAACAAAAGAACATAGCAATAAAAGAACAAACCAACAAACCAACAAACCAGCAAACCAACAAACTAACAAACCAACAAACCAACAAACCAACAAACCAACAAACCAACAAACCAACAAACCAACAAACCAACAAACCAACAAACCAACAAACCAACAAACCAACAAACCAACAAACCAACAAACCAACATAGAAACAAACCAACAAACCAACAAACCAACAAACCAACAAGCAAACAAACCAACAAACCAACAAACCAACAAACCAACAAACCAACAAACCAACAAACCAACAAACCAACAAACCAACAAACCAACAAACCAACAAACCAACAAACCAACAAACCAACAAACCAACAAACCAACAAACCAACAAACCAACAAACCAACAAACCAACAAACCAACAAACCAACAAACCAACAAACCAACAAACTAACAAACCAACAAACTAACATAGCAACAAAAGAACATAGCAACAAAAGAACAAACCAACAAACCAACAAACCAGCAAACCAACAAACTAACAAACCAACAAACCAACAAACCAATAAACCAACAAACCAACAAACCAACAAACCAACAAACCAACAAACGAACAAACCAACAAACCACCAAACCAACAAACCAACAAACCAACAAACCAACAAACCAACAAACCAACAAACCAACAAACCAACAAACCAACAAACCAACAAACCAACAAACCAACACACCAACAAACCAACAAACGAACTAGCCAATAAATCCACTAACCAACAAACCAACAAACCAACAAACCAACAAACCAACAAACCAACAAACCAACAAACCAACAAACCAACAAACCAACAAACCAACAAACCAACAAACCAACAAACCAAAAAACCAACAAACCAACAAGCCAACAAACCGACAAACCAACATAGCAACAAACCAACAAACCAACAAACCAACAAACCAACAAAACAACAAACCAACAAACCAACAAACCAACAAACCAACAAACCAACAAACCAACAAACCAACAAACCAACAAACCAACAAACCAACAAACCAACAAACCAACAAACCAACAAACCAACAAACCAACAAACCAACAAACCAACAAACCAACAAACCAACAAACCAACAAACCCACAAACCAACAAACTAACAAACCAACAAACTAACATAGCACCAAAAGAACATAGCAACAAAAGAACAAACCAACAAACCAACAAACCAGCAAACCTACAAACTAACAAACCAACAAACCAACAAACCAATAAACCAACAAACCAACAAACCAACAAACCAACAAACCAACAAACCAACAAACCAACAAACTAACAAACCAACAAACCAACAAACCAACAAACCAACAAACTAACAAACCTAAAAAACTAACATAGCACCAAAAGAACATAGCAACAAAAGAACAAACCAACAAACCAACAAACCAGCAAACCAACAAACTAACAAACCAACAAACCAACAAACCAATAAACCAACAAACCAACAAACCAACAAACCAACAAACCAACAAACCAACAAACCAACAAACCAACAAACCAACAAACCAACAAACCAACAAACCCACAAACCAACATACTAACAAACCAACAAACTAACATAGCACCAAAAGAACATAGCAACAAAAGAACAAACCAACAAACCAACAAACCAGCAAACCTACAAACTAACAAACCAACAAACCAACAAACCAATAAACCAACAAACCAACAAACCAGCAAACCTACAAACTAACAAACCAACAAACCAACAAACCAATAAACCAACAAACCAACAAACCAACAAACCAACAAACCAACAAACCAACAAACCAACAAACCAACAAACCAACAAACCAACAAACCAACAAACTAACAAACCAACAAACTAACAAACCAACAAACCAACAAACCAACAAACCAACAAACCAACAAACCAACAAACCAAAAAACCAACAAACCAACAAACCAACAAACCAAAAAACCGACAAACCAACAAGCCAACAAATCGACAAACCAACAAACCAACAAACCAACAAACTAACAAACCAACAAACCAACAAACCAACAAACCAACAAACCAACAAACCAACAAACCAACAAACCAACAAACCAACAAACCAACAAACCAACAAACCAACAAACCAACAAACCAACTAACCAACAAACCAACAAACCAACAAAAGAACAAGCCAACAAACCAACAAACCAACAAACCAACAAACCAACAAACCAACATAGAAACAAACCAACAAATCAACAAACCAACAAACCAACAAGCAAACAAACCAACAAACCAACAAACCAACAAACCAACAAACCAACAAACCAACAAACCAACAAACCAACAAACCAACAAACTAACAAACCAACAAACCAACAAACCAACAATCCAACAAACCAACAAAACAACAAACCAAGAAACCAACAAACCAACAAACCAACAAACCAACAAACCAATAAACCAATAAACCAACAAACCAACAAACCAACAAACCAACAAACCAACAAACCAACAAACTAACAAACAAACAAACCAACAAACCAACAAACCAACAAACCAACAAACCAACAAACCAACAAACCAACAAACCAACAAACCAACAAACCAACAAACCAACAAACCAACAAACCAACAAACCAACAAACCAACAAACCAACAAACCAACAAACCAACAAACCAACAAACCAACAAACCAACAAACCAACAAACCAACAAACCAACAAACCAACAAACCAGCAAACCAACAAACCAACAAACCAACATAGAAACAAACCAACAAACCAACAAACCAACAAACCAACAAACCAACAAACCAACAAGCAAACAAACCAACAAACCAACAAACCAACAAACCAACAAACCAACAAACCAACAAACCAACAAACCAACAAACCAACAAACCAACAAACCAACACACCAACAAACCAACAAACGAACAAGCCAATAAACCCACTAACCAACAAACCAACAAACCAACAAACCAACAAACCAACAAACCAACAAACCAACAAACCAACAAACCAACAAACCAACAAACCAAAAAACCAACAAACCAACAAACCAACAAACCAACAAACCAAAAAACCAACAAACCAACAAGCCAACAAACCGACAAACCAACATAGCAACAAACCAATAAAACAACAACCAACAAACCAACAATCCAACAAACCAACAAACCAACAAACCAACAAACCAACAAACCAACAAACTAACAAACCAACAAACCAACAAACCAACAAACCAACAAACCAACAAACTAACAAACCAACAAACCAACAAACCAACAAACCAACAAACCAACAAACCAACAAACCAACAAACCAACAAACCAACAAACCAACAAACCAACAAACCAACAACCAACAAACCAACAAACCAAAAAACCAACAAACCAACAAACCAACAAACCAACAAACTTACAAACCAACAACAACCAACAAACCAACAACCAACAACCAACAAACCAACAAACCAACAAACCAACAAACCAACAAACCAACAAACCAACAAACCAACAAACCAACACCACAACCAACAAACCAACAAACCAACAAACCAACAAACCAACAAACCAACAAACCAACAAACCAACAAACCAACAAACCAACAAACCAACAAACCAACAAACCAACAAACCTACAAACCAATAAACCAACAAACCAACAAACCAACTAACCAACAAACCAACAAACCAACAAAAGAACAAGCCAACAAACCAACAAACCAACAAACCAACAAACCAACAAACCAACAAACCAACAACCAGCAAACCAACAAACCAACAAACCAATAAACCAACAAACCAACAAACCAACAAACCAATAAACCAACAAACCAACAAACCAACAAACCAACATAGAAACAAACCAACAAATCAACAAACCAACAAACCAACAATTAAACAAACCAACAAACCAACAAACCAACAAACCAACAACCAACAAACCCACAAACCAACAAACCAACAAACTAACAAACCAACAAACCAACAAACCAACAATCCAACAAACCAACAAAACAACAAACCAACAAACCAACAAACCAACAAAACAACAAACCAACAAACCAATAAACCAATAAACCAACAAACCAACAAACCAACAAACCAACAAAGCAACAAACCAACAAACCAACAAACCAACAAACTAACAAACCAACAAACCAACAAACCAACAAACCAACAAACCAACAAACCAACAAACCAGCAAACCAACAAACCAACAAACCAACAAACCAACAAACCAACAAACCAACAAACCAACAAACCAACAAACCAACAAACCAACAAACCAACAAACCAACAAACCAACAAACCAACAAACCAACAAACCAACAAACCAACAAACCAACAAACCAACAAATCAACAAACCAACAAACCAACAAACCAACAAACCAACAAACTAACAAACCAACAAACCAACAAACCAACAAACCAACAAACCAACAAACCAACAAACCAACAAACCAACAAACCAACAAACCAACAAACCAACAAACCAACAAACCAACAAACCGACAAACCGACAAACCAACAAACCAACAAACCAACAAACCAACAAACCAACAAACCAATAAACCAACAAACCAACAAACCAACAAACCAACAAACCAACAAACCAACAAACCAACAAACCAACAAACCAACAAACCAACCAACCAACAAACCAATAAACCAACAAACCAACAAACCAACAAACGAACAAACCAACAAACCAACAAACCAACAAACCAACAAACCAACAAACCAACAAACCAATAAACCAACAAACCAACAAACCAACAAACCAACAAACCAACAAACCAACAAACCAATAAACCAACAAACCAACCAACCAACAAACCAATAAACCAACAAACAACAAACCAACAAACGAACAAACCAACAAACCAACAAACCAACAAACCAACAAACCAACAAACCAACAAACCAACAAACCAACAAACCAACAAATCAACAAACCTACAAACCAATAAACCAACAAACCAACAAACCAACAAACCAACAAACCAACTAACCAACAAACCAACAAAAGAACAAGCCAACAAACCAACAAACCAACAAACCAACAAAACCAACAAACCAACAAACCAACAAACCAACAAACCAACAAACCAACAAACCAACAAACCAACAAACCAACAAACCAACAAACCAACAAACCAACAAACCAACAAACCAACAAACCAACAAACCAACAAACCAACAAACCAACAAACCAACAAACCAACAAACCAACAAAACAACAAACCAACAAACCAACAAACCAACATACCAAAAAACCAACAAACCAACAAACCAACAAACCAACAAACTAACAAACTAACATAGCAACAAAAGAACATACCAATAAAAGAACAAACCAACAAACCAACAAACCAGCAAACCAACAAACTAACAAACCAACAAACCAACAAACCAACAAACCAACAAACCAACAAACCAACAAACCAACAAACCAACAAACCAGCAAACCAACAAACCAACAAACCAACAAACCAACATAGAAACAAACCAACAAACCAACAAACCAACAAACCAACAAGCAAACAAACCAACAAACCAACAAACCAACAAACCAACAAACCAACAAACCAACAAACCAACAAACCAACAAACCAACAAACCAACAAACCAACAAACCAACAAACCAACAAACCAACAAACCAACAAACCAACAAACCAACAAACCAACAAACCAACAAACCAACAAACTAACAAACCAACAAACTAACATAGCAACAAAAGAACATAGCAACAAAAGAACAAACCAACAAACCAACAAACCAGCAAACCAACAAACTAACAAACCAACAAACCAACAAACCAATAAACCAACAAACCAACAAACCAACAAACCAACAAACCAACAAACCAACAAACCAACAAACCAACAAACCAACAAACCAACAAACCAACAAACCAACAAACCAACAAACCAACAAACCAACAAACAACAAACCAACAAACCAACAAACCAACAAACCAACACACCAACAAACCAACAAACGAACAAGCCAATAAACCCACTAACCAACAAACCAACAAACCAACAAACCAACAAACCAACAAACCAACAAACCAACAAACCAACAAACCAACAAACCAACAAACCAACTAACCAACAAACCAACAAACCAACAAAAGAACAAGCCAACAAACCAACAAACCAACAAACCAACAAACCAACAAACCAACAAACCCACAAACCAACAAACCAACAAACCAACAAACCAACAAACCAACAAACCAACAAACCAACAAACCAACAAACCAACAAACCAACAAACCAACAAACCAACAAACCAACAAACCCACAAACCAACAAACTAACAAACCAACAAACTAACATAGCACCAAAAGAACATAGCAACAAAAGAACAAACCAACAAACCAACAAACCAGCAAACCTACAAACTAACAAACCAACAAACCAACAAACCAATAAACCAACAAACCAACAAACCAACAAACCAACAAACCAACAAACCAACAAACCAACAAACCAACAAACCAACAAACCAACAAACCAACAAACCAACAAACCAACAAACCAACAAACCAACAAACCAACAAACCAACACACCAACAAATCAACAAACGAACAAGCCAATAAACCCACTAACCAACAAACCAACAAACCAACAAACCAACAAACCAACAAACCAACAAACCAACAAACCAACAAACCAAAAAACCAACAAACCAACAAACCAACAAACCAAAAAACCAACAAACCAACAAGCCAACAAATCGACAAACCAACAAACCAACAAACCAACAAACTAACAAACCAACAAACCAACAAACCAACAAACCAACAAACCAACAAACCAACAAACCAACAAACCAACAAACCAACAAACCAACAAACCAACAAACCAACAAACCAACAAACCAACTAACCAACAAACCAACAAACCAACAAAAGGACAAGCCAACAAACCAACAAACCAACAAACCAACAAACCAACAAACCAACAAACCAACATAGAAACAAACCAACAAATCAACAAACCAACAAACCAACAAGCAAACAAACCAACAAACCAACAAACCAACAAACCAACAAACCAACAAACCAACAAACCAACAAACCAACAAACTAACAAACCAACAAACCAACAAACCAACAATCCAACAAACCAACAAAACAACAAACCAAGAAACCAACAAACCAACAAACCAACAAACCAATAAACCAATAAACCAACAAACCAACAAACCAACAAACCAACAAACCAACAAACCAACAAACTAACAAACCAACAAACCAACAAACCAACAAACCAACAAACCAACAAACCAACAAACCAACAAACCAACAAACCAACAAACCAACAAACCAACAAACCAACAACCAACAAACCAACAAACCAACAAACCAACAAACCAACAAACCAACAAACCAACAAACCAACAACCAACAAACCAACAAACCAACAACAACCAACCAACACCACAAACCAACAAACCAACAAACAACAAACCACAACCAACAAACCAACAAACCAACAAACCAACAAACCAACAAACCAACAAACCAACAACCAACAAACCACAAACCAACAAACAACAAACCAACAAACCAACAAACCAACAAACCAACAAACCAACAAACCAACAAACCAACAAACCAACAAACCAACAACCAACAAACCAACAAACCAACAACCAACAAACCACAAACCAACAAACCAACAAACCAACAAACCAACAAACCAACAAACCAACAAACCAACAACCAACAAACCAACAAACCAACAAACCAACAAACCACAACCAACACCAACAAACCAACAAACCAACAAACCAACAAACCAACAAACCAACAACCAACAAACCAACAAACCAACAAACAACAACCTACAAACCAATAAACCAACAAACTAACAAACCAACTAACCAACAAACCAACAAACCAACAAAACAACAAGCCAACAAACCAACAAACCAACAAACCAACAAACCAACAAACCAACATAGAAACAAACCAACAAATCAACAAACCAACAAACCAACAAGCAAACAAACCAACAAACCAACAAACCAACAAACCAACAAACCAACAAACCAACAAACCAACAAACCAACAAACCAACAAACTAACAAACCAACAAACCAACAAACCAACAATCCAACAAACCAACAAAACAACAAACCAAGAAACCAACAAACCAACAAACCAACAAACCAACAAACCAATAAACCAATAAACCAACAAACCAACAAACCAACAAACCAACAAACCAACAAACCAACAAACTAACAAACCAACAAACCAACAAACCAACAAACCAACAAACCAACAAACCAACAAACCAACAAACCAACAAACCAACAAACCAACAAACCAACAAACCAACAAACCAACAAACCAACAAACCAACAAACCAACAAACCAACAAACCAACAAACCAACAAACCAACAAACCAACAAACCAACAAACCAACAAACCAACAAACCAACAAACCAACAAACCAACAAACCAACAAACCAACAAACCAACAAACCAACAAACCAACAAACCAACAAACCAACAAACTAACAAACCAACAAACCAACAAACCAACAAACCAACAAACCAACAAACCAACAAACCAACAAACCAACAAACCAACAAACCAATAAACCAACAAACCAACAAACCAACAAACCAACAAACCAACAAACCAACAAACTAACAAACCAACAAACCAACAAACCAACAAACCAACAAACCAACAAACCAACAAACCAACAAACCAACAAACCAACCAACCAACAAACCAACAAACCAACAAACCAACAAACCAACAAACCAACAAACCAACAAACCAACAAACCAACAAGCCAACAAACCAACAAACCAACATAGCAACAAAGCAATAAAACAACAACCAACAAACCAACAATCCAACAAACCAACAAACCAACAAACCAAAAAACCAACAAACCAACAAACCAACGAACCAACAAACCAATAAACCAATAAACCAACAAACCAACAAACCAACAAACCAACAAACCAACAAACCAACAAACCAACAAACCAACAAACCAACAAAACAACAAACCAACAAACCAACAAACCAACAAACTAACAAACCAACAAACTAACAAACCAACAAACCAACAAACCAACAAACCAACACACCAACAAACCAACAAACGAACAAGCCAATTAATCCACAAACCAACAAACATACAAACCAACAAACCAACAAACCAACAAACCAACAAACCAACAAACCAACAAACCAACAAACCAACAGACCAACAAACCAACAAACCAACAAACCAACAAACCAACAAACCAACAAACAAACAAACAACCAACAAACCAACAAACCACCAAGCCAACAAACCAACAAACCGACATACCAACAAACCAAGAAACCAAAAAACCAACAACCAACAAACTAACAAACCAACAAACTAACATAGCAACAAAAGAACATAGCAATAAAAGAACAAACCAACAAACCAACAAAACAGCAAACCAACAAACTAACAAACCACCAAACCAACAAACCAACAAACCAACAAACCAACAAACCAACAAACCAACAAACAACAAACCAACAAACCAACAAACCAACAAACCAACAAACCAACAAACCAACAAACCCACATAGCAACAAAATGACAAGCCAACAAACCAACAAACCAACAAACTAACAAACTAACAAACCAACAAAACAACAAACCAACAAACCAACAAACCAACAAACCAACAAACCAACAAACCAACAAACTAACAAACCAACAAACCAACAAACCAACAAACCAACAAATCAACACACCAACACAAACTAACAAACTAACAAAGCAACAAACCAACAAATCAACAAACCAACAAACCAACAACCAACATACCAACAAACCAACAAACCAACAAACCAACAAACCCACATAGCAACAAAATGACAAGCCAACAAACCAACAAACCAACAAACTAACAAACTAACAAACCAACAAAACAACAAACAAACAAACCAACAAACTAACAAGCCAAAAACCAACAAAACAACAAACCAACAAAACAACAAACCAACAAACAAACAAACCAACAAACCAACAAACTAACAAACCAACAAACCAACAAACCAACAACCAACAAAAGAACAAGCCAACAAACCAACAAATCAAAAAACCAACAACCCAACAAACCAACAAACCGACAAACCAACAAACCAACAAACCAACAAACCAACAAACCAACAAACCAACAAACCAACAAACCAACAATACAACAAACCAACAAACCAACAAAATCAACAAACCAACAAACCAACCAACCTACAAACCAACAAACGAACAAACCAACAAACCAACAAACCAACAAACCAACAAACCAGCAAACCGACAAACCAACAAACAAACAAACCAACAAACCAAAAAAAAAAGAAACCAAAAAACCAATAAACCAACAAAATCAACAAACCAACAAACCAACAAACCTACAAACCAACAAACCAACAAACCAACAAACCAACAAACCAAAAAAACAACAAACCAAAAAACCAATAAACCAACAAACCAACAAACCAACTAAAAACAAACCAACCAACCAACAAAAGAACAAGCCAACAAACCAACAAACCAACAAACCAATAACCCAACAAACCAACAAACTAACAAACCAACAAACCAACAAACCAACAAACCAACAAACCAACAAACCAACAAACCAACAAACCAACAAACCAACAAACCAACAAACCAACAAACCAACAAACCAACAATACAACAAACCAACAAACCAACAAAATCAACAAACCAACAAAATCAACAAACCAACAAACCAACAAACCTACAAACCAACAAACCAACAAACGAACAAACGAACAAACCAACAAACCAACAAACCAACAAACCAACAAACCAGCAAACCGACAAACCAACAAACGAACAAACCAACAAACCAAAAAAAAAACAAACCAAAAAACCAATAAACCAACAAAATCAACAAACCAACAAACCAACAAACCTACAAACCAACAAACCAACAAACCAACAAACCAACAAACCAAAAAAACAACAAACCAAAAAACCAATAAACCAACAAACCAACAAACCAACTAAAAAACAAACCAACCAACCAACAAAAGAACAAGCCAACAAACCAACAAACCAACAAACCAATAACCCAACAAACCAACAAACTAACAAACCAACAAACCAACAAAACAACAAACCAACAAACCAACAAAACAACAAACCAACAAACCAACAAACCAACAAACCAACAAACCAACAAACCAAACAAACCAACAAACCAACAAACCAACAAACCAACAAACCAACAAACCAACAAACCAGCAAACCAACAAACCAACAAACCAACAAACCAACATACTAACAAACCAACAAACTAACATAGCAACAAAAGAACATAGCAACAAAAGAACAAACCAACAAACGAACAAACCAACAAACTAACAAACCAACAAACCAACAAACCAACAAACCAACAAACCAACATACCAACAAACCAACAAACCAACAAACCAACAAACCAACAAACCAACAAACCAACAAACCCACATAGCAACAAAATGACAAGCCAACAAACCAACAAACCAACAAACTAACAAACCAAAAAAACAACAAACCAAAAAACCAATAAACCAACAAAATCAACAAACCAACAAACCAACAAACCTACAAACCAACAAACCAACAAACCAACAAACCAACAAACCAAAAAAACAACAAACCAAAAAACCAATAAACCAACAAACCAACTAAAAAACAAACCAACCAACCAACAAAAGAACAAGCCAACAAACCAACAAACCAACAAACCAATAACCCAACAAACCAACAAACTAACAAACCAACAAACCAACGAACCAACAAACCAACAAACCAACAAAACAACAAACCAACAAACCAACAAACCAACAAACCAACAAACCAAACAAACCAACAAACCAACAAACCAACAAACCAACAAACCAACAAACCAACAAACCAGCAAACCAACAAACCAACAAACCAACAAACCAACATACTAACAAACCAACAAACTAACATAGCAACAAAAGAACATAGCAACAAAAGAACAAACCAACAAACGAACAAACCAACAAACTAACAAACCAACAAACCAACAAACCAACAAACCAACAAACCAACATACCAACAAACCAACAAACCAACAAACCAACAAACCAACAAACCAACAAACCAACAAACCCACATAGCAACAAAATGACAAGCCAACAAACCAACAAACCAACAAACTAACAAACTAACAAACCAACAAAACAACAAACCAACAAACCAACAAACCAACAAACCAACAAACCAACAAACCAACAAACCAACAAACTAACAAACCAACAAACCAACAAACCAACAAACCAACAAATCAACACACCAACAAACTAACAAACTAACAAAGCAACAAACCAACAAATCAACAAACCAACAAACCAACAAACCAACATACCAACAAACCAACAAACCAACAAACCAACAAACCCACATAGCAACAAAATGACAAGCCAACAAACCAACAAACCAACAAACTAACAAACTAACAAACCAACAAAACAACAAACAAACAAACCAACAAACTAACAAGCCAAAAACCAACAAAACAACAAACCAACAAAACAACAAACCAACAAACAAACAAACCAACAAACCAACAAACTAACAAACCAACAAACCAACAAACCAACAACCAACAAAAGAACAAACCAACAAACCAACAAACCAGCAAACCGACAAACCAACAAACGAACAAACCAACAAACCAAAAAAACAACAAACCAAAAAACCAATAAACCAACAAACCAACAAACCAACTAAAAAACAAACCAACCAACCAACAAAAGAAAAAGCCAACAAACCAACAAACCAACAAACCAACAAACCAACAAACCAACAATACAACAAACCAACAAACCAACAAAATCAACAAACCAACAAACCAACAAAACAACAAACCAACAAACCAACAAACCAACAAACCAACAAACCAAACAAACCAACAAACCAACAAACCAACAAACCAACAAACCAACAAACCAACAAACCAGCAAACCAACAAACCAACAAACCAACAAACCAACATACTAACAAACCAACAAACTAACATAGCAACAAAAGAACATAGCAACAAAAGAACAAACCAACAAACGAACAAACCAACAAACTAACAAACCAACAAACCAACAAACCAACAAACCAACAAACCAACATACCAACAAACCAACAAACCAACAAACCAACAAACCAACAAACCAACAAACATACAAACCCACATAGCAACAAAATGACAAGCCAACAAACCAACAAACCAACAAACTAACAAACTAACAAACCAACAAAACAACAAACCAACAAACCAACAAACCAACAAACCAACAAACCAACAAACCAACAAACCAACAAACCAACAATACAACAAACCAACAAACCAACAAAATCAACAAACCAACAAACCAACAAACCTACAAACCAACAAACCAACAAACGAACAAACGAACAAACGAACAAACCAACAAACCAACAAACCAACAAACCAACAAACCAGCAAACCGACAAACCAACAAACGAACAAACCAACAAACCAACTAAAAAACAAACCAACCAACCAACAAAAGAACAAGCCAACAAACCAACAAACCAACAAACCAATAACCCAACAAACCAACAAACTAACAAACCAACAAACCAACAAACCAACAAACCAACAAACCAACAAAACAACAAACCAACAAACCAACAAACCAACAAACCAACAAACCAAACAAACCAACAAACCAACAAACCAACAAACCAACAAACCAACAAACCAACAAACCAGCAAACCAACAAACCAACAAACCAACAAATCAACATACTAACAAACCAACAAACTAACATAGCAACAAAAGAACATAGCAACAAAAGAACAAACCAACAAACGAACAAACCAACAAACTAACAAACCAACAAACCAACAAACCAACAAACCAACAAACCAACATACCAACAAACCAACAAACCAACAAACCAACAAACCAACAAACCAACAAACCAACAAACCCACATAGCAACAAAATGACAAGCCAACAAACCAACAAACCAACAAACTAACAAACCAAAAAAACAACAAACCAAAAAACCAATAAACCAACAAAATCAACAAACCAACAAACCAACAAACCTACAAACCAACAAACCAACAAACCAACAAACCAACAAACCAAAAAAACAACAAACCAAAAAACCAATAAACCAACAAACCAACTAAAAAACAAACCAACCAACCAACAAAAGAACAAGCCAACAAACCAACAAACCAACAAACCAATAACCCAACAAACCAACAAACTAACAAACCAACAAACCAACGAACCAACAAACCAACAAACCAACAAAACAACAAACCAACAAACCAACAAACCAACAAACCAACAAACCAAACAAACCAACAAACCAACAAACCAACAAACCAACAAACCAACAAACCAACAAACCAGCAAACCAACAAACCAACAAACCAACAAACCAACATACTAACAAACCAACAAACTAACATAGCAAACAAAAGAACATAGCAACAAAAGAACAAACCAACAAACGAACAAACCAACAAACTAACAAACCAACAAACCAACAAACCAACAAACCAACAAACCAACATACCAACAAACCAACAAACCAACAAACCAACAAACCAACAAACCAACAAACGAACATAGCAACAAAATGACAAGCCAACAAACCAACAAACCAACAAACTAACAAACTAACAAACTAACAAACCAACAAAACAACAAACCAACAAACCAACAAACCAACAAACCAACAAACCAACAAACCAACAAACCAACAAACTAACAAACCAACAAACCAACAAACCAACAAACCAACAAATCAACACACCAACAAACTAACAAACTCACAAAGCAACAAACCAACAAATCAACAAACCAACAAACCAACAAACCAACATACCAACAAACCAACAAACCAACAAACCAACAAACCCACATAGCAACAAAATGACAAGCCAACAAACCAACAAACCAACAAACTAACAAACTAACAAACCAACAAAACAACAAACAAACAAACCAACAAACTAACAAGCCAAAAACCAACAAAACAACAAACCAACAAAACAACAAACCAACAAACAAACAAACCAACAAACCAACAAACTAACAAACCAACAAACCAACAAACCAACAACCAACAAAAGAACAAACCAACAAACCAACAAACCAGCAAACCGACAAACCAACAAACGAACAAACCAACAAACCAAAAAAACAACAAACCAAAAAACCAATAAACCAACAAACCAACAAACCAACTAAAAAACAAACCAACCAACCAACAAAAGAAAAAGCCAACAAACCAACAAACCAACACACCAACAAACCAACAAACCAACAATACAACAAACCAACAAACCAACAAAATCAACAAACCAACAAACCAACAAACCTACAAACCAACAAACCAACAAACCAACAAACCAACAAACCAAAAAAACAACAAACCAAAAAACCAATAAACCAACAAACCAACAAACCAACTAAAAAACAAACCAACCAACCAACAAAAGAACAAGCCAACAAACCAACAAACCAACAAACCAATAACCCAACAAACCAACAAACTAACAAACCAACAAACCAACAAACCAACAAACCAACAAACCAACAAAACAACAAACCAACAAACCAACAAACCAACAAACCAACAAACCAAACAAACCAACAAACCAACAAACCAACAAACCAACAAACCAACAAACCAACAAACCAGCAAACCAACAAACCAACAAACCAACAAACCAACATACTAACAAACCAACAAACTAACATAGCAACAAAAGAACATAGCAACAAAAGAACAAACCAACAAACGAACAAACCAACAAACTAACAAACCAACAAACCAACAAACCAACAAACCAACAAACCAACATACCAACAAACCAACAAACCAACAAACCAACAAACCAACAAACCAACAAACCAACAAACATACAAACCCACATAGCAACAAAATGACAAGCCAACAAACCAACAAACCAACAAACTAACAAACTAACAAACCAACAAAACAACAAACCAACAAACCAACAAACCAACAAACCAATAAACCAACAAACCAACAAACCAACAAACCAACAATACAACAAACCAACAAACCAACAAAATCAACAAACCAACAAACCAACAAACCTACAAACCAACAAACCAACAAACGAACAAACGAACAAACCAACAAACCAACAAACCAACAAACCAACAAACCAGCAAACCGACAAACCAACAAACGAACAAACCAACAAACCAAAAAAACAACAAACCAAAAAACCAATAAACCAACAAACCAACAAACCAACTAAAAAACAAACCAACCAACCAACAAAAGAAAAAGCTAACAAACCAACAAACCAACAAACCAACAAACCAACAAACCAACAATACAACAAACCAACAAACCAACAAAATCAACAAACCAACAAACCAACAAACCTACAAACCAACAAACCAACAAACCAACAAACCAACAAACCAAAAAAACAACAAACCAAAAAACCAATAAACCAACAAACCAACAAACCAACTAAAAAACAAACCAACCAACCAACAAAAGAACAAGCCAACAAACCAACAAACCAACAAACCAATAACCCAACAAACCAACAAACTAACAAACCAACAAACCAACAAACCAACAAACCAACAAACCAACAAAACAACAAACCAACAAACCAACAAACCAACAAACCAACAAACTAAACAAACCAACAAACCAACAAACCAACAAACCAACAAACCAACAAACCAACAAACCAGCAAACCAACAAACCAACAAACCAACAAACCAACATACTAACAAACCAACAAACTAACATAGCAACAAAAGAACATAGCAACAAAAGAACAAACCAACAAACGAACAAACCAACAAACTAACAAACCAACAAACCAACAAACCAACAAACCAACAAACCAACATACCAACAAACCAACAAACCAACAAACCAACAAACCAACAAACCAACAAACCAACAAACCAACAAACCCACATAGCAACAAAATGACAAGCCAACAAACCAACAAACCAACAAACTAACAAACTAACAAACCAACAAAACAACAAACCAACAAACCAACAAACCAACAAACCAACAAACCAACAAACCAACAAACTAACAAACCAACAAACCAACAAACCAACAAATCAACACACCAACAAACTAACAAACTAACAAAGCAACAAACCAACAAATCAACAAACCAACAAACCAACAAACCAACATACCAACAAACCAACAAACCAACAAACCAACAAACCCACATAGCAACAAAATGACAAGCCAACAAACCAACAAACCAACAAACTAACAAACTAACAAACCAACAAAACAACAAACAAACAAACCAACAAACTAACAAGCCAAAAACCAACAAAACAACAAACCAACAAAACAACAAACCAACAAACAAACAAACCAACAAACCAACAAACTAACAAACCAACAAACCAACAAACCAACAACCAACAAAAGAACAAGCCAACAAACCAACAAATCAAAAAACCAACAACCCAACAAACCAACAAACCAACAAACCAACAAACCAACAAACCAACAAACCAACAAACCAACAAACCAACAAACCAACAAACCAACAATACAACAAACCAACAAACCAACAAAATCAACAAACCAACAAACCAACAAACCTACAAACCAACAAACCAACAAACGAACAAACGAACAAACCAACAAACCAACAAACCAACAAACCAACAAACCAGCAAACCGACAAACCAACAAACGAACAAACCAACAAACCAAAAAAACAACAAACCAAAAAACCAATAAACCAACAAACCAACAAACCAACTAAAAAACAAACCAACCAACCAACAAAAGAACAAGCCAACAAACCAACAAACCAACAAACCAATAACCCAACAAACCAACAAACTAACAAACCAACAAACCAACAAACCAACAAACCAACAAACCAACAAAACAACAAACCAACAAACCAACAAACCAACAAACCAACATACTAACAAACCAACAAACTAACATAGCAACAAAAGAACATAGCAACAAAAGAACAAACCAACAAACGAACAAACCAACAAACTAACAAACCAACAAACCAACAAACCAACAAACCAACAAACCAACATACCAACAAA
This sequence comes from Atherix ibis, assembly GCA_958298945.1. Classification (NCBI taxonomy): domain Eukaryota; kingdom Metazoa; phylum Arthropoda; class Insecta; order Diptera; family Athericidae; genus Atherix; species Atherix ibis. Next base: position 85,529,132 of record OY282608.1, on the reverse strand, counting down.
CCAACAAACCAACAAACCAACAAACCAACAAACCAACAAACCAACAAACCAACAAACCCACATAGCAACAAAATGACAAGCCAACAAACCAACAAACCAACAAACTAACAAACTAACAAACCAACAAAACAACAAACCAACAAACCAACAAACCAACAAACCAACAAACCAACAAACCAACAAACCAACAAACTAACATACCAACAAACCAACAAACCAACAAATCAACACACCAACAAACTAACAAACTAACAAAGCAACAAACCAACAAATCAACAAACCAACAAACCAACATACCAACAAACCAACAAACCAACAAACCAACAAACCCACATAGCAACAAAATGACAAGCCAACAAACCAACAAACCAACAAACTAACAAACTAACAAACCAACAAAACAACAAACAAACAAACCAACAAACTAACAAGCCAAAAACCAACAAAACAACAAACCAACAAAACAACAAACCAACAAACAAACAAACCAACAAACCAACACACTAACAAACCAACAAACCAACAAACCAACAACCAACAAAAGAACAAACCAACAAACCAACAAACCAGCAAACCGACAAACCAACAAACGAACAAACCAACAAACCAAAAAAACAACAAACCAAAAAACCAATAAACCAACAAACCAACAAACCAACTAAAAAACAAACCAACCAACCAACAAAAGAAAAAGCCAACAAACCAACAAACCAACAAACCAACAAACCAACAAACCAACAATACAACAAACCAACAAACCAACAAAATCAACAAACCAACAAACCAACAAACCTACAAACCAACAAACCAACAAACGAACAAACCAACAAACCAAAAAAACAACAAACCAAAAAACCAATAAACCAACAAACCAACAAACCAACTAAAAAACAAACCAACCAACCAACAAAAGAAAAAGCCAACAAACCAACAAACCAACAAACCAACAAACCAACAAACCAACAATACAACAAACCAACAAACCAACAAAATCAACAAACCAACATACCAACAAACCAACAAACCAACAAACCAACAAACCAACAAACCCACATAGCAACAAAATGACAAGCCAACAAACCAACAAACCAACAAACTAACAAACTAACAAACCAACAAAACAACAAACCAACAAACCAACAAACCAACAAACCAACAAACCAACAAACCAACAAACTAACAAACCAACAAACCAACAAACCAACAAACCAACAAATCAACACACCAACAAACTAACAAACTAACAAAGCAACAAACCAACAAATCAACAAGCCAACAAACCAACAAACCAACATACCAACAAACCAACAAACCAACAAACCCACATGGCAACAAAATGACAAGCCAACAAACCAACAAACCAACAAACTAACAAACTAACAAACCAACAAAACAACAAACAAACAAACCAACAAACCAACAAACCAACAAACTAACAAACCAACAAACCAACAAACCAACAACCAACAAAAGAACAAGCCAACAAACCAACAAATCAAAAAACCAACAACCCAACAAACCAACAAACCAACAAACCAACAAACCAACAAACCAACAAACCAACAAACCAACAAACCAACAAACCAACAAACCAACAAACCAACAATACAACAAACCAACAAACCAACAAAATCAACAAACCAACAAACCAACAAACCAACAAACCTACAAACCAACAAACCAACAAACGAACAAACGAACAAACCAACAAACACCAACAAACCAACAAACCAACAAACCAGCAAACCGACAAACCAACAAACGAACAAACCAACAAACCAAAAAACAACAAACCAAAAAACCAATAAACCAACAAACCAACAAACCAACTAAAAAACAAACCAACCAACCAACAAAAGAACAAGCCAACAAACCAACAAACCAACAAACCAATAACCCAACAAACCAACAAACTAACAAACCAACAAACCAACAAACCAACAAACCAACAAACCAACAAAACAACAAACCAACAAACCAAAAAACCAACAAACCAACAAACCAAACAAACCAACAAACCAACAAACCAACAAACCAACAAACCAACAAACCAACAAACCAGCAAACCAACAAACCAACAAACCAACAAACCAACAAACCAACATACTAACAAACCAACAAACTAACATAGCAACAAAAGAACATAGCAACAAAAGAACAAACCAACAAACGAACAAACCAACAAACTAACAAACCAACAAACCAACAAACCAACAAACCAACAAACCAACAAACCAACATACCAACAAACCAACAAACCAACAAACCAACAAACCAACAAACCAACAAACCAACAAACCAACAAACCCACATAGCAACAAAATGACAAGCCAACAAACCAACAAACCAACAAACTAACAAACTAACAAACCAACAAAACAACAAACCAACAAACCAACAAACCAACAAAACAACAAACCAACAAACCAACAAACCAACAAACCAACATACTAACAAACCAACAAACTAACATAGCAACAAAAGAACATAGCAACAAAAGAACAAACCAACAAACGAACAAACCAACAAACTAACAAACCAACAAACCAACAAACCAACAAACCAACAAACCAACATACCAACAAACCAACAAACCAACAAACCAACAAACCAACAAACCAACAAACCAACAAACCAACAAACCCACATAGCAACAAAATGACAAGCCAACAAACCAACAAACCAACAAACTAACAAACTAACAAACCAACAAAACAACAAACCAACAAACCAACAAACCAACAAACCAACAAACCAACAAACCAACAAACCAACAAACTAACATACCAACAAACCAACAAACCAACAAATCAACACACCAACAAACTAACAAACTAACAAAGCAACAAACCAACAAATCAACAAACCAACAAACCAACAAACCAATAACCCAACAAACCAACAAACTAACAAACCAACAAACCAACAAACCAACAAACCAACAAACCAACAAAACAACAAACCAACAAACCAACAAACCAACAAACCAACATACTAACAAACCAACAAACTAACATAGCAACAAAAGAACATAGCAACAAAAGAACAAACCAACAAACGAACAAACCAACAAACTAACAAACCAACAAACCAACAAACCAACAAACCAACAAACCAACATACCAACAAACCAACAAACCAACAAACCAACAAACCAACAAACCAACAAACCAACAAACCAACAAACCCACATAGCAACAAAATGACAAGCCAACAAACCAACAAACCAACAAACTAACAAACTAACAAACCAACAAAACAACAAACCAACAAACCAACAAACCAACAAACCAACAAACCAACAAACCAACAAACCAACAAACTAACATACCAACAAACCAACAAACCAACAAATCAACACACCAACAAACTAACAAACTAACAAAGCAACAAACCAACAAATCAACAAACCAACAAACCAACATACCAACAAACCAACAAACCAACAAACCAACAAACCCACATAGCAACAAAATGACAAGCCAACAAACCAACAAACCAACAAACTAACAAACTAACAAACCAACAAAACAACAAACAAACAAACCAACAAACTAACAAGCCAAAAACCAACAAAACAACAAACCAACAAAACAACAAACCAACAAACAAACAAACCAACAAACCAACACACTAACAAACCAACAAACCAACAAACCAACAACCAACAAAAGAACAAACCAACAAACCAACAAACCAGCAAACCGACAAACCAACAAACGAACAAACCAACAAACCAAAAAAACAACAAACCAAAAAACCAATAAACCAACAAACCAACAAACCAACTAAAAAACAAACCAACCAACCAACAAAAGAAAAAGCCAACAAACCAACAAACCAACAAACCAACAAACCAACAAACCAACAATACAACAAACCAACAAACCAACAAAATCAACAAACCAACAAACCAACAAACCTACAAACCAACAAACCAACAAACGAACAAACCAACAAACCAAAAAAACAACAAACCAAAAAACCAATAAACCAACAAACCAACAAACCAACTAAAAAACAAACCAACCAACCAACAAAAGAAAAAGCCAACAAACCAACAAACCAACAAACCAACAAACCAACAAACCAACAATACAACAAACCAACAAACCAACAAAATCAACAAACCAACATACCAACAAACCAACAAACCAACAAACCAACAAACCAACAAACCCACATAGCAACAAAATGACAAGCCAACAAACCAACAAACCAACAAACTAACAAACTAACAAACCAACAAAACAACAAACCAACAAACCAACAAACCAACAAACCAACAAACCAACAAACCAACAAACTAACAAACCAACAAACCAACAAACCAACAAACCAACAAATCAACACACCAACAAACTAACAAACTAACAAAGCAACAAACCAACAAATCAACAAGCCAACAAACCAACAAACCAACATACCAACAAACCAACAAACCAACAAACCCACATGGCAACAAAATGACAAGCCAACAAACCAACAAACCAACAAACTAACAAACTAACAAACCAACAAAACAACAAACAAACAAACCAACAAACCAACAAACCAACAAACTAACAAACCAACAAACCAACAAACCAACAACCAACAAAAGAACAAGCCAACAAACCAACAAATCAAAAAACCAACAACCCAACAAACCAACAAACCAACAAACCAACAAACCAACAAACCAACAAACCAACAAACCAACAAACCAACAAACCAACAAACCAACAAACCAACAATACAACAAACCAACAAACCAACAAAATCAACAAACCAACAAACCAACAAACCAACAAACCTACAAACCAACAAACCAACAAACGAACAAACGAACAAACCAACAAACACCAACAAACCAACAAACCAACAAACCAGCAAACCGACAAACCAACAAACGAACAAACCAACAAACCAAAAAACAACAAACCAAAAAACCAATAAACCAACAAACCAACAAACCAACTAAAAAACAAACCAACCAACCAACAAAAGAACAAGCCAACAAACCAACAAACCAACAAACCAATAACCCAACAAACCAACAAACTAACAAACCAACAAACCAACAAACCAACAAACCAACAAACCAACAAAACAACAAACCAACAAACCAAAAAACCAACAAACCAACAAACCAAACAAACCAACAAACCAACAAACCAACAAACCAACAAACCAACAAACCAACAAACCAGCAAACCAACAAACCAACAAACCAACAAACCAACAAACCAACATACTAACAAACCAACAAACTAACATAGCAACAAAAGAACATAGCAACAAAAGAACAAACCAACAAACGAACAAACCAACAAACTAACAAACCAACAAACCAACAAACCAACAAACCAACAAACCAACAAACCAACATACCAACAAACCAACAAACCAACAAACCAACAAACCAACAAACCAACAAACCAACAAACCAACAAACCCACATAGCAACAAAATGACAAGCCAACAAACCAACAAACCAACAAACTAACAAACTAACAAACCAACAAAACAACAAACCAACAAACCAACAAACCAACAAACCAACAAACCAACAAACTAACAAACCAACAAACCAACAAACCAACAAACCAACAAATCAACACACCAACAAACTAACAAACTAACAAAGCAACAAACCAACAAATCAACAAACCAACAAACCAACAAACCAACATACCAACAAACCAACAAACCAACAAACCAACAAACCCACATAGCAACAAAATGACAAGCCAACAAACCAACAAACCAACAAACTAACAAACTAACAAACCAACAAAACAACAAACAAACAAACCAACAAACTAACAAGCCAAAAACCAACAAAACAACAAACCAACAAAACAACAAACCAACAAACAAACAAACCAACAAACCAACAAACTAACAAACCAACAAACCAACAAACCAACAAACCAACAACCAACAAAAGAACAAACCAACAAACCAACAAACCAGCAAACCGACAAACCAACAAACGAACAAACCAACAAACCAAAAAAACAACAAACCAAAAAACCAATAAACCAACAAACCAACAAACCAACTAAAAAACAAACCAACCAACCAACAAAAGAAAAAGCCAACAAACCAACAAACCAACAAACCAACAAACCAACAAACCAACAATACAACAAACCAACAAACCAACAAAATCAACAAACCAACAAACCAACAAACCTACAAACCAACAAACCAACAAACCAACAAACCAACAAACCAAAAAAACAACAAACCAAAAAACCAATAAACCAACAAACCAACAAACCAACTAAAAAAAAAACCAACCAACCAACAAAAGAACAAGCCAACAAACCAACAAACCAACAAACCAATAACCCAACAAACCAACAAACTAACAAACCAACAAACCAACAAACCAACAAACCAACAAACCAACAAACCAACAAACCAACAAACCAAACAAACCTACAAACCAACAAACCAACAAACCAACAAACCAACAAACCAACAAACCAGCAAACCAACAAACCAACAAACCAACAAACCAACATACTAACAAACCAACAAACTAACATAGCAACAAAAGAACATAGCAACAAAAGAACAAACCAACAAACGAACAAACCAACAAACTAACAAACCAACAAACCAACAAACCAACAAACCAACAATCCAACATACCAACAAACCAACAAACCAACAAACCAACAAACCAACAAACCAAAAAACCAACAAACCAACAAACCCACATAGCAACAAAATGACAAGCCAACAAACCAACAAACCAACAAACTAACAAACTAACAAACCAACAAAACAACAAACCAACAAACCAACAAACCAACAAACCAACAAACCAACAAACCAACAAACCAACAAACCAACAATACAACAAACCAACAAACCAACAAAATCAACAAACCAACAAACCAACAAACCAACAACCAACAAAAGAACAAACCAACAAACCAACAAACCAGCAAACCGACAAACCAACAAACGAACAAACCAACAAACCAAAAAAACAACAAACCAAAAAACCAATAAACCAACAAACCAACAAACCAACTAAAAAACAAACCAACCAACCAACAAAAGAAAAAGCCAACAAACCAACAAACCAACAAACCAACAAACCAACAAACCAACAATACAACAAACCAACAAACCAACAAAATCAACAAACCAACAAACCAACAAACCTACAAACCAACAAACCAACAAACGAACAAACCAACAAACCAAAAAAACAACAAACCAAAAAACCAATAAACCAACAAACCAACAAACCAACTAAAAAACAAACCAACCAACCAACAAAAGAAAAAGCCAACAAACCAACAAACCAACAAACCAACAAACCAACAAACCAACAATACAACAAACCAACAAACCAACAAAATCAACAAACCAACATACCAACAAACCAACAAACCAACAAACCAACAAACCAACAAACCAACAAACCAACAAACCAACAAACCCACATAGCAACAAAATGACAAGCCAACAAACCAACAAACCAACAAACTAACAAACTAACAAACCAACAAAACAACAAACCAACAAACCAACAAACCAACAAACCAACAAACCAACAAACCAACAAACCAACAAACTAACAAACCAACAAACCAACAAACCAACAAACCAACAAATCAACACACCAACAAACTAACAAACTAACAAAGCAACAAACCAACAAATCAACAAACCAACAAACCAACAAACCAACATACCAACAAACCAACAAACCAACAAACCCACATGGCAACAAAATGACAAGCCAACAAACCAACAAACCAACAAACTAACAAACTAACAAACCAACAAAACAACAAACAAACAAACCAACAAACCAACAAACCAACAAACTAACAAACCAACAAACCAACAAACCAACAACCAACAAAAGAACAAGCCAACAAACCAACAAATCAAAAAACCAACAACCCAACAAACCAACAAACCAACAAACCAACAAACCAACAAACCAACAAACCAACAAACCAACAAACCAACAAACCAACAAACCAACAAACCAACAATACAACAAACCAACAAACCAACAAAATCAACAAACCAACAAACCAACAAACCAACAAACCTACAAACCAACAAACCAACAAACGAACAAACGAACAAACCAACAAACACCAACAAACCAACAAACCAACAAACCAGCAAACCGACAAACCAACAAACGAACAAACCAACAAACCAAAAAACAACAAACCAAAAAACCAATAAACCAACAAACCAACAAACCAACTAAAAAACAAACCAACCAACCAACAAAAGAACAAGCCAACAAACCAACAAACCAACAAACCAATAACCCAACAAACCAACAAACTAACAAACCAACAAACCAACAAACCAACAAACCAACAAACCAACAAAACAACAAACCAACAAACCAAAAAACCAACAAACCAACAAACCAAACAAACCAACAAACCAACAAACCAACAAACCAACAAACCAACAAACCAACAAACCAGCAAACCAACAAACCAACAAACCAACAAACCAACAAACCAACATACTAACAAACCAACAAACTAACATAGCAACAAAAGAACATAGCAACAAAAGAACAAACCAACAAACGAACAAACCAACAAACTAACAAACTAACAAACCAACAAACCAACAAACCAACAAACCAACAAACCAACATACCAACAAACCAACAAACCAACAAACCAACAAACCAACAAACCAACAAACCAACAAACCAACAAACCCACATAGCAACAAAATGACAAGCCAACAAACCAACAAACCAACAAACTAACAAACTAACAAACCAACAAAACAACAAACCAACAAACCAACAAACCAACAAACCAACAAACCAACAAACTAACAAACCAACAAACCAACAAACCAACAAACCAACAAATCAACACACCAACAAACTAACAAACTAACAAAGCAACAAACCAACAAATCAACAAACCAACAAACCAACAAACCAACATACCAACAAACCAACAAACCAACAAACCAACAAACCCACATAGCAACAAAATGACAAGCCAACAAACCAACAAACCAACAAACTAACAAACTAACAAACCAACAAAACAACAAACAAACAAACCAACAAACTAACAAACCCACATGGCAACAAAATGACAAGCCAACAAACCAACAAACCAACAAACTAACAAACTAACAAACCAACAAAACAACAAACAAACAAACCAACAAACCAACAAACCAACAAACTAACAAACCAACAAACCAACAAACAAACAACCAACAAAAGAACAAGCCAACAAACCAACAAATCAAAAAACCAACAACCCAACAAACCAACAAACCAACAAACCAACAAACCAACAAACCAACAAACCAACAAACCAACAAACCAACAAACCAACAAACCAACAAACCAACAATACAACAAACCAACAAACCAACAAAATCAACAAACCAACAAACCAACAAACCAACAAACCTACAAACCAACAAACCAACAAACGAACAAACGAACAAACCAACAAACACCAACAAACCAACAAACCAACAAACCAGCAAACCGACAAACCAACAAACGAACAAACCAACAAACCAAAAAACAACAAACCAAAAAACCAATAAACCAACAAACCAACAAACCAACTAAAAAACAAACCAACCAACCAACAAAAGAACAAGCCAACAAACCAACAAACCAACAAACCAATAACCCAACAAACCAACAAACTAACAAACCAACAAACCAACAAACCAACAAACCAACAAACCAACAAAACAACAAACCAACAAACCAAAAAACCAACAAACCAACAAACCAAACAAACCAACAAACCAACAAACCAACAAACCAACAAACCAACAAACCAACAAACCAGCAAACCAACAAACCAACAAACCAACAAACCAACAAACCAACATACTAACAAACCAACAAACTAACATAGCAACAAAAGAACATAGCAACAAAAGAACAAACCAACAAACGAACAAACCAACAAACTAACAAACCAACAAACTAACAAACCAACAAACCAACAAACCAACAAACCAACATACCAACAAACCAACAAACCAACAAACCAACAAACCAACAAACCAACAAACCAACAAACCAACAAACCCACATAGCAACAAAATGACAAGCCAACAAACCAACAAACCAACAAACTAACAAACTAACAAACCAACAAAACAACAAACCAACAAACCAACAAACCAACAAACCAACAAACCAACAAACTAACAAACCAACAAACCAACAAACCAACAAACCAACAAATCAACACACCAACAAACTAACAAACTAACAAAGCAACAAACCAACAAATCAACAAACCAACAAACCAACAAACCAACATACCAACAAACCAACAAACCAACAAACCAACAAACCCACATAGCAACAAAATGACAAGCCAACAAACCAACAAACCAACAAACTAACAAACTAACAAACCAACAAAACTACAAACAAACAAACCAACAAACTAACAAGCCAAAAACCAACAAAACAACAAACCAACAAAACAACAAACCAACAAACAAACAAACCAACAAACCAACAAACTAACAAACCAACAAACCAACAAACCAACAAACCAACAACCAACAAAAGAACAAACCAACAAACCAACAAACCAGCAAACCGACAAACCAACAAACGAACAAACCAACAAACCAAAAAAACAACAAACCAAAAAACCAATAAACCAACAAACCAACAAACCAACTAAAAAACAAACCAACCAACCAACAAAAGAAAAAGCCAACAAACCAACAAACCAACAAACCAACAAACCAACAAACCAACAATACAACAAACCAACAAACCAACAAAATCAACAAACCAACAAACCAACAAACCTACAAACCAACAAACCAACAAACCAACAAACCAACAAACCAAAAAAACAACAAACCAAAAAACCAATAAACCAACAAACCAACAAACCAACTAAAAAAAAACCAACCAACCAACAAAAGAACAAGCCAACAAACCAACAAACCAACAAACCAATAACCCAACAAACCAACAAACTAACAAACCAACAAACCAACAAACCAACAAACCAACAAACCAACAAACCAACAAACCAAACAAACCTACAAACCAACAAACCAACAAACCAACAAACCAACAAACCAACAAACCAGCAAACCAACAAACCAACAAACCAACAAACCAACATACTAACAAACCAACAAACTAACATAGCAACAAAAGAACATAGCAACAAAAGAACAAACCAACAAACGAACAAACCAACAAACTAACAAACCAACAAACCAACAAACCAACAAACCAACAAACCAACATACCAACAAACCAAAAAACCAACAAACCAACAAACCAACAAACCAAAAAACCAACAAACCAACAAACCCACATAGCAACAAAATGACAAGCCAACAAACCAACAAACCAACAAACTAACAAACTAACAAACCAACAAAACAACAAACCAACAAACCAACAAACCAACAAACCAACAAACCAACAAACCAACAAACCAACAAACCAACAATACAACAAACCAACAAACCAACAAAATCAACAAACCAACAAACCAACAAACCTACAAACCAACAAACCAACAAACGAACAAACGAACAAACGAACAAACCAACAAACCAACAAACCAACAAACCAACAAACCAGCAAACCGACAAACCAACAAACGAACAAACCAACAAACCAAAAAAACAACAAACCAAAAAACCAATAAACCAACAAACCAACAAACCAACTAAACAACAAACCAACCAACCAACAAAAGAAAAAGCCAACAAACCAACAAACCAACAAACCAACAAACCAACAAACCAACAATACAACAAACCAACAAACCAACAAAATCAACAAAACCAACAAACCAACAAACCTACAAACCAACAAACCAACAAACCAACAAACCAACAAACCAAAAAAACAACAAACCAAAAAACCAATAAACCAACAAACCAACAAACCAACTAAAAAACAAACCAACCAACCAACAAAAGAACAAGCCAACAAACCAACAAACCAACAAACCAATAACCCAACAAACCAACAAACTAACAAACCAACAAACCAACAAACCAACAAACCAACAAGCCAACAAACCAACAAAACAACAAACCAACAAACCAACAAACCAACAAACCAACAAACCAAACAAACCAACAAACCAACAAACCAACAAACCAACAAACCAACAAACCAACTAACCAGCAAACCAACAAACCAACAAACCAACAAAGCAACATACTAACAAACCAACAAACTAACATAGCAACAAAAGAACATAGCAACAAAAGAACAAACCAACAAACGAACAAACCAACAAACTAACAAACCAACAAACCAACAAACCAACAAACCAACAAACCAACAAACCAACATACCAACAAACCAACAAACCAACAAACCAACAAACCAACAAACCAACAAACCAACAAACCCACATAGCAACAAAATGACAAGCCAACAAACCAACAAACCAACAAACTAACAAACTAACAAACCAACAAAACAACAAACCAACAAACCAACAAACCAACAAACCAACAAACCAACAAACCAACAAACTAACAAACCAACAAACCAACAAACCAACAAACCAACAAATCAACACACCAACAAACTAACAAACTAACAAAGCAACAAACCAACAAATCAACAAACCAACAAACCAACAAACCAACATACCAACAAACCAACAAACCAACAAACCAACAAACCCACATAGCAACAAAATGACAAGCCAACAAACCAACAAACCAACAAACTAACAAACTAACAAACCAACAAAACAACAAACAAACAAACCAACAAACTAACAAGCCAAAAACCAACAAAACAACAAACCAACAAAACAACAAACCAACAAACAAACAAACCAACAAACCAACAAACTAACAAACCAACAAACCAACAAACCAACAACCAACAAAAGAACAAGCCAACAAACCAACAACCCAAACCAACAAACTATCAAACCAACAAACCAACAAACCAACAAACCAACAAACCAACAAACCAACAAACCAACAAACCAACAAACCAACAAACCAACAAACCAACAATACAACAAACCAACAAAATCAACAAACCAACAAACCAACAAACCTACAAACCAACAAACCAACAAACGAACAAACGAACAAACCAACAAACCAACAAACCAACAAACCAACAAACCAACAAACCAGCAAACCGACAAACCAACAAACGAACAAACCAACAAACCAAAAAAACAACAAACCAAAAAACCAATAAACCAACAAACCAACAAACCAACTAAAAAACAAACCAACCAACCAACAAAAGAAAAAGCCAACAAACCAACAAACCAACAAACCAACAAACCAACAAACCAACAATACAACAAACCAACAAACCAACAAAATCAACAAACCAACAAACCAACAAACCTACAAACCAACAAACCAACAAACCAACAAACCAACAAACCAAAAAAACAACAAACCAAAAAACTAATAAACCAACAAACCAACAAACCAACTAAAAAACAAACCAACCAACCAACAAAAGAACAAGCCAACAAACCAACAAACCAACAAACCAATAACCCAACAAACCAACAAACTAACAAACCAACAAACCAACAAACCAACAAACCAACAAACCAACAAAACAACAAACCAACAAACCAACAAACCAACAAACCAACAAACCAAACAAACCAACAAACCAACAAACCAACAAACCAACAAACCAACAAACCAACAAACCAGCAAACCAACAAACCAACAAACCAACATACTAACAAACCAACAAACTAACATAGCAACAAAAGAACATAGCAACAAAAGAACAAACCAACAAACGAACAAACCAACAAACTAACAAACCAACAAACCAACAAACCAACAAACCAACAAACCAACATACCAACAAACCAACAAACCAACAAACCAACAAACCAACAAACCAACAAACCCACATAGCAACAAAATGACAAGCCAACAAACCAACAAACCAACAAACTAACAAACTAACAAACCAACAAAACAACAAACCAACAAACCAACAAACCAACAAACCAACAAACCAACAAACCAACAAACCAACAAACCAACAATACAACAAACCAACAAACCAACAAAATCAACAAACCAACAAACCAACAAACCTACAAACCAACAAACCAACAAACGAACAAACGAACAAACCAACAAACCAACAAACCAACAAACCAACAAACCAGCAAACCGACAAACCAACAAACGAACAAACCAACAAACCAAAAAAACAACAAACCAAAAAACCAACAAACCAACAAACCAACTAAAAAACAAACCAACCAACCAACAAAAGAAAAAGCCAACAAACCAACAAACCAACAAACCAACAAACCAACAAACCAACAATACAACAAACCAACAAACCAACAAAATCAACAAACCAACAAACCAACAAACCTACAAACCAACAAACCAACAAACCAACAAACCAACATACCAACAAACCAACAAACCAACAAACCAACAAACCAACAAACCAACAAACCAACAAACCAACAAACCAACAAACCCACATAGCAACAAAATGACAAGCCAACAAACCAACAAACCAACAAACTAACAAACTAACAAACCAACAAAACAACAAACCAACAAACCAACAAACCAACAAACCAACAAACCAACAAACCAACAAACGAACAAACCAACAAACCAAAAAAACAACAAACCAAAAAACCAATAAACCAACAAACCAACAAACCAACTAAAAAACAAACCAACCAACCAACAAAAGAAAAAGCCAACAAACCAACAAACCAACAAACCAACAAACCAACAAACCAACAATACAACAAACCAACAAACCAACAAAATCAACAAAACCAACAAACCAACAAACCTACAAACCAACAAACCAACAAACCAACAAACCAACAAACCAAAAAAACAACAAACCAAAAAACCAATAAACCAACAAACCAACAAACCAACTAAAAAACAAACCAACCAACCAACAAAAGAACAAGCCAACAAACCAACAAACCAACAAACCAATAACCCAACAAACCAACAAACTAACAAACCAACAAACCAACAAACCAACAAACCAACAAGCCAACAAACCAACAAAACAACAAACCAACAAACCAACAAACCAACAAACCAACAAACCAAACAAACCAACAAACCAACAAACCAACAAACCAACAAACCAACAAACCAACTAACCAGCAAACCAACAAACCAACAAACCAACAAACCAACATACTAACAAACCAACAAACTAACATAGCAACAAAAGAACATAGCAACAAAAGAACAAACCAACAAACGAACAAACCAACAAACTAACAAACCAACAAACCAACAAACCAACAAACCAACAAACCAACAAACCAACAAAATCAACAAACCAACAAACCAACAAACCAACAAACCTACAAACCAACAAACCAACAAACGAACAAACGAACAAACCAACAAACACCAACAAACCAACAAACCAACAAACCAGCAAACCGACAAACCAACAAACGAACAAACCAACAAACCAAAAAACAACAAACCAAAAAACCAATAAACCAACAAACCAACAAACCAACTAAAAAACAAACCAACCAACCAACAAAAGAACAAGCCAACAAACCAACAAACCAACAAACCAATAACCCAACAAACCAACAAACTAACAAACCAACAAACCAACAAACCAACAAACCAACAAACCAACAAAACAACAAACCAACAAACCAAAAAACCAACAAACCAACAAACCAAACAAACCAACAAACCAACAAACCAACAAACCAACAAACCAACAAACCAACAAACCAGCAAACCAACAAACCAACAAACCAACAAACCAACAAACCAACATACTAACAAACCAACAAACTAACATAGCAACAAAAGAACATAGCAACAAAAGAACAAACCAACAAACGAACAAACCAACAAACTAACAAACCAACAAACCAACAAACCAACAAACCAACAAACCAACAAACCAACATACCAACAAACCAACAAACCAACAAACCAACAAACCAACAAACCAACAAACCAACAAACCAACAAACCCACATAGCAACAAAATGACAAGCCAACAAACCAACAAACCAACAAACTAACAAACTAACAAACCAACAAAACAACAAACCAACAAACCAACAAACCAACAAACCAACAAACCAACAAACTAACAAACCAACAAACCAACAAACCAACAAACCAACAAATCAACACACCAACAAACTAACAAACTAACAAAGCAACAAACCAACAAATCAACAAACCAACAAACCAACAAACCAACATACCAACAAACCAACAAACCAACAAACCAACAAACCCACATAGCAACAAAATGACAAGCCAACAAACCAACAAACCAACAAACTAACAAACTAACAAACCAACAAAACAACAAACAAACAAACCAACAAACTAACAAACCCACATGGCAACAAAATGACAAGCCAACAAACCAACAAACCAACAAACTAACAAACTAACAAACCAACAAAACAACAAACAAACAAACCAACAAACCAACAAACCAACAAACTAACAAACCAACAAACCAACAAACAAACAACCAACAAAAGAACAAGCCAACAAACCAACAAATCAAAAAACCAACAACCCAACAAACCAACAAACCAACAAACCAACAAACCAACAAACCAACAAACCAACAAACCAACAAACCAACAAACCAACAAACCAACAAACCAACAATACAACAAACCAACAAACCAACAAAATCAACAAACCAACAAACCAACAAACCAACAAACCTACAAACCAACAAACCAACAAACGAACAAACGAACAAACCAACAAACACCAACAAACCAACAAACCAACAAACCAGCAAACCGACAAACCAACAAACGAACAAACCAACAAACCAAAAAACAACAAACCAAAAAACCAATAAACCAACAAACCAACAAACCAACTAAAAAACAAACCAACCAACCAACAAAAGAACAAGCCAACAAACCAACAAACCAACAAACCAATAACCCAACAAACCAACAAACTAACAAACCAACAAACCAACAAACCAACAAACCAACAAACCAACAAAACAACAAACCAACAAACCAAAAAACCAACAAACCAACAAACCAAACAAACCAACAAACCAACAAACCAACAAACCAACAAACCAACAAACCAACAAACCAGCAAACCAACAAACCAACAAACCAACAAACCAACAAACCAACATACTAACAAACCAACAAACTAACATAGCAACAAAAGAACATAGCAACAAAAGAACAAACCAACAAACGAACAAACCAACAAACTAACAAACCAACAAACTAACAAACCAACAAACCAACAAACCAACAAACCAACATACCAACAAACCAACAAACCAACAAACCAACAAACCAACAAACCAACAAACCAACAAACCAACAAACCCACATAGCAACAAAATGACAAGCCAACAAACCAACAAACCAACAAACTAACAAACTAACAAACCAACAAAACAACAAACCAACAAACCAACAAACCAACAAACCAACAAACCAACAAACTAACAAACCAACAAACCAACAAACCAACAAACCAACAAATCAACACACCAACAAACTAACAAACTAACAAAGCAACAAACCAACAAATCAACAAACCAACAAACCAACAAACCAACATACCAACAAACCAACAAACCAACAAACCAACAAACCCACATAGCAACAAAATGACAAGCCAACAAACCAACAAACCAACAAACTAACAAACTAACAAACCAACAAAACAACAAACAAACAAACCAACAAACTAACAAGCCAAAAACCAACAAAACAACAAACCAACAAAACAACAAACCAACAAACAAACAAACCAACAAACCAACAAACTAACAAACCAACAAACCAACAAACCAACAAACCAACAACCAACAAAAGAACAAACCAACAAACCAACAAACCAGCAAACCGACAAACCAACAAACGAACAAACCAACAAACCAAAAAAACAACAAACCAAAAAACCAATAAACCAACAAACCAACAAACCAACTAAAAAACAAACCAACCAACCAACAAAAGAAAAAGCCAACAAACCAACAAACCAACAAACCAACAAACCAACAAACCAACAATACAACAAACCAACAAACCAACAAAATCAACAAACCAACAAACCAACAAACCACAAACCAACAAACCAACAAACCAACAAACCAACAAACCAAAAAAACAACAAACCAAAAAACCAATAAACCAACAAACCAACAAACCAACTAAAAAAAAACCAACCAACCAACAAAAGAACAAGCCAACAAACCAACAAACCAACAAACCAATAACCCAACAAACCAACAAACTAACAAACCAACAAACCAACAAACCAACAAACCAACAAACCAACAAACCAACAAACCAACAAACCAAACAAACCTACAAACCAACAAACCAACAAACCAACAAACCAACAAACCAACAAACCAGCAAACCAACAAACCAACAAACCAACAAACCAACATACTAACAAACCAACAAACTAACATAGCAACAAAAGAACATAGCAACAAAAGAACAAACCAACAAACGAACAAACCAACAAACTAACAAACCAACAAACCAACAAACCAACAAACCAACAAACCAACATACCAACAAACCAAAAAACCAACAAACCAACAAACCAACAAACCAAAAAACCAACAAACCAACAAACCCACATAGCAACAAAATGACAAGCCAACAAACCAACAAACCAACAAACTAACAAACTAACAAACCAACAAAACAACAAACCAACAAACCAACAAACCAACAAACCAACAAACCAACAAACCAACAAACCAACAAACCAACAATACAACAAACCAACAAACCAACAAAATCAACAAACCAACAAACCAACAAACCTACAAACCAACAAACCAACAAACGAACAAACGAACAAACGAACAAACCAACAAACCAACAAACCAACAAACCAACAAACCAGCAAACCGACAAACCAACAAACGAACAAACCAACAAACCAAAAAAACAACAAACCAAAAAACCAATAAACCAACAAACCAACAAACCAACTAAAAAACAAACCAACCAACCAACAAAAGAAAAAGCCAACAAACCAACAAACCAACAAACCAACAAACCAACAAACCAACAATACAACAAACCAACAAACCAACAAAATCAACAAAACCAACAAACCAACAAACCTACAAACCAACAAACCAACAAACCAACAAACCAACAAACCAAAAAAACAACAAACCAAAAAACCAATAAACCAACAAACCAACAAACCAACTAAAAAACAAACCAACCAACCAACAAAAGAACAAGCCAACAAACCAACAAACCAACAAACCAATAACCCAACAAACCAACAAACTAACAAACCAACAAACCAACAAACCAACAAACCAACAAGCCAACAAACCAACAAAACAACAAACCAACAAACCAACAAACCAACAAACCAACAAACCAAACAAACCAACAAACCAACAAACCAACAAACCAACAAACCAACAAACCAACTAACCAGCAAACCAACAAACCAACAAACCAACAAACCAACATACTAACAAACCAACAAACTAACATAGCAACAAAAGAACATAGCAACAAAAGAACAAACCAACAAACGAACAAACCAACAAACTAACAAACCAACAAACCAACAAACCAACAAACCAACAAACCAACAAACCAACATACCAACAAACCAACAAACCAACAAACCAACAAACCAACAAACCAACAAACCAACAAACCCACATAGCAACAAAATGACAAGCCAACAAACCAACAAACCAACAAACTAACAAACTAACAAACCAACAAAACAACAAACCAACAAACCAACAAACCAACAAACCAACAAACCAACAAACCAACAAACTAACAAACCAACAAACCAACAAACCAACAAACCAACAAATCAACACACCAACAAACTAACAAACTAACAAAGCAACAAACCAACAAATCAACAAACCAACAAACCAACAAACCAATATACCAACAAACCAACAAACCAACAAACCAACAAACCCACATAGCAACAAAATGACAAGCCAACAAACCAACAAACCAACAAACTAACAAACTAACAAACCAACAAAACAACAAACAAACTAACAAGCCAAAAACCAACAAAACAACAAACCAACAAAACAACAAACCAACAAACAAACAAACCAACAAACCAACAAACTAACAAACCAACAAACCAACAAACCAACAACCAACAAAAGAACAAGCCAACAAACCAACAACCCAAACCAACAAACTATCAAACCAACAAACCAACAAACCAACAAACCAACAAACCAACAAACCAACAAACCAACAAACCAACAAACCAACAAACCAACAAACCAACAATACAACAAACCAACAAAATCAACAAACCAACAAACCAACAAACCTACAAACCAACAAACCAACAAACGAACAAACGAACAAACCAACAAACCAACAAACCAACAAACCAACAAACCAACAAACCAGCAAACCGACAAACCAACAAACGAACAAACCAACAAACCAAAAAAACAACAAACCAAAAAACCAATAAACCAACAAACCAACAAACCAACTAAAAAACAAACCAACCAACCAACAAAAGAAAAAGCCAACAAACCAACAAACCAACAAACCAACAAACCAACAAACCAACAATACAACAAACCAACAAACCAACAAAATCAACAAACCAACAAACCAACAAACCTACAAACCAACAAACCAACAAACCAACAAACCAACAAACCAAAAAAACAACAAACCAAAAAACTAATAAACCAACAAACCAACAAACCAACTAAAAAACAAACCAACCAACCAACAAAAGAACAAGCCAACAAACCAACAAACCAACAAACCAATAACCCAACAAACCAACAAACTAACAAACCAACAAACCAACAAACCAACAAACCAACAAACCAACAAAACAACAAACCAACAAACCAACAAACCAACAAACCAACAAACCAAACAAACCAACAAACCAACAAACCAACAAACCAACAAACCAACAAACCAACAAACCAGCAAACCAACAAACCAACAAACCAACATACTAACAAACCAACAAACTAACATAGCAACAAAAGAACATAGCAACAAAAGAACAAACCAACAAACGAACAAACCAACAAACTAACAAACCAACAAACCAACAAACCAACAAACCAACAAACCAACATACCAACAAACCAACAAACCAACAAACCAACAAACCAACAAACCAACAAACCCACATAGCAACAAAATGACAAGCCAACAAACCAACAAACCAACAAACTAACAAACTAACAAACCAACAAAACAACAAACCAACAAACCAACAAACCAACAAACCAACAAACCAACAAACCAACAAACCAACAAACCAACAATACAACAAACCAACAAACCAACAAAATCAACAAACCAACAAACCAACAAACCTACAAACCAACAAACCAACAAACGAACAAACGAACAAACCAACAAACCAACAAACCAACAAACCAACAAACCAGCAAACCGACAAACCAACAAACGAACAAACCAACAAACCAAAAAAACAACAAACCAAAAAACCAACAAACCAACAAACCAACTAAAAAACAAACCAACCAACCAACAAAAGAAAAAGCCAACAAACCAACAAACCAACAAACCAACAAACCAACAAACCAACAATACAACAAACCAACAAACCAACAAAATCAACAAACCAACAAACCAACAAACCTACAAACCAACAAACCAACAAACCAACAAACCAACATACCAACAAACCAACAAACCAACAAACCAACAAACCAACAAACCAACAAACCAACAAACCAACAAACCAACAAACCCACATAGCAACAAAATGACAAGCCAACAAACCAACAAACCAACAAACTAACAAACTAACAAACCAACAAAACAACAAACCAACAAACCAACAAACCAACAAACCAACAAACCAACAAACCAACAATACAACAAACCAACAAACCAACAAAATCAACAAACCAACAAACCAACAAACCTACAAACCAACAAACGAACAAACCAACAAACTAACAAACCAACAAACCAACAAACCAACAAACCAACAAACCAACATACCAACAAACCAACAAACCAACAAACCAACAAACCAACAAACCAACAAACCAACAAACCAACAAACCCACATAGCAACAAAATGACAAGCCAACAAACCAACAAACCAACAAACTAACAAACTAACAAACCAACAAAACAACAAACCAACAAACCAACAAACCAACAAACCAACAAACCAACAAACCAACAAACCAACAAACCAACAATACAACAAACCAACAAACCAACAAAATCAACAAACCAACAAACCAACAAACCTACAAACCAACAAACCAACAAACGAACAAACGAACAAACCAACAAACCAACAAACCAACAAACCAACAAACCAGCAAACCGACAAACCAACAAACGAACAAACCAACAAACCAAAAAACTAACAAACCAAAAAACCAATAAACCAACAAACCAACAAACCAACTAAAAAACAAACCAACCAACCAACAAAAGAAAAAGCCAACAAACCAACAAACCAACAAACCAACAAACCAACAAACCAACAATACAAAAAACCAACAAACCAACAAAATCAACAAACCAACAAACCAACAAACCTACAAACCAACAAACCAACAAACAAACAAACCAACAAACCAAAAAAACAACAAACCAAAAAACCAATCAACCAACAAACCAACAAACCAACTAAAAAATAAACCAACCAACCAACAAAAGAACAAGCCAACAAACCAACAAACCAACAAACCAATAACCCAACAAACCAACAAACCAACAAACCAACATACTAACAAACCAACAAACTAACATAGCAACAAAAGAACATAGCAACAAAAGAACAAACCAACAAACGAACAAACCAACAAACTAACAAACCAACAAACCAACAAACCAACAAACCAACAAACCAACAAACCAACATACCAACAAACCAACAAACCAACAAACCAACAAACCAACAAACCAACAAACCAACAAACCCACATAGCAACAAAATGACAAGCCAACAAACCAACAAACTAACAAACTAACAAACCAACAAAACAACAAACCAACAAACCAACAAACCAACAAACCAACAAACCAACAAACCAACAAACTAACAAACCAACAAACCAACAAACCAACAAACCAACAAATCAACACACCAACAAACTAACAAACTAACAAAGAAACAAACCAACAAATCAACAAACCAACAAACCAACAAACCAACATACCAACAAACCAACAAACCAACAAACCAACAAACCCACATAGCAACAAAATGACAAGCCAACAAACCAACAAACCAACAAACTAACAAACCAACAAACCAACAAACCAACAACCAACAAAAGAACAAGCCAACAAACCAACAAATCAAAAAACCAACAACCCAACAAACCAACAAACCAACAAACCAACAAACCAACAAACCAACAAACCAACAAACCAACAAACCAACAAACCAACAAACCAACAAACCAACAAACCAACAAACCAACAAACCAACAATACAACAAACCAACAAACCAACAAAATCAACAAACCAACAAACCAACAAACCTACAAACCAACAAACCAACAAACGAACAAACGAACAAACCAACAAACACCAACAAACCAACAAACCAACAAACCAGCAAACCGACAAACCAACAAACGAACAAACCAACAAACCAAAAAAACAACAAACCAAAAAACCAATAAACCAACAAACCAACAAACCAACTAAAAAACAAACCAACCAACCAACAAAAGAACAAGCCAACAAACCAACAAACCAACAAACCAATAACCCAACAAACCAACAAACTAACAAACCAACAAACCAACAAACCAACAAACCAACAAACCAACAAAACAACAAACCAACAAACCAACAAACCAACAAACCAACAAACCAAACAAACCAACAAACCAACAAACCAACAAACCAACAAACCAACAAACCAACAAACCAGCAAACCAACAAACCAACAAACCAACAAACCAACATACTAACAAACCAACAAACTAACATAGCAACAAAAGAACATAGCAACAAAAGAACAAACCAACAAACGAACAAACCAACAAACTAACAAACCAACAAACCAACAAACCAACAAACCAACAAACCAACAAACCAACATACCAACAAACCAACAAACCAACAAACCAACAAACCAACAAACCAACAAACCAACAAACCCACATAGCAACAAAATGACAAGCCAACAAACCAACAAACCAACAAACTAACAAACTAACAAACCAACAAAACAACAAACCAACAAACCAACAAACCAACAAACCAACAAACCAACAAACCAACAAACTAACAAACCAACAAACCAACAAACCAACAAACCAACAAATCAACACACCAACAAACTAACAAACTAACAAAGCAACAAACCAACAAATCAACAAACCAACAAACCAACAAACCAACATACCAACATACCAACAAACCAACAAACCCACATAGCAACAAAATGACAAGCCAACAAACCAACAAACCAACAAACTAACAAACTAACAAACCAACAAAACAACAAACAAACAAACCAACAAACTAACAAGCCAAAAACCAACAAAACAACAAACCAACAAAACAACAAACCAACAAACAAACAAACCCACAAACCAACAAACTAACAAACCAACAAACCAACAAACCAACAACCAACAAAAGAACAAACCAACAAACCAACAAACCAGCAAACCGACAAACCAACAAACGAGCAAACCAACAAACCAAAAAAACAACAAACCAAAAAACCAATAAACCAACAAACCAACAAACCAACTAAAAAACAAACCAACCAACCAACAAAAGAAAAAGCCAACAAACCAACAAACCAACAAACCAACAAACCAACAAACCAACAATACAACAAACCAACAAACCAACAAAATCAACAAACCAACAAACCAACAAACCTACAAACCAACACACCAACAAACCAACAAACCAACAAACCAAAAAAACAACAAACCAAAAAACCAATAAACCAACAAACCAACAAACCAACTAAAAAACAAACCAACCAACCAACAAAAGAACAAGCCAACAAACCAACAAACCAACAAACCAATAACCCAACGAACCAACAAACTAACAAACCAACAAACCAACAAACCAACAAACCAACAAACCAACAAACCAACAAACCAACAAACCAAACAAACCAACAAACCAACAAACCAACAAACCAACAAACCATCAAACCAACAAACCAGCAAACGAACAAACCAACAAACCAACAAACCAACATACTAACAAACCAACAAACTAACATAGCAACAAAAGAACATAGCAACAAAAGAACAAACCAACAAACGAACAAACCAACAAACTAACAAACCAACAAACCAACAAACCAACAAACCAACAAACCAACATACCAACAAACCAACAAACCAACAAACCAACAAACCAACAAACCAACAAACCAACAAACCAACAAACCCACATAGCAACAAAATGACAAGCCAACAAACCAACAAACCAACAAACTAACAAACTAACAAACCAACAAAACAACAAACCAACAAACCAACAAACCAACAAACCAACAAACCAACAAACCAACAAACCAACAAACCAACAAACCAACAAACCAACAATACAACAAACCAACAAACCAACAAAATCAACAAACCAACAAACCAACAAACCTACAAACCAACAAACCAACAAACGAACAAACGAACAAACGAACAAACCAACAAACCAACAAACCAACAAACCAACAAACCAGCAAACCGACAAACCAACAAACGAACAAACCAACAAACCAAAAAAACAACAAACCAAAAAACCAATAAACCAACAAACCAACAAACCAACTAAAAAACAAACCAGCCAACCAACAAAAGAAAAAGCCAACAAACCAACAAACCAACAAACCAACAAACCAACAAACCAACAATACAACAAACCAACAAACCAACAAAATCAACAAAACCAACAAACCAACAAACCTACAAACCAACAAACCAACAAACCAACAAACCAACAAACCAAAAAAACAACAAACCAAAAAACCAATAAACCAACAAACCAACAAACCAACTAAAAAACAAACCAACCAACCAACAAAAGAACAAGCCAACAAACCAACAAACCAACAAACCAATTACCCAACAAACCAACAAACTAACAAACCAACAAACCAACAAACCAACAAACCAACAAACCAACAAACCAACAAAACAACAAACCAACAAACCAACAAACCAACAAACCAACAAACCAAACAAACCAACAAACCAACAAACCAACAAACCAACAAACCAACAAACCAACAAACCAACAAACCAACAAACCAACAAACCAACAAACCAACAAACCCACATAGCAACAAAATGACAAGCCAACAAACCAACAAACCAACAAACTAACAAACTAACAAACCAACAAAACAACAAACCAACAAACCAACAAACCAACAAACCAACAAACCAACAAACCAACAAACTAACAAACCAACAAACCAACAAACCAACAAACCAACAAATCAACACACCAACAAACTAACAAACTAACAAAGCAACAAACCAACAAATCAACAAACCAACAAACCAACAAACCAACATACCAACATACCAACAAACCAACAAACCCACATAGCAACAAAATGACAAGCCAACAAACCAACAAACCAACAAACTAACAAACTAACAAACCAACAAAACAACAAACAAACAAACCAACAAACTAACAAGCCAAAAACCAACAAAACAACAAACCAACAAAACAACAAACCAACAAACAAACAAACCCACAAACCAACAAACTAACAAACCAACAAACCAACAAACCAACAACCAACAAAAGAACAAACCAACAAACCAACAAACCAGCAAACCGACAAACCAACAAACGAGCAAACCAACAAACCAAAAAAACAACAAACCAAAAAACCAATAAACCAACAAACCAACAAACCAACTAAAAAACAAACCAACCAACCAACAAAAGAAAAAGCCAACAAACCAACAAACCAACAAACCAACAAACCAACAAACCAACAATACAACAAACCAACAAACCAACAAAATCAACAAACCAACAAACCAACAAACCTACAAACCAACACACCAACAAACCAACAAACCAACAAACCAAAAAAACAACAAACCAAAAAACCAATAAACCAACAAACCAACAAACCAACTAAAAAACAAACC
Source organism: Atherix ibis (assembly GCA_958298945.1). Classification (NCBI taxonomy): domain Eukaryota; kingdom Metazoa; phylum Arthropoda; class Insecta; order Diptera; family Athericidae; genus Atherix; species Atherix ibis. The sequence goes on along the minus strand of OY282608.1, from coordinate 85,501,974 downwards.
AACCAACCAACAAAAGAACAAGCCAACAAACCAACAAACCAACAAACCAATAACCCAACGAACCAACAAACTAACAAACCAACAAACCAACAAACCAACAAACCAACAAACCAACAAACCAACAAACCAACAAACCAAACAAACCAACAAACCAACAAACCAACAAACCAACAAACCATCAAACCAACAAACCAGCAAACGAACAAACCAACAAACCAACAAACCAACATACTAACAAACCAACAAACTAACATAGCAACAAAAGAACATAGCAACAAAAGAACAAACCAACAAACGAACAAACCAACAAACTAACAAACCAACAAACCAACAAACCAACAAACCAACAAACCAACATACCAACAAACCAACAAACCAACAAACCAACAAACCAACAAACCAACAAACCAACAAACCAACAAACCCACATAGCAACAAAATGACAAGCCAACAAACCAACAAACCAACAAACTAACAAACTAACAAACCAACAAAACAACAAACCAACAAACCAACAAACCAACAAACCAACAAACCAACAAACCAACAAACCAACAAACCAACAAACCAACAAACCAACAATACAACAAACCAACAAACCAACAAAATCAACAAACCAACAAACCAACAAACCTACAAACCAACAAACCAACAAACGAACAAACGAACAAACGAACAAACCAACAAACCAACAAACCAACAAACCAACAAACCAGCAAACCGACAAACCAACAAACGAACAAACCAACAAACCAAAAAAACAACAAACCAAAAAACCAATAAACCAACAAACCAACAAACCAACTAAAAAACAAACCAGCCAACCAACAAAAGAAAAAGCCAACAAACCAACAAACCAACAAACCAACAAACCAACAAACCAACAATACAACAAACCAACAAACCAACAAAATCAACAAAACCAACAAACCAACAAACCTACAAACCAACAAACCAACAAACCAACAAACCAACAAACCAAAAAAACAACAAACCAAAAAACCAATAAACCAACAAACCAACAAACCAACTAAAAAACAAACCAACCAACCAACAAAAGAACAAGCCAACAAACCAACAAACCAACAAACCAATTACCCAACAAACCAACAAACTAACAAACCAACAAACCAACAAACCAACAAACCAACAAACCAACAAACCAACAAAACAACAAACCAACAAACCAACAAACCAACAAACCAACAAACCAAACAAACCAACAAACCAACAAACCAACAAACCAACAAACCAACAAACCAACAAACCAACTAACCAGCAAACCAACAAACCAACAAACCAACAAACCAACATACTAACAAACCAACAAACTAACATAGCAACAAAAGAACATAGCAACAAAAGAACAAACCAACAAACGAACAAACCAACAAACTAACAAACCAACAAACCAACAAACCAACAAACCAACAAACCAACATACCAACAAACCAACAAACCAACAAACCAACAAACCAACAAACCAACAAATCAACAAACCAACAAACCCACATAGCAACAAAATGACAAGCCAACAAACCAACAAACCAACAAACTAACAAACTAACAAACCAACAAAACAACAAACCAACAAACCAACAAACCAACAAACCAACAAACCAACAAACTAACAAACCAACAAACCAACAAACCAACAAATCAACACACCAACAAACTAACAAACTAACAAAGCAACAAACCAACAAATCAACAAACCAACAAACCAACAAACCAACATACCAACAAACCAACAAACCCACATAGCAACAAAATGACAAGCCAACAAACCAACAAACCAACAAACTAACAAACTAACAAACCAACAAAACAACAAACAAACAAACCAACAAACTAACAAGCCAAAAACCAACAAAACAACAAACCAACAAAACAACAAACCAACAAACAAACAAACCAACAAACCAACAAACTAACAAACCAACAAACCAACAAACCAACAACCAACAAAAGAACAAGCCAACAAACCAACAAATCAAAAAACCAACAACCCAACAAACCAACAAACCAACAAACCAACAAACCAACAAACCAACAAACTAACAAACCAACAAACCAACAAACCAACAAACCAACAAACCAACAATACAACAAACCAACAAACCAACAAAATCAACAAACCAACAAACCAACAAACCTACAAACCAACAAACCAACAAACGAACAAACGAACAAACCAACAAACCAACAAACCAACAAACCAACAAACCAGCAAACCGACAAACCAACAAACGAACAAACCAACAAACCAAAAAAACAACAAACCAAAAAACCAATAAACCAACAAACCAACAAACCAACTAAAAAACAAACCAACCAACCAACAAAAGAAAAAGCCAACAAACCAACAAACCAACAAACCAACAAACCAACAAACCAACAATACAACAAACCAACAAACCAACAAAATCAACAAACCAACAAACCAACAAACCTACAAACCAACAAACCAACAAACCAACAAACCAACAAACCAAAAAAACAACAAACCAAAAAACCAATAAACCAACAAACCAACAAACCAACTAAAAAACAAACCAACCAACCAACAAAAGAACAAGCCAACAAACCAACAAACCAACAAACCAATAACCCAACAAACCAACAAACTAACAAACCAACAAACCAACAAACCAATAAACCAACAAACCAACAAAACAACAAACCAACAAACCAACAAACCAACAAACCAACAAACCAAACAAACCAACAAACCAACAAACCAACAAACCAACAAACCAACAAACCAACAAACCAACAAACCAGCAAACCAACAAACCAACAAACCAACAAACCAACATACTAACAAACCAACAAACTAACATAGCAACAAAAGAACATAGCAACAAAAGAACAAACCAACAAACGAACAAACCAACAAACTAACAAACCAACAAACCAACAAACCAACAAACCAACAAACCAACATACCAACATACCAACAAACCAACAAACAAACAAACCAACAAACCAACAAACCAACAAACCAACAAACCAACAAACCCACATAGCAACAAAATGACAAGCCAACAAACCAACAAACCAACAAACTAACAAACTAACAAACCAACAAAACAACAAACCAACAAACCAACAAACCAACAAACCAACAAACCAACAAACCAACAAACCAACAAACCAACAAACCAACAATACAACAAACCAACAAACCAACAAAATCAACAAACCAACAAACCAACAAACCTACAAACCAACAAACCAACAAACGAACAAACGAACAAACCAACAAACCAACAAACCAACAAACCAACAAACCAGCAAACCGACAAACCAACAAACGAACAAACCAACAAACCAAAAAAACAACAAACCAAAAAACCAATAAACCAACAAACCAACAAACCAACTAAAAAACAAACCAACCAACCAACAAAAGAAAAAGCCAACAAACCAACAAACCAACAAACCAACAAACCAACAATACAACAAACCAACAAACCAACAAAATCAACAAACCAACAAACCAACAAACCTACAAACCAACAAACCAACAAACCAACAAACCAACATACCAACAAACCAACAAACCAACAAACCAACAAACCAACAAACCAACAAACCAACAAACCCACATAGCAACAAAATGACAAGCCAACAAACCAACAAACCAACAAACTAACAAACTAACAAACCAACAAAACAACAAACCAACAAACCAACAAACCAACAAACCAACAAACCAACAAACCAACAAACCAACAATACAACAAACCAACAAACCAACAAAATCAACAAACCAACAAACCAACAAACCTACAAACGAACAAACGAACAAACCAAAAAACTAACAAACCAACAAACCAACAAACCAACAAACCAACAAACCAACATACCAACAAACCAACAAACCAACAAACCAACAAACCAACAAACCAACAAACCAACAAACCCACATAGCAACAAAATGACAAGCCAACAAACCAACAAACCAACAAACTAACAAACTAACAAACCAACAAAACAACAAACCAACAAACCAACAAACCAACAAACCAACAAACCAACAAACCAACAAACCAACAAACCAACAAACCAACAATACAACAAACCAACAAACCAACAAAATCAACAAACCAACAAACCAACAAACCTACAAACCAACAAACCAACAAACCAACAAACGAACAAACGAACAAACCAACAAACCAACAAACCAACAAACCAACAAACCAGCAAACCGACAAACCAACAAACCAACAAAATCAACAAACCAACAAACCAACAAACCTACAAACCAACAAACCAACAAACCAACAAACCAACAAACCCACAAACCAAAAAAACAACAAACCAAAAAACCAATAAACCAACAAACCAACAAACCAACTAAAAAACAAACCAACCACCCAACAAAAGAAAAAGCCAACAAACCAACAAACCAACAAACCAACAAACCAACAAACCAACAATACAACAAACCAACAAACCAACAAAATCAACAAACCAACAAACCAACAAACCTACAAACCAACAAAATCAACAAACCAACAAACCAACAAACCAACAAACCAACAATACAACAAACCAACAAACCAACAAAATCAACTAAAAAACAAACCAATCAACCAACAAAAGAACAAGCCAACAAACCAACAAACCAACAAACCAATAACCCAAAAAACCAACAAACTAACAAACCAACAAACCAACAAACCAACAAACCAACAAACCAACAAAACAACAAACCAACAAACCAACAAACCAACAAACCAACAAACCAAACAAACCAACAAACCAACAAACCAACAAACCAACAAACCAACAAACCAACAAACCAGCAAACCAACAAACCAACAAACCAACAAACCAACATACTAACAAACCAACAAACTAATATAGCAACAAAAGAACATAGCAACAAAAGAACAAACCAACAAACGAACAAACCAACAAACTAACAAACCAACAAACCAACAAACCAACAAACCAACAAACCAACATACCAACAAACCAACAAACCAACAAACCAACAAACCAACAAACCAACAAACCAACAAACCAACAAACCCACATAGCAACAAAATGACAAGCCAACAAACCAACAAACTAACAAACTAACAAACCAACAAAACAACAAACCAACAAACCAACAAACCAACAAACCAACAAACCAACAAACCAACAAACTAACAAACCAACAAACCAACAAACCAACAAACCAACAAATCAACACACCAACAAACTAACAAACTAACAAAGCAACAAACCAACAAATTAACAAACCAACAAACCAACAAACCAACATACCAACAAACCAACAAACCAACAAACCAACAAACCCACATAGCAACAAAATGACAAGCCAACAAACCAACAAACCAACAAACTAACAAACTAACAAACCAACAAAACAACAAACAAAAAAACCAACAAACTAACAAGCCAAAAACCAACAAAACAACAAACCAACAAAACAACAAACCAACAAACAAACAAACCAACAAACCAACAAACTAACAAACCAACAAACCAACAAACCAACAACCAACAAAAGAACAAGCCAACAAACCAACAAATCAAAAAACCAACAACCCAACAAACCAACAAACCAACAAACCAACAAACCAACAAACCAACAAACCAACAAACCAACAAACCAACAAACCAACAATACAACAAACCAACAAACCAACAAAATCAACAAACCAACAAACCAACAAACCTACAAACCAACAAACCAACAAACGAACAAACGAACAAACCAACAAACCAACAAACGAACAAACCAACAAACCAGCAAACCGACAAACCAACAAACGAACAAACCAACAAACCAAAAAAACAACAAACCAAAAAACCAATAAACCAACAAACCAACAAACCAACTAAAAAACAAACCAACCAACCAACAAAAGAAAAAGCCAACAAACCAACAAACCAACAAACCAACAAACCAACAAACCAACAATACAACAAACCAACAAACCAACAAAATCAACAAACCAACAAACCAACAAACCTACAAACCAACAAACCAACAAACCAACAAACCAACAAACCAAAAAAACAACAAACCAAAAAACCAATAAACCAACAAACCAACTAAAAAACAAACCAACCAACCAACAAAAGAACAAGCCAACAAACCAACAAACCAACAAACCAATAACCCAACAAACCAACAAACTAACAAACCAACAAACCAACAAACCAACAAACCAACAAACCAACAAAACAACAAACCAACAAACCAACAAACCAACAAACCAACAAACCAAACAAACCAACAAACCAACAAACCAACAAACCAACAAACCAACAAACCAACAAACCAGCAAACCAACAAACCAACAAACCAGCAAACCAACAAACCAACAAACCAACAAACCAACATACTAACAAACCAACAAACTAACATAGCAACAAAAGAACATAGCAACAAAAGAACAAACCAACAAACGAACAAACCAACAAACTAACAAACCAACAAACCAACAAACCAACAAACCAACAAACCAACATACCAACAAACCAACAAACCAACAAACCAACAAACCAACAAACCAACAAACCAACAAACCAACAAACCAGCAAACCAGCAAACCAACAAACCAACAAACCAGCAAACCAACAAACCAACAAACCAACAAACCAACATACTAACAAACCAACAAACTAACATAGCAACAAAAGAACATAGCAACAAAAGAACAAACCAACAAACGAATAAACCAACAAACTAACAAACCAACAAACCAACAAACCAACAAACCAACAAACCAACATACCAACAAACCAACAAACCAACAAACCAACAAACCAACAAACCAACAAACCAACAAACCAACAAACCCACATAGCAACAAAATGACAAGCCAACAAACCAACAAACCAACAAACTAACAAACTAACAAACCAACAAAACAACAAACCAACAAACCAACAAACCAACAAACCAACAAACCAACAAACCAACAAACCAACAAACCAACAATACAACAAACCAACAAACCAACAAAATCAACAAACCAACAAACCAACAAACCTACAAACCAACAAACCAACAAACGAACAAACGAACAAACCAACAAACCAACAAACCAACAAACCAACAAACCAGCAAACCGACAAACCAACAAACGAACAAACCAACAAACCAAAAAAACAACAAACCAAAAAACCAATAAACCAACAAACCAACAAACCAACTAAAAAACAAACCAACCAACCAACAAAAGAAAAAGCCAACAAACCAACAAACCAACAAACCAACAAACCAACAAACCAACAAACCAACAATACAACAAACCAACAAACCAACAAAATCAACAAACCAACAAACCAACAACCCTACAAACCAACAAACCAACAAACCAACAAACCAACAAACCAAAAAAAACAACAAACCAAAAAACCAATAAACCAACAAACCAACAAACCAACTAAAAAACAAACCAACCAACCAACAAAAGAACAAGCCAACAAACCAACAAACCAACAAACCAATAACCCAACAAACCAACAAACTAACAAACCAACAAACCAACAAACCAACAAACCAACAAACCAACAAAACAACAAACCAACAAACCAACAAACCAACAAACCAACAAACCAAACAAACCAACAAACCAACAAACCAACAAACCAACAAACCAACAAACCAACAAACCAGCAAACCAACAAACCAACAAACCAACAAACCAACATACTAACAAACCAACAAACTAACATAGCAACAAAAGAACATAGCAACAAAAGAACAAACCAACAAACGAACAAACCAACAAACTAACAAACCAACAAACCAACAAACCAACAAACCAACAAACCAACATACCAACAAACCAACAAACCAACAAACCAACAAACCAACAAACCAACAAACCAACAAACCCACATAGCAACAAAATGACAAGCCAACAAACCAACAAACCAACAAACTAACAAACTAACAAACCAACAAAACAACAAACCAACAAACCAACAAACCAACAAACCAACAAACCAACAAACCAACAAACCAACAAACTAACAAACCAACAAACCAACAAACCAACAAACCAACAAATCAACACACCAACAAACTAACAAACTAACAAAGCAACAAACCAACAAATCAACAAACCAACAAACCAACAAACCAACATACCAACAAACCAACAAACCAACAAACCAACAAACCCACATAGCAACAAAATGACAAGCCAACAAACCAACAAACCAACAAACTAACAAACTAACAAACCAACAAAACAACAAACAAACAAACCAACAAACTAACAAGCCAAAAACCAACAAAACAACAAACCAACAAAACAACAAACCAACAAACAAACAAACCAACAAACCAACAAACTAACAAACCAACAAACCAACAAACCAACAACCAACAAAAGAACAAGCCAACAAACCAACAAATCAAAAAACCAACAACCCAACAAACCAACAAACCAACAAACCAACAAACCAACAAACCAACAAACCAACAAACCAACAAACCAACAAACCAACAAACCAACAAACCAACAATACAACAAACCAACAAACCAACAAAATCAACAAACCAACAAACCAACAAACCTACAAACCAACAAACCAACAAACGAACAAACGAACAAACCAACAAACCAACAAACCAACAAACCAACAAACCAGCAAACCGACAAACCAACAAACGAACAAACCAACAAACCAAAAAAACAACAAACCAAAAAACCAATAAACCAACAAACCAACAAACCAACTAAAAAACAAACCAACCAACCAACAAAAGAAAAAGCCAACAAACCAACAAACCAACAAACCAACAAACCAACAAACCAACAATACAACAAACCAACAAACCAACAAAATCAACAAACCAACAAACCAACAAACCTACAAACCAACAAACCAACAAACCAAGAAACCAACAAACCAAAAAAACAACAAACCAAAAAACCAATAAACCAACAAACCAACAAACCAAATAAAAAACAAACCAACCAACCAACAAAAGAACAAGCCAACAAACCAACAAACCAACAAACCAATAACCCAACAAACCAACAAACTAACAAACCAACAAACCAACAAACCAACAAACCAACAAACCAACAAACCAACAAAACAACAAACCAACAAACCAACAAACCAACAAACCAACAAACCAAACAAACCAACAAACCAACAAACCAACAAACCAACATACTAACAAACCAACAAACTAACATAGCAACAAAAGAACATAGCATCAAAAGAACAAACCAACAAACGAACAAACCAACAAACTAACAAACCAACAAACCAACAAACCAACAAACCAACAAACCAACATACCAACAAACCAACAAACCAACAAACCAACAAACCAACAAACCAACAAACCAACAAACCCACATAGCAACAAAATGACAAGCCAACAAACCAACAAACCAACAAACTAACAAACTAACAAACCAACAAAACAACAAACCAACAAACCAACAAACCAACAAACCAACAAACCAACAAACCAACAATCCAACAAACCAACAATACAACAAACCAACAAACCAACAAAATCAACAAACCAACAAACCAACAAACCTACAAACCAACAAACCAACAAACGAACAAACGAACAAACGAACAAACCAACAAACCAACAAACCAACAAACCAGCAAACCGACAAACCAACAAACGAACAAACCAACAAACCAAAAAAACAACAAACCAAAAAACCAATAAACCAACAAACCAACAAACCAACCAAAAAACAAACCAACCAACCAACAAAAGAAAAAGCCAACAAACCAACAAACCAACAAACCAACAAACCAACAAACCAACAATACAACAAACCAACAAACCAACAAAATCAACAAACCAACAAACCAACAAACCTACAAACCAACAAACCAACAAACCAACAAACTAACAAACCAACAAACCAACAAACCAACAAACCAACAAACCAACATACCAACAAACCAACAAACCAACAAACCAACAAACCAACAAACCAACAAACCCACATAGCAACAAAATGACAAGCCAACAAACCAACAAACCAACAAACTAACAAACTAACAAACCAACAAAACAACAAACCAACAAACCAACAAACCAACAAACCAACAAACCAACAAACCAACAAACCAACAAACCAACAATACAACAAACCAACAAACCAACAAAATCAACAAACCAACAAACCAACAAACCTACAAACCAACAAATGAACAAACCAACAAACTAACAAACCAACAAACCAACAAACCAACAAACCAACAAACCAACATACCAACAAACCAACAAACCAACAAACCAACAAACCAACAAACCAACAAACCAACAAACCAACAAACCCACATAGCAACAAAATGACAAGCGAACAAACTAACAAACCAACAAACTAACAAACTAACAAACCAACAAAACAACAAACCAACAAACCAACAAACCAACAAACCAACAAACCAACAAACCAACAAACCAACAAACCAACAATACAACAAACCAACAAACCAACAAAATCAACAAACCAACAAACCAACAAACCTACAAACCAACAAACCAACAAACGAACAAACGAACAAACCAACAAACCAACAAACCAACAAACCAACAAACCAGCAAACCGACAAACCAACAAACGAACAAACCAACAAACCAAAAAAACAACAAACCAAAAAACCAATAAACCAACAAACCAACTAAAAAACAAACCAACCAACCAACAAAAGAAAAAGCCAACAAACCAACAAACCAACAAACCAACAAACCAACAAACCAACAATACAACAAACCAACAAACCAACAAAATCAACAAACCAACAAACCAACAAACCTACAAACCAACAAACCAACAAACCAACAAACCAACAAACCAAAAAAACGACAAACCAAAAAACCAATAAACCAACAAACCAACAAACCAACTAAAAAACAAACCTACCAACCAACAAAAGAACAAGCCAACAAACCAACAAACCAACAAACCAATAACCCAACAAACCAACAAACTAACAAACCAACAAACCAACAAACCAACAAACCAACAAACCAACAAAACAACAAACCAACAAACCAACAAACCAACAAACCAACAAACCAAACAAACCAACAAACCAACAAACCAACAAACCAACAAACCAACAAACCGACAAACCAGCAAACCAACAAACCAACAAACCAACAAACCAACATACTAACAAACCAACAAACTAACATAGCAACAAAAGAACATAGCAACAAAAGAACAAACCAACAAACGAACAAACCAACAAACTAACAAACCAACAAACCAACAAACCAACAAACCAACAAACCAACAAACCAACATACCAACAAACCAACAACCCAACAAACCAACAAACCAACAAACCAACAAACCAACAAACCAACAAACCCACATAGCAACAAAATGACAAGCCAACAAACCAACAAACCAACAAACTAACAAACTAACAAACCAACAAAACAACAAACCAACAAACCAACAAACCAACAAACCAACAAACCAACAAACCAACAAACTAACAAACCAACAAACCAACAAACCAACAAACCAACAAATCAACACACCAACAAACTAACAAACTAACAAAGCAACAAACCAACAAATCAACAAACCAACAAACCAACAAACCAACATACCAACAAACCAACAAACCAACAAACCAACAAACCCACATAGCAACAAAATGACAAGCCAACAAACCAACAAACAAACAAACTAACAAACTAACAAACTAACAAACCAACAAAACAACAAACAAACAAACCAACAAACTAACAAGCCAAAAACCAACAAAACAACAAACCAACAAAACAACAAACCAACAAACAAACAAACCAACAAACCAACAAACTAACAAACCAACAAACCAACAAACCAACAACCAACAAAAGAACAAGCCAACAAACCAACAAATCAAAAAACCAACAACCCAACAAACCAACAAACCAACAAACCAACAAACCAACAAACCAACAAACCAACAAACCAACAAACCAACAAACCAACAAACCAACAATACAACAAACCAACAAACCAACAAAATCAACAAACCAACAAACCAACAAACCTACAAACCAACAAACCAACAAACGAACAAACGAACAAACCAACAAACCAACAAACCAACAAACCAACAAACCAGCAAACCGACAAACCAACAAACGAACAAACCAACAAACCAAAAAAACAACAAACCAAAAAACCAATAAACCAACAAACCAACAAACCAACTAAAAAACAAACCAACCAACCAACAAAAGAAAAAGCCAACAAACCAACAAACCAACAAACCAACAAACCAACAAACCAACAATACAACAAACCAACAAACCAACAAAATCAACAAACCAACAAACCAACAAACCTACAAACCAACAAACCAACAAACCAACAAACCAACAAACCAAAAAAACAACAAACCAAAAAACCAATAAACCAACAAACCAACAAACCAACTAAAAAACAAACCAACCAACCAACAAAATAACAAGCCAACAAACCAACAAACCAACAAACCAATAACCCAACAAACCAACAAACTAACAAACTAACAAACCAACAAACCAACAAACCAACAAACCAACAAACCAACAAAACAACAAACCAACAAACCAACAAACCAACAAACCAACAAACCAAACAAACCAACAAACCAACAAACCAACAAACCAACAAACCAACAAACCAACAAACCAGCAAACCAACAAACCAACAAACCAACAAACCAACATACTAACAAACCAACAAACTAACATAGCAACAAAAGAACATAGCAACAAAAGAACAAACCAACAAACGAACAAACCAACAAACTAACAAACCAACAAACCAACAAACCAACAAACCAACAAACCAACATACCAACAAACCAACAAACCAACAAACCAACAAACCAACAAACCAACAAACCAACAAACCAACAAACCCACATAGCAACAAAATGACAAGCCAACAAACCAACAAACCAACAAACTAACAAACTAACAAACCAACAAAACAACGAACCAACAAACCAACAAACCAACAAACCAACAAACCAACAAACCAACAAACCAACAAACCAACAATACAACAAACCAACAAACCAACAAAATCAACAAACCAACAAACCAACAAACCAACAAACGAACAAACGAACAAACCAACAAACCAACAAACCAACAAACCAACAAACCAGCACACCGACAAACCAACAAACGAACAAACCAACAAACCAAAAAAACAACAAACCAAAAAACCAATAAACCAACAAACCAACAAACCAACTAAAAAACAAACCAACCAACCAACAAAAGAAAAAGCCAACAAACCAACAAACCAACAAACCAACAAACCAACAAACCAACAATACAACAAACCAACAAACCAACAAAATCAACAAACCAACAAACCAACAAACCTACAAACCAACAAACTAACAAACCAACAAACCAACAAATCAAAAAAACAACAAACCAAAAAACCAATAAACCAACAAACCAACAAACCAACTAAAAAACAAACCAACCAACCAACAAAAGAACAAGCCAACAAACCAACAAACCAACAAACCAATAACCCAACAAACCAACAGACCAACAAACCAACAAACCAACAAACCAACAAACCAACAAACCAACAAAACAACAAACCAACAAACCAACAAACCAACAAACCAACAAACCAAACAAACCAACAAACCAACAAACCAACAAACCAACAAACCAACAAACCAACAAACCAGCAAACCAACAAACCAACAAACCAACAAACCAACATACTAACAAACCAACAAACTAACATAGCAACAAAAGAACATAGCAACAAAAGAACAAACCAACAAACGAACAAACCAACAAACTAACAAACCAACAAACCAACAAACCAACAAACCAACAAACCAACATACCAACAAACCAACAAACCAACAAACCAACAAACCAACAAACCAACAAACCAACAAACCCACATAGCAACAAAATGACAAGCCAACAAACCAACAAACCAACAAACTAACAAACTAACAAACCAACAAAACAACAAACCAACAAACCAACAAACCAACAAACCAACAAAACAACAAACCAACAAACCAACAAACCAACAAACCAACAAACCAACAAACCAACAAACCAACAAACCAACAATACAACAAACCAACAAACCAACAAAATCAACAAACCAACAAACCAACAAACCTACAAACCAACAAACCAACAAACGAACAAACGAACAAACCAACAAACCAACAAACCAACAAACCAACAAACCAGCAAACCGACAAACCAACAAACGAACAAACCAACAAACCAAAAAAACAACAAACCAAAAAACCAATAAACCAACAAACCAACAAACCAACTAAAAAACAAACCAACCTACCAACAAAAGAAAAAGCCAACAAGCCAACAAACCAACAAACCAACAAACCAACAAACCAACAATACAACAAACCAACAAACCAACAAAATCAACAAACCAACAAACCAACAAACCTACAAACCAACAAACCAACAAACCAACAAACCAACAAACCAAAAAAACAACAAACCAAAAAACCAATAAACCAACAAACCAACAAACCAACTAAAAAACAAACCAACCAACCAACAAAAGAACAAGCCAACAAACCAACAAACCAACAAACCAATAACCCAACAAACCAACAAACTAACAAACCAACAAACCAACAAACCAACAAACCAACAAACCAACAAAACAACAAACCAACAAACCAACAAACCAACAAACCAACAAACCAAACAAACCAACAAACCAACAAACCCACATAGCAACAAAATGACAAGCCAACAAACCAACAAACCAACAAACTAACAAACTAACAAACCAACAAAACAACAAACCAACAAACCAACGAACCAACAAACCAACAAACCAACAAACCAACAAACCAACAAACCAACAAACCAACAATACAACAAACCAACAAACCAACAAAATCAACAAACCAACAAACCAACAAACCTACAAACCAACAAACCAACAAACGAACAAACGACAAACCAACAAACCAACAAACCAACAAACCAACAAACCAGCAAACCGACAAACCAACAAACGAACAAACCAACAAACCAAAAAAACAACAAACCAAAAAACCAATAAACCAACAAACCAACAAACCAACTAAAAAACAAACCAACCAACCAACAAAAGAAAAAGCCAACAAACCAACAAACCAACAAACCAACAAACCAACAAACCAACAATACAACAAACCAACAAACCAACAAAATCAACAAACCAACAAACCAACAAACCTACAAACCAACAAACCAACAAACCAACAAACCAACAAACCAAAAAAACAACAAACCAAAAAACCAATAAACCAACAAACCAACAAACCAACTAAAAAACAAACCAACCAACCAACAAAAGAACAAGCCAACAAACCAACAAACCAACAAACCAATAACCCAACAAACCAACAAACTAACAAACCAACAAACCAACAAACCAACAAACCAACAAACCAACAAAACAACAAACCAACAAACCAACAAACCAACAAACCAACAAACTAAACAAACCAACAAACCAACAAACCAACAAACCAACAAACCAACAAACCAACAAACCAGCAAACCAACAAACCAACAAACCAACAAACCAACATACTAACAAACCAACAAACTAACATAGCAACAAAAGAACATAGCAACAAAAGAACAAACCAACAAACGAACAAACCAACAAACTAACAAACCAACAAACCAACAAACCAACAAACCAACAAACCAACAAACCAACATACCAACAAACCAACAAACCAACAAACCAACAAACCAACAAACCAACAAACCAACAAACCAACAAACCAACAAACCCACATAGCAACAAAATGACAAGCCAACAAACCAACAAACCAACAAACTAACAAACTAACAAACCAACAAAACAACAAACCAACAAACCAACAAACCAACAAACCAACAAACCAACAAACCAACAAACCAACAAACCAACAATACAACAAACCAACAAACCAACAAAATCAACAAACCAACAAACCAACAAACCTACAAACCAACAAACCAACAAACGAACAAACGAACAAACGAACAAACCAACAAACCAACAAACCAACAAACCAACAAACCAGCAAACCGACAAACCAACAAACGAACAAACCAACAAACCAAAAAAACAACAAACCAAAAAACCAATAAACCAACAAACCAACAAACCAACTAAAAAACAAACCAACCAACCAACAAAAGAAAAAGCCAACAAACCAACAAACCAACAAACCAACAAACCAACAAACCAACAAACCAACAATACAACAAACCAACAAACCAACAAAATCAACAAACCAACAAACCAACAAACCTACAAACCAACAAACCAACAAACCAACAAACCAACAAACCAAAAAAACAACAAACCAAAAAACCAATAAACCAACAAACCAACAAACCAACTAAAAAACAAACCAACCAACCAACAAAAGAACAAGCCAACAAACCAACAAACCAACAAACCAATAACCCAACAAACCAACAAACTAACAAACCAACAAACCAACAAACCAACAAACCAACAAACCAACAAAACAACAAACCAACAAACCAACAAACCAACAAACCAACAAACCAAACAAACCAACAAACCAACAAACCAACAAACCAACAAACCAACAAACCAACAAACCAGCAAACCAACAAACCAACAAACCAACAAACCAACATACTAACAAACCAACAAACTAACATAGCAACAAAAGAACATAGCAACAAAAGAACAAACCAACAAACGAACAAACCAACAAACTAACAAACCAACAAACCAACAAACCAACAAACCAACAAACCAACATACCAACAAACCAACAAACCAACAAACCAACAAACCAACAAACCAACAAACCAACAAACCAACAAACCCACATAGCAACAAAATGACAAGCCAACAAACCAACAAACCAACAAACTAACAAACTAACAAACCAACAAAACAACAAACCAACAAACCAACAAACCAACAAACCAACAAACCAACAAACCAACAAACTAACAAACCAACAAACCAAAAAACCAACAAACCAACAAATCAACACACCAACAAACTAACAAACTAACAAAGCAACAAACCAACAAATCAACAAACCAACAAACCAACAAACCAACATACCAACAAACCAACAAAACAACAAACCAACAAACCCACATAGCAACAAAATGACAAGCCAACAGACCAACAAACCAACAAACTAACAAACTAACAAACCAACAAAACAACAAACAAACAAACCAACAAACTAACAAGCCAAAAACCAACAAAACAACAAACCAACAAAACAACAAACCAACAAACAAACAAACCAACAAACCAACAAACTAACAAACCAACAAACCAACAAACCAACAACCAACAAAAGAACAAGCCAACAAACCAACAAATCAAAAAACCAACAACCCAACAAACCAACAAACCAACAAACCAACAAACCAACAAACCAACAAACCAACAAACCAACAAACCAACAAACCAACAAACCAACAAACCAACAATACAACAAACCAACAAACCAACAAAATCAACAAACCAACAAACCAACAAACCTACAAACCAACAAACCAACAAACGAACAAACGAACAAACCAACAAACCAACAAACCAACAAACCAACAAACCAGCAAACCGACAAACCAACAAACGAAAAAACCAACAAACCAAAAAAACAACAAACCAAAAAACCAACAAACCAACATACTAACAAACCAACAAACTAGCATAGCAACAAAAGAACATAGCAACAAAAGAACAAACCAACAAACGAACAAACCAACAAACTAACAAACCAACAAACCAACAAACCAACAAACCAACAAACCAACATACCAACAAACCAACAAACCAACAAACCAACAAACCAACAAACCAACAAACCCACATAGCAACAAAATGACAAGCCAACAAACCAACAAACCAACAAACTAACAAACTAACAAACCAACAAAACAACAAACCAACAAACCAACAAACCAACAAACCAACAAACCAACAAACCAACAAACTAACAAACCAACAAACCAACAAACCAACAAACCAACAAACCAACAAACCAGCAAACCAACAAACCAACAAACCAACAAACCAACATACTAACAAACCAACAAACTAACATAGCAACAAAAGAACATAGCAACAAAAGAACAAACCAACAAACGAACAAACCAACAAACTAACAAACCAACAAACCAACAAACCAACAAACCAACAAACCAACATACCAACAAACCAACAAACCAACAAACCAACAAACCAACAAACCAACAAACCAACAAACCCACATAGCAACAAAATGACAAGCCAACAAACCAACAAACCAACAAACTAACAAACTAACAAACCAACAAAACAACAAACCAACAAACCAACAAACCAACAAACCAACAAACCAACAAACCAACAAACTAACAAACCAACAAACCAAAAAACCAACAAACCAACAAATCAACACACCAACAAACTAACAAACTAACAAAGCAACAAACCAACAAATCAACAAACCAACAAACCAACAAACCAACATACCAACAAACCAACAAACCAACAAACCCACATAGCAACAAAATGACAAGCCAACAGACCAACAAACCAACAAACTAACAAACTAACAAACCAACAAAACAACAAACAAACAAACCAACAAACTAACAAGCCAAAAACCAACAAAACAACAAACCAACAAAACAACAAACCAACAAACAAACAAACCAACAAACCAACAAACTAACAAACCAACAAACCAACAAACCAACAACCAACAAAAGAACAAGCCAACAAACCAACAAATCAAAAAACCAACAACCCAACAAACCAACAAACCAACAAACCAACAAACCAACAAACCAACAAACCAACAAACCAACAAACCAACAAACCAACAAACCAACAATACAACAAACCAACAAACCAACAAAATCAACAAACCAACAAACCAACAAACCTACAAACCAACAAACCAACAAACGAACAAACGAACAAACCAACAAACCAACAAACCAACAAACCAACAAACCAGCAAACCGACAAACCAACAAACGAACAAACCAACAAACCAAAAAAACAACAAACCAAAAAACCAACAAACCAACATACTAACAAACCAACAAACTAGCATAGCAACAAAAGAACATAGCAACAAAAGAACAAACCAACAAACGAACAAACCAACAAACTAACAAACCAACAAACCAACAAACCAACAAACCAACAAACCAACATACCAACAAACCAACAAACCAACAAACCAACAAACCAACAAACCAACAAACCCACATAGCAACAAAATGACAAGCCAACAAACCAACAAACCAACAAACTAACAAACTAACAAACCAACAAAACAACAAACCAACAAACCAACAAACCAACAAACCAACAAACCAACAAACCAACAAACTAACAAACCAACAAACCAACAAACCAACAAACCAACAAATCAACACACCAACAAACTAACAAACTAACAAAGCAACAAACCAACAAATCAACAAACCAACAAACCAACAAACCAACATACCAACAAACCAACAAACCAACAAACCAACAAATCCACATAGCAACAAAATGACAAGCCAACAAACCAACAAACCAACAAACTAACAAATTAACAAACCAACAAAACAACAAACAAACAAACCAACAAACTAACAAGCCAAAAACCAACAAAACAACAAACCAACAAAACAACAAACCAACAAACAAACAAACCAACAAACCAACAAACTAACAAACCAACAAACCAACAAACCAACAACCAACAAAAGAACAAGCCAACAAACCAACAAATCAAAAAACCAACAACCCAACAACCCAACAAACCAACAAACCAACAAACCAACAAACCAACAAACCAACAAACCAACAAACCAACAAACCAACAAACCAACAAACCAACAAACCAACAAACCAACAATACAACAAACCAACAAACCAACAAAATCAACAAACCAACAAACCAACAAACCTACAAACCAACAAACCAACAAACGAACAAACGAACAAACCAACAAACCAACAAACCAACAAACCAACAAACCAGCAAACCGACAAACCAACAAACGAACAAACCAACAAACCAAAAAAACAACAAACCAAAAAACCAATAAACCAACAAACCAACAAACCAACTAAAAAACAAACCAACCAACCAACAAAAGAAAAAGCCAACAAACCAACAAACCAACAAACCAACAAACCAACAAACCAACAATACAACAAACCAACAAACCAACAAAATCAACAAACCAACAAACCAACAAACCTACAAACCAACAAACCAACAAACCAACAAACCAACAACCCAAAAAAACAACAAACCAAAAAACCAATAAACCAACAAACCAACAAACCAACTAAAAAACAAACCAACCAACCAACAAAAGAACAAGCCAACAAACCAACAAACCAACAAACCAATAACCCAACAAACCAACAAACTAACAAACCAACAAACCAACAAACCAACAAACCAACAAACCAACAAAACAACAAACCAACAAACCAACAAACCAACAAACCAACAAACCAAACAAACCAACAAACCAACAAACCAACAAACCAACAAACCAACAAACCAACAAACCAGCAAACCAACAAACCAACAAACCAACAAACCAACATACTAACAAACCAACAAACTAACATAGCAACAAAAGAACATAGCAACAAAAGAACAAACCAACAAACGAACAAACCAACAAACTAACAAACCAACAAACCAACAAACCAACAAACCAACAAACCAACATACCAACAAACCAACAAACCAACAAACCAACAAACCAACAAACCAACAAACCAACAAACCAACAAACCCACATAGCAACAAAATGACAAGCCAACAAACCAACAAACCAACAAACTAACAAACTAACAAACCAACAAAACAACAAACCAACAAACCAACAAACCAACAAACCAACAAACCAACAAACCAACAAACCAACAAACTAACAAACCAACAAACCAACAAACCAACAAACCAACAAATCAACACACCAACAAACTAACAAACTAACAAAGCAACAAACCAACAAATCAACAAACCAACAAACCAACAAACCAACATACCAACAAACCAACAAACCAACAAACCAACAAACCCACATAGCAACAAAATGACAAGCCAACAAACCAACAAACCAACAAACTAACAAACTAACAAACCAACAAAACAACAAACAAACAAACCAACAAACTAACAAGCCAAAAACCATCAAAATAACAAACCAACAAAACAACAAACCAACAAACAAGCAAACCAACAAACTAACAAACTAACAAACCAACAAACCAACAAACCAACAACCAACAAAAGAACAAGCCAACAAACCAACAAATCAAAAAACCAACAACCAACAATACAACAAACCAACAAACCAACAAAATCAACAAACCAACAAACCAACAAACCTACAAACCAACAAACCAACAAACGAACAAACGAACAAACCAACAAACCAACAAACCAACAAACCAACAAACCAGCAAACCGACAAACCAACAAACGAACAAACCAACAAACCAAAAAAACAACAAACCAAAAAACCAATAAACCAACAAACCAACAAACCAACTAAAAAACAAACCAACCAACCAACAAAAGAAAAAGCCAACAAACCAACAAACCAACAAACCAACAAACCAACAAACCAACAAACCAACAAACCAACAAACCAACAAACCAACAAACCAACAATACAACAAACCAACAAACCAACAAAATCACCAAACCAACAAACCAACAAACCTACAAACCAACAAACCAACAAACCAAAAAAACAACAAACCAAAAAACCAATAAACCAACAAACCAACTAAAAAACAAACCAACCAACCAACAAAAGAACAAGCCAACAAACCAACCAACCAACAAAAGAACAAGCCAACAAACCAACAAACCAACAAACCAATAACCCAACAAACCAACAAACTAACAAACCAACAAACCAACAAACCAACAAACCAACAAACCAACAAAACAACAAACCAACAAAACAACAAACCAACAAACCAA
Organism: Atherix ibis; assembly: GCA_958298945.1. NCBI lineage: Eukaryota > Metazoa > Arthropoda > Insecta > Diptera > Athericidae > Atherix > Atherix ibis. The sequence goes on along the minus strand of OY282608.1, from coordinate 85,479,975 downwards.
CAAACCAACAAACCAACAAACCAAACAAACCAACAAACCAACAAACCAACAAACCAACAAACCAACAAACCAACAAACCAACAAACCAGCAAACCAACAAACCAACAAACCAACAAACCAACATACTAACAAACCAACAAACTAACATAGCAACAAAAGAACATAGCAACAAAAGAACAAACCAACAAACGAACAAACCAACAAACTAACAAACCAACAAACCAACAAACCAACAAACCAACAAACCAACATACCAACAAACCAACAAACCAACAAACCAACAAACCAACAAACCAACAAACCAACAAACCAACAAACCAACAAACCAAACAAACCAACAAACCAACAAACCAACAAACCAACAAACCAACAAACCAACAAACCAGCAAACCAACAAACCAACAAACCAACAAACCAACATACTAACAAACCAACAAACTAACATAGCAACAAAAGAACATAGCAACAAAAGAACAAACCAACAAACGAACAAACTAACAAACTAACAAACCAACAAAAAAACAAACCAACAAACCAACAAACCAACAAACCAACAAACCAACAAACCAACAAACTAACAAACCAACAAACCAACAAACCAACAAACCAACAAATCAACACACCAACAAACTAACAAACTAACAAAGCAACAAACCAACAAATCAACAAACCAACAAACCAACAAACCAACATACCAACAAACCAACAAACCAACAAACCCACATAGCAACAAAATGACAAGCCAACAAACCAACAAACCAACAAACTAACAAACTAACAAACCAACAAAACAACAAACAAACAAACCAACAAACTAACAAGCCAAAAACCAACAAAACAACAAACCAACAAAACAACAAACCAACAAACAAACAAACCAACAAACCAACAAACTAACAAACCAACAAACCAACAAACCAACAACCAACAAAAGAACAAGCCAACAAACCAACAAATCAAAAAACCAACAACCCAACAAACCAACAAACCAACAAACCAACAAACCAACAAACCAACAAACCAACAAACCAACAAACCAACAAACCAACAAACCAACAAACCAACAATACAACAAACCAACAAACCAAAAAAATCAACAAACCAACAAACCAACAAACCTACAAACCAACAAACCAACAAACGAACAAACGAACAAACCAACAAACCAACAAACCAACAAACCAACAAACCAGCAAACCGACAAACCAACAAACGAACAAACCAACAAACCAAAAAAACAACAAACCAAAAAACCAATAAACCAACAAACCAACAAACCAACTAAAAAACAAACCAACCAACCAACAAAAGAAAAAGCCAACAAACCAACAAACCAACAAACCAACAAACCAACAAACCAACAAACCAACAAACCAACAAACCAACAAACCAACAAACCAACAATACAACAAACCAACAAACCAACAAAATCAACAAACCAACAAACCAACAAACCTACAAACCAACAAACCAACAAACCAACAAACCAACAAACCAAAAAAACAACAAACCAAAAAACCAATAAACCAACAAACCAACAAACCAACTAAAAAACAAACCAACCAACCAACAAAAGAACAAGCCAACAAACCAACAAACCAACAAACCAATAACCCAACAAACCAACAAACTAACAAACCAACAAACCAACAAACCAACAAACCAACAAACCAACAAAACAACAAACCAACAAACCAACAAACCAACAAACCAACAAACCAAACAAACCAACAAACCAACAAACCAACAAACCAACAAACCAACAAACCAACAAACCAACAAACCAGCAAACCAACAAACCAACAAACCAACAAACCAACATACTAACAAACCAACAAACTAACATAGCAACAAAAGAACATAGCAACAAAAGAACAAACCAACAAACGAACAAACCAACAAACTAACAAACCAACAAACCAACAAACCAACAAACCAACAAACCAACATACCAACAAACCAACAAACCAACAAACCAACAAACCAACAAACCAACAAACCAACAAACCAACAAACCAACAAACCCACATAGCAACAAAATGACAAGCCAACAAACCAACAAACCAACAAACTAACAAACTAACAAACCAACAAAACAACAAACCAACAAACCAACAAACCAACAAACCGACAAACCAACAAACCAACAAACTAACAAACCAACAAACCAACAAACCAACAAACCAACAAACAAACAAACCAACAAACCAACAAACCAACAAACCAACAAACCAACAAACCAACAAACCAACAAACCAACAAACCAACAAACCAACAAACCAACAAACCAACAAACCAACAAACCAACAAACCAACAAACCAACAAACCAACAAACCAACAAATCAACACACCAACAACCTAACAAACCAACAAATCAACAAACCAACAAACCAACAAACCAACAAACCAACAAACCAACATACCAACAAACCAACAAACCAACAAACCAACAAACCAACAAACCAACAAACCCACATAGCAACAAAATGACAAGCCAACAAATCAACAAACCAACAAACTAACAAACTAACAAACCAACAAAACAACAAACCAACAAACCAACAAACCAACAAACCAAAAACCCAACAAACCAACAAACCAACAAACCAACAAACCAACAAACCAACAAACAAACAAACCAACAAACCAATAAACCAACAAACCAACAAACCAACAAACCAGCAAACCAACAAACCAATAAACCAGCAAACCAACAAACCAACAAACTAACAAATCAACACACCAACAAACTAACAAACCAACAAACCAACAAACCAACAAACCAACAAACCAACAAACCAACAAACCAACAAACCAATAAACCAACAAACCAACAAACCAACAAACCAACAAACCAACAAACCAACAAACCAACAAATCAACACACCAACAAACTAACAAACTAACAAACCAACAAACCAACAAACCAACAAACCAACAAACCAACTAACCAACATACCAACAAACCAACAAACCAACAAACCAACAAACCAACAAACCAACAAACCCATATAGCAACAAAATGACAAGCCAACAAACCAACAAACTAACAAACTAACAAACCAACAAAACAACAAACCAACAAACTAACAAGCCAAAAACCAACAAAACAACAAACCAACAAACCAACAAACCAACAAACAAACAAACCAAAAAACCAACAAACTAACAAACCAACAAACCAACAAACCAACAACCAACAAAAGAACAAGCCAACAAACCAACAAATCAACAAACCAACAACCCAACAAACCAACAAACCAACAAACCAACAAACCAACAAACCAACAAACCAACAAACCAACAAACCAACAAACCAACAAACCAACAATACAACAAACCAACAAACCAACAAAATCAACAAACCAACAAACCAACAAACCTACAAACCAACAAACCAACAAACGAACAAACGAACAAACCAACAAACCAACAAACCAACAAACCAACAAACCAACAAACCAACAAACAAACAAACCAACAAACCAACAAACCAACAAACCAACAAACCAACAAACCAACAAACCAACAAACCAACAAACCAACAAACCAACAAACCAACAAACTAACAAACCAACAAACAAACAAAAGAACAAGCCAACAAACCAACAACCCAAACCAACAAACTATCAAACCAACAAACCAACAAACCAACAAACGAACAAATCAACAAACCAATAAACTAACAAACCAACAAACCAACAAACCAACAAACCAACAAACCAATAAACCAACAAACCAACAAACCAACAAACACACAAACCAACAAACCAACAAACCAACAAACTAACAAACCAACAAACCAACAAACCAACAAACCAACAAACCAACAAACCAACAAACCAACAAACCAACAAACCAACAAACCAACAAACCAACAAACCAACAATTCAACAAACCAACAAACCAACAAACCAACAAACCAACAAACCAACAAACCAACAAACCAACAAACCAACAAACCAACAAACCAACAAACCAACAATACAACAAACCAACAAACCAACAAAATCAACAAACCAACAAACCAACAAACCTACAAACCAACAAACCAACAAACCAAAAAAACAACAAACCAAAAAACCAATAAACCAACAAACCAACAAACCAACTAAAAAACAAACCAACCAACCAACAAAAGAACAAGCCAACAAACCAACAAACCAACAAACCACTAACCCAACAAACCAACAAACTAACAAACCAACAAACCAACAAACCAACAAACCAACAAACCAACAAAACAACAAACCAACAAACCAACAAACCAACAAACCAACAAACCAAATAAAACCAACAAACCAACAAACCAACAAACCAACAAACCAACAAACCAACAAACCAACAAACCAACAAACCAACAAACCAGCAAACCAACAAACCAACAAACCAACAAACCAACATACTAACAAACCAACAAACTAACATAGCAACAAAAGAACATAGCAACAAAAGAACAAACCAACAAACGAACAAACCAACAAACTAACAAACCAACAAACCAACAAACCAACAAACCAACAAACCAACAAACCAACATACCAACAAACCAACAAACCAACAAACCAACAAACCAACAAACCAACAAACCAACAAACCAACAAACCAACAAACCAACAAACCCACATAGCAACAAAATGACAAGCCAACAAACCAACAAACCAACAAACTAACAAACTAACAAACCAACAAAACAACAAACCAACAAACCAACAAACCAACAAACCAACAAACCAACAAACCAAAAAACCAACAAACCAACAAACCAACAAACCAACAAACCAACAAACTAACAAACCAACAAACCAACAAACCAACAAACAAACAAACCAACAAACCAACAAACCAACAAACCAACAAACCAACAAACCAACAAACCAACAATACAACAAACCAACAAACCAACAAAATCAACAAACCAACAAACCAACAAACCTACAAACCAACAAACCAACAAACCAACAAACCAAAAAAACAACAAACCAAAAAACCAATAAACCAACAAACCAACAAACCAACTAAAAAACAAACCAACCAACCAACAAAAGAACAAGCCAACAAACCAACAAACCAACAAACCAATAACCCAACAAACCAACAAACTAACAAACCAACAAACCAACAAACCAACAAACCAACAAACCAACAAACCAACAAAACAACAAACCAACAAACCAACAAACCAACAAACCAACGAACCAAACAAACCAACAAACCAACAAACCAACAAACCAATAAACCAGCAAACCAACAAACCAACAAACCAACAAATCAACACACCAACAAACTAAAAAACCAACAAAGCAACAAACCAACAAACCAACAAACCAACAAACCAACAAACCAACAAACCAACAAATCAACACACCAACAAACTAACAAACTAACAAACCAACAAACCAACAAACCAACAAACCAACAAACCAACTAACCAACATACCAACAAACCAGCAAACCAACAAACCAACAAACCAACAAACCCATATAGCAACAAAATGACAAGCCAACAAACCAACAAACTAACAAACTAACAAACCAACAAAACAACAAACCAACAAACTAACAAGCCAAAAACCAACAAAACAACAAACCAACAAACCAACAAACCAACAAACAAACAAACCAACAAACCAACAAACTAACAAACCAACAAACCAACAAACCAACAAAAGAACAAGCCAACAAACCAACAAATCAACAAACTAACAACCCAACAAACCAACAAACCAACAAACCAACAAACCAACAAACCAACAAACCAACAAACCAACAAACCAACAAACCAACAAACCAACAAACCAACAAACCAACAAACCAACAAACCAACAATACAAGAAACCAACAAACCAACAAAATCAACAAACCAACAAACCAACAAACCTACAAACCAACAAACCAACAAACGAACAAACGAACAAACCAACAAACCAACAAACCAACAAACCAACAAACCAACAAACCAACAAACAAACAAACCAACAAACCAACAAACCAACAAACCAACAAACCAACAAACCAACAAACCAACAAACCAACAAACCAACAAACCAACAAACCAACAAACCAACAAACCAACAAACTAACAAACCAACAAAGAAACAAAAGAACAAGCCAACAAACCAACAACCCAAACCAACAAACTATCAAACCAACAAACCAACAAACCAACAAACGAACAAATCAACAAACCAATAAACTAACAAACCAACAAACCAACAAACCAACAAACCAACAAACCAATAAACCAACAAACCAACAAACCAACAAACGCACAAACCAACAAACCAACAAACCAACAAACCAACAAACCAACAAACCAACAAACCAACAAACCAACAAACCAACAAACCAACAAACCAACAAACCAACAAACCAACAAACCAACAAACCAACAAACCAACAAACCAACAAACCAACAAACCAACAAACCAACAAACCAACAAACCAACAAACCAACAAACCAACAAACCAACAAACCAACAAACCAACAAACCAACAAACCAACAATACAACAAACCAACAAACCAACAAAATCAACAATTCAACAAACCAACAAACCTACAAACCAACAAACCAACAAACCAAAAAAACAACAAACCAAAAAACCAATAAACCAACAAACCAACAAACCAACTAAAAAACAAACCAACCAACCAACAAAAGAACAAGCCAACAAACCAACAAACCAATAAACCAATAACCCAACAAACCAACAAACTAACAAACCAACAAACCAACAAACCAACAAACCAACAAAACAACAAACCAACAAACCAACAAACCAACAAACCAAATAAAACCAACAAACCAACAAACCAACAAACCAACAAACCAACAAACCAACAAACCAACAAACCAGCAAACCAACAAACCAACAAACCAACAAACCAACATACTAACAAACCAACAAACTAACATAGCAACAAAAGAACATAGCAACAAAAGAACAAACCAACAAACGAACAAACCAACAAACTAACAAACCAACAAACCAACAAACCAACAAACCAACAAACCAACAAACCAACATACCAACAAACCAACAAACCAACAAACCAACAAACCAACAAACCAACAAACCAACAAACCAACAAACCCACATAGCAACAAAATGACAAGCCAACAAACCAACAAACTAACAAACTAACAAACCAACAAAACAACAAACCAACAAACCAACAAACCAACAAACCAACAAACCAAAAAACCAACAAACCAACAAACCAACAAACCAACAAACTAACAAACCAACAAACCAACAAACCAACAAACAAACAAATCAACAAACCAACAAACCAACAAACCAACAAACCAACAAACCAACAAACCAACAAACCAACAAACCAACAATACAACAAACCAACAAACCAACAAAATCAACAAACCAACAAACCAACAAACCTACAAACCAACAAACCAACAAACCAACAAATCAACAAACCAAAAAAACAACAAACCAAAAAACCAATAAACCAACAAACCAACAAACCAACTAAAAAACAAACCAACCAACCAACAAAAGAACAAGCCAACAAACCAACAAACCAACAAACCAATAACCCAACAAACCAACAAACCAACAAACCAACAAACCAACAAACCAACAAACCAACAAACCAACAAACCAACAAACCAACAAACCAACAAACCAACAAACCAACAAACCAACAAATCAACAAACCAACAAAACAACAAACCAACAAACCAACAAACCAACATACCAATAAACCAACAAACCAACAAACCCACATAGCAACAAAATGACAAGCCAACAAATAAACAAGCCAACAAACCAACAAACTAACAAACCAACAAAACAACAAACCAACAAACCAACAAACCAACAAACCAACAAACCAACAAACCAACAAACCAACAAACCAACAATTCAAAAAACCAACAAAAGAATAAACCAACAAACCAACAAACCAACAAACCAACAAACTAACAAACCAACAAACCAACAAACCAACAAACCAACAACCAACAAACCAACAAAAGAACAAGCCAACAAACCAACAAACCAACAACCCAACAAACCAACAAACCAACAAACCAACAAACCAACAAACCAACAAACCAACAAACCAACAAACCAACAAACCAACAAACCAACAAACCAACAAACCAACAATACAACAAACCAACAAACCAACAAAATCAACAAACCAACAAACCAACAAACCTACAAACCAACAAACCAACAAACCAACAAACCAAAAAAACAACAAACCAAAAAACCAATAAACCAACAAACCAACAAACCAACTAAAAAACAAACCAACCAACCAACAAAAGAACAAGCCAGCAAACCAACAAACCAACAAACCAATAACCCAACAAACCAACAAACTAACAAACCAATAAACCAACAAACCAACAAACCAACAAACCAACAAAACAACAAACCAACAAACCAACAAACCAACAAACCAACAAACCAACAAACTAAACAAACCAACAAACCAACAAACCAACAAACCAACAAACCAACAAACCAACAAACCAACAAACCAACAAACCAGCAAACCAACAAACCAACAAACCAACAAACCAACAAACTAACAAACCAACAAACTAACATAATAACAAAAGAACATAGCAACAAAAGAACAAACCAACAAACCAACAAACCAACAAACTAACAAACCAACAAACCAACAAACCAACAAACCAACAAACCAACATACCAACAAACCAACAAACCAACAAACCAACAAACCAACAAACCAACAAACCAACAAACCCACATAGCAACAAAATGACAAGCCAACAAACCAACAAACCAACAAATTAACAAACTAACAAACCAACAAAACAACAAACCAACAAACCAACAAACCAACAAACCAACAAACCAACAAACCAACAAACCAACAAACCAACAAACCAACAAACCAACAAACAAACAAACAAACAAACCAACAAACCAACAAACCAACAAACCAACAAACCAACAAACCAACAAACCAACAAACCAACAAACCAACAAACCAACAAACCAACAAATCAACACACCAACAACCTAACAAACCAACAAACCAACAAACCAACAAACCAACAAACCAACAAACCAACAAACCAACATACCAACAAACCAACAAACCAACAAACCAACAAACCAACAAAGCAACAAACCCACATAGCAACAAAACGACAAGCCAACAAACCAACAAACCAACAAACTAACAAACTAACAAACCAACAAAACAACAAACCAACAAACCAACAAACTAACAAACCAAAAAACCAACAAACCAACAAACCAACAAACAAACAAACCAACAAACCAACAATCCAACAAACCAACAAACCAACAAACCAACAAACCAACAAACCAACAAACCAACAAACCAGCAAACCAACAAACCAACAAATCAACACACCAACAAACTAACAAACCAACAAACCAACAAACCAACAAACCAACAAACCAACAAACCAACAAACCAACAAACCAACAAACCAACAAACCAACAAACCAACAAACCAACAAACCAACAAACCAACAAACCAACAAATCAACACACCAACAAACTAACAAACTAACAAACCAACAAACCAACAAACCAACAAACCAACAAACCAACAAACCAACAAACCAACAAACCAACAAACCAACAAACCAACAAACCAACAATACAACAAACCAACAAACCAACAAAATCAACAAACCAACAAACCAACAAACCTACAAACCAACAAACCAACAAACGAACAAACGAACAAACCAACAAACCAACAAACCAACAAACCAACAAACCAACAAACCAACAAACCAACAAACCAACAAACCAACAAACCAACAAACCAACAAACCAACAAACCAACAAACCCACATAGCAACAAAATGACAAGCCAACAAACCAACAAACCAACAAACCAACAAACCAACAATACAACAAACCAACAAACCAACAAAATCAACAAACCAACAAACCAACAAACCTACAAACCAACAAACCAACAAACGAACAAACGAACAAACCAACAAACCAACAAACCAACAAACCAACAAACCAACAAACCAACAAACCAACAAACCAACAATACAACAAACCAACAAACCAACAAAATCAACAAACCAACAAACCAACAAACCTACAAACCAACAAACCATCAAACGAACAAACGAACAAACCAACAAACCAACAAACCAACAAACCAACAAACCAACAAACCAACAAACCAACAAACCAACAAACCCACATAGCAACAAAATGACAAGCCAACAAACCAACAAACCAACAAACTAACAAACTAACAAACCAACAAAACAACAAACCAACAAACCAACAAACCAACAAACCAAAAAACAAACAATCCAACAAACCAACAAACCAACAAACCAACAAACCAACAAACAAACAAACCAACAAACCAACAAACTAACAAACCAACAAACAATCAAACCAATAACCAAAAAACCAACAAACCAACAAAAGAACAAGCCAACAAACCAACAAATCAACAAACCAACAACCCAACAAACCAACAAACCAACAAACCAACAAACCAACAAACCAACAAACCAACAAACCAACAAACCAACAAACCAACAAACCAACAAACCAACAAACCAACAATACAACAAACCAACAAGCCAACAAAATCAACAAACCAAAAAACCAACAAACCAACAAACCTACAAACCAACAAACCAACAAAACAACAAACGAACAAACCAACAAACCAACAAACCAGCAAACCAGCAAACCAACAAACCAACAAACGAACAAACCAACAAACCAACAAACAAACAAACCGACAACCCAACAAACCAACAAACTAACAAACCAACAAACCAACAAACCAACAAACCAACAAACCAACAAAACAACAAACCAACAAACCAACAAACCAACAAACCAACAAACCAACAAACCAACAAACCAACAAACCAACAAACCAACAAACCAACAAACCAACAAACCAACAAACCAGCAAACCAACAAACCAACAAATCAACAAACCAACAAACTAACAAACCAACAAACTAACATAGCAACAAAAGAACATAGCAACAAAAGAACAAACCAACAAACCAACAAACCAACAAACCAACAAACTAACAAACCAACAAACCAACAAACCAACAAACCAACAAACCAACAAACCAACAAACCAACAAACCAACAAACTAACAAACCAACAAACCAACAAACCAACAAACCAACAAACCAACAAACCAACAAACCAATAAACCAACAAACCAACAAACCAACAAACCAACAAACCAACAAACCAACAAACTAACAAACCAACAAACGAACAAACAAACAAACCAACAAACCAACAAACCAACAAACCAACAAACCAACAAACCAACAAACCAACAAACCAACAAACCAACAAACCAACAAACCAAAAAACCAACAAACCAACAAACCAACACACCAACAAACCAACAAACCAACAATACAACAAACCAACAAGCCAACAAAATCAACAAACCAACAAACCAACGAACCTACAAACCAACAAACCAACAAACCAACAAACGAACAAACCTACAAACCAACAAACCAACAAACCAACAAACCAGCAAACCAACAAACCAACAAACGAACAAACCAACAAACCAACAAAACAACAAACCAAAAAACCAATAAACCAACAAACCAACAAACCAACTAAAAAACAAACCAACCAATCAACAAAAGAACAAGCCAACAAACCAACAAACCAACAAACCGACAACCCAACAAACCAACAAACTAACAAACCAACAAACCAACAAATCAACAAACCAACAACCCAACAAACCAACAAACCAACAAACCAACAAATCAACAAACCAACAAACCAACAAACCAACAAACCAACAATACAACAAACCAACAAACGAACAAAATCAACAAACCAACAAACCAACAAACCTACAAACCAACAAACCAACAAACGAACAAACGAACAAACCAACAAACCAACAAACCAACAAACCAACAAACCAACAAACCCACATAGCAACAAAATGACAAGCCAACAAACCAACAAACCAACAAACTAACAAACTAACAAACCAACAAAACAACAAACCAACAAACCAACAAACCAACAAACCAAAAAACAAACAATCCAACAAACCAACAAACCAACAAACCAACAAACAAACAAACCAACAAACCAACAAACTAACAAACCAATAAACAATCAAACCAATAACTAACAAACCAACAAACCAACAAAAGAACAAGCCAACAAACCAACAAATCAACAAACCAACAACCCAACAAACCAACAAACCAACAAACCAACAAACCAACAAACCAACAAACCAACAAGCCAACAAACCAACAAAACAACAAACCAACAAACCAACAATACAACAAACCAACAAGCCAACAAAATCAACAAACCAACAAACCAACAAACCAACGAACCTACAAACCAACAAACCAACAAACCAACAAACGAACAAACCAACAAACCAACAAACCAACAAACCAACAAACCAGCAAACCAACAAACCAACAAACGAACAAACCAACAAACCAACAAAACAACAAACCAAAAAACCAATAAACCAACAAACCAACAAACCAACTAAAAAACAAACCAACAAATCAACAAAAGAACAAGACAACAAACCAACAAACCAACAAACCGACAACCCAACAAACCAACAAACTAACAAACCAACAAACCAACAAACCAACAAACCAACAAACCAACAAAACAACAAACCGACAAACCAACAAACCAACAAACCAACAAACCAACAAACCAACAAACCAACCAACCAACAAACCAACAAACCAACAAACCAACAAACCAGCAAACCAACAAACCAACAAATCAACAAACCAACAAACTAACAAACTAACATAGCAACAAAAGAACATAGCAACAAAAGAACAAACCAACAAACCAACAAACCAACAAACCAACAAACTAACAAACCAACAAACCAACAAACCAACAAACCAACAAACCAACAAAGCAACAAACCAACAAACTAACAAACCAACAAACCAACAAACCAACAAACCAACAAACCAACAAACCAACAAACCAACATACCAACAAACCAACAAACCAACAAACCAACAAACCAACAAACCAACAAACCAACAAACCAACAAACTAACAAACCAACAAACGAACAAACCAACAAACCAACAAACCAACAAACCAACAAACCAACAAACCAACAAACCAACAAACCAACAAACCAACAAACCAACAAACCAACAAACCAACAAACCAACAAACCAACAAACCAACAAACCAACAAACCAACAAACCAACAAACCAACAAACCAACACACCAACAAACCAACAAACGAACAAGCCAACAAACCCACAAACCAACAAACCAACAAACCAACAAACCAACAAACCAACAAACCAACAAACCAACAAACCAACAAACCAACAAACCAACAAACCAACAAACCAACAAACCAACAAACCAACAAACCAACAAACCAACAAACCAACAAACCAACAAACGAACAAACCATCAAACCAACAAACCAACAAACCAACAAGCCAACAAACCAACATAGCAACAAACCAATAAAACAACAACCCACAAACCAACAATCCAACAAACCAACAAACCAAAAAACCAACAAACCAACAAACCAACAAACCAACAAACCAACAAACCAACAAACCAATAAACCAATAAACCAACAAACCAAAAAAACCAACAAACCAACAAACCAACAAACCAACAAACTAACAAACCAACAAACCAACAAACCAACAAACCAGCAAACCAACAAACCAACAAACCAACAAACTAACAAACCAACAAACCAACAAACCAACGAACCAACAAACCAACAAACCAACAAACCAACAAACCAACAAACCAACAAACCAACAAACCAACAAACCAACAAACCAACAAACCAACAAACCAACAAACCAACAAATCAACACGCCAACAAACTAACAAACCAACAAACCAACAAACCAACAAACCAACAAACCAACAAACCAACAAACCAACAAACCAACAAACCAACAAACCAACAAACCAACAAACCAACAAACCAACAAATCAACACACCAACAAACTAACAAACTAACAAACCAACAAACCAACAAAACAACAAACCAACAAACCAACAAACCAACAAACAAACATACCAACAAACCAACAAACCAACAAACCAACAAACCAACAAACCCACATAGCAACAAAATGACAAGCCAACAAACCAACAAACCAACAAACTAACAAACTAACAAACCAACAAAACAACAAACCAACAAACCAACAAACTAACAAACCAAAAACCAACAAAACAACAAACCAACAAACCAACAAAGCAACAAACAAACAAACCAACAAACCAACAAACTAACAAACAAACAAACCAACAAACCAACAACCAACAAAAGAACAAGCCAACAAACCAACAAATCAACAAACCAACAACCCAACAAACCAACAAACCAACAAACCAACAAACCAACAAACCAACAAACCAACAAACCAACAAACCAACAAACCAACAATACAAAAAACCAACAAACCAACAAAATCAACAAACCAACAAACCAACAAACCTACAAACCAACAAACCAACAAACGAACAAACGAACAAACGAACAAACGAACAAACGAACAAACCAACAAACCAACAAACCAACAAACCAACAAACCAACAAACCAACAAACCCACATAGCAACAAAATGACAAGCCAACAAACCAACAAACCAACAAACTAACAAACTAACAAACCAACAAAACAACAAACCAACAAACCAACAAACCAACAAACCAAAAAACAAACAATCCAACAAACCAACAAACCAACAAACCAAAAAACCAACAAACCAACTAACAAACAAACCAACAAACCAACAAACTAACAAACCAACAAACAATCAAACCAATAACCAACAAACCAACAAACCAACAAAAGAACAAGACAACAAACCAACAAATCAACAAACCAACAACCCAACAAACCAACAAACCAACAAACCAACAAACCAACAAACCAACAAACCAACAAACCAACAAACCAACAATACAACAAACCAACAAGCCAACAAAATCAACAAACCAACAAACCAACGAACCTACAAACCAACAAACCAACAAACCAACAAACGAACAAACCTACAAACCAACAAACCAACAAACCAACAAACCAGCAAACCAACAAACCAACAAACGAACAAACCAACAAACCAACAAAACAACAAACCAAAAAACCAATAAACCAACAAACCAACTAAAAAACAAACCAACCAATCAACAAAAGAACAAGCCAACAAACCAACAAACCAGCAAACCGACAACCCAACAAACCAACAAACCAACAAACCAGCAAACCAACAAACCAACAAAAGAACAAGCCAACAAACCAACAAACCAACAAACCGACAACCCAACAAACCAACAAACTAACAAACCAACAAACCAACAAACCAACAAACCAACAAACCAACAAACCAACAAACCAACAAAACAACAAACCAACAAACCAACAAACCAACAAACCAACAAACCAACAAACCAACAAACTAACAAACCAACAAACCAACAAACCAAAAAACAAACAATCCAACAAACCAACAAACCAACAAACCAACAAACAAACAAACCAACAAACCAACAAACTAACAAACCAATAAACAATCAAACCAATAACCAACAAACCAACAAACCAACAAAAGAACAAGCCAACAAACCAACAAATCAACAAACCAACAACCCAACAAACCAACAAACCAACAAACCAACAAACCAACAAACCAACAAACCAACAAGCCAACAAACCAACAAAACAACAAACCAACAAACCAACAATACAACAAACCAACAAGCCAACAAAATCAACAAACCAACAAACCAACAAACCAACGAACCTACAAACCAACAAACCAACAAACCAACAAACGAACAAACCAACAAACCAACAAACCAACAAACCAACAAACCAGCAAACCAACAAACCAACAAACGAACAAACCAACAAACCAACAAAACAACAAACCAAAAAACCAATAAACCAACAAACCAACAAACCAACTAAAAAACAAACCAACAAATCAACAAAAGAACAAGACAACAAACCAACAAACCAACAAACCGACAACCCAACAAACCAACAAATTAACAAACCAACAAACCAACAAACCAACAAACCAACAAACCAACAAAACAACAAACCGACAAACCAACAAACCAACAAACCAACAAACCAACAAACCAACAAACCAACCAACCAACAAACCAACAAACCAACAAACCAACAAACCAGCAAACCAACAAACCAACAAATCAACAAACCAACAAACTAACAAACTAACATAGCAACAAAAGAACATAGCAACAAAAGAACAAACCAACAAACCAACAAACCAACAAACCAACAAACTAACAAACCAACAAACCAACAAACCAACAAACCAACAAACCAACAAAGCAACAAACCAACAAACTAACAAACCAACAAACCAACAAACCAACAAACCAACAAACCAACAAACCAACAAACCAACATACCAACAAACCAACAAACCAACAAACCAACAAACCAACAAACCAACAAACCAACAAACCAACAAACTAACAAACCAACAAACGAACAAACCAACAAACCAACAAACCAACAAACCAACAAACCAACAAACCAACAAACCAACAAACCAACAAACCAACAAACCAACAAACCAACAAACCAACAAACCAACAAACCAACAAACCAACAAACCAACAAACCAACAAACCAACAAACCAACAAACCAACAAACCAACAAACCAACACACCAACAAACCAACAAACGAACAAGCCAACAAACCCACAAACCAACAAACCAACAAACCAACAAACCAACAAACCAACAAACCAACAAACCAACAAACCAACAAACCAACAAACCAACAAACCAACAAACCAACAAACCAACAAACCAACAAACCAACAAACCAACAAACCAACAAACCAACAAACGAACAAACCATCAAACCAACAAACCAACAAACCAACAAGCCAACAAACCAACATAGCAACAAACCAATAAAACAACAACCCACAAACCAACAATCCAACAAACCAACAAACCAAAAAACCAACAAACCAACAAACCAACAAACCAACAAACCAACAAACCAACAAACCAATAAACCAATAAACCAACAAACCAAAAAAACCAACAAACCAACAAACCAACAAACCAACAAACTAACAAACCAACAAACCAACAAACCAACAAACCAGCAAACCAACAAACCAACAAACCAACAAACTAACAAACCAACAAACCAACAAACCAACGAACCAACAAACCAACAAACCAACAAACCAACAAACCAACAAACCAACAAACCAACAAACCAACAAACCAACAAACCAACAAACCAACAAACCAACAAACCAACAAATCAACACGCCAACAAACTAACAAACCAACAAACCAACAAACCAACAAACCAACAAACCAACAAACCAACAAACCAACAAACCAACAAACCAACAAACCAACAAACCAACAAACCAACAAACCAACAAATCAACACACCAACAAACTAACAAACTAACAAACCAACAAACCAACAAAACAACAAACCAACAAACCAACAAACCAACAAACAAACATACCAACAAACCAACAAACCAACAAACCAACAAACCAACAAACCCACATAGCAACAAAATGACAAGCCAACAAACCAACAAACCAACAAACTAACAAACTAACAAACCAACAAAACAACAAACCAACAAACCAACAAACTAACAAACCAAAAACCAACAAAACAACAAACCAACAAACCAACAAAGCAACAAACAAACAAACCAACAAACCAACAAACTAACAAACAAACAAACCAACAAACCAACAACCAACAAAAGAACAAGCCAACAAACCAACAAATCAACAAACCAACAACCCAACAAACCAACAAACCAACAAACCAACAAACCAACAAACCAACAAACCAACAAACCAACAAACCAACAAACCAACAATACAAAAAACCAACAAACCAACAAAATCAACAAACCAACAAACCAACAAACCTACAAACCAACAAACCAACAAACGAACAAACGAACAAACGAACAAACGAACAAACGAACAAACCAACAAACCAACAAACCAACAAACCAACAAACCAACAAACCAACAAACCCACATAGCAACAAAATGACAAGCCAACAAACCAACAAACCAACAAACTAACAAACTAACAAACCAACAAAACAACAAACCAACAAACCAACAAACCAACAAACCAAAAAACAAACAATCCAACAAACCAACAAACCAACAAACCAAAAAACCAACAAACCAACTAACAAACAAACCAACAAACCAACAAACTAACAAACCAACAAACAATCAAACCAATAACCAACAAACCAACAAACCAACAAAAGAACAAGACAACAAACCAACAAATCAACAAACCAACAACCCAACAAACCAACAAACCAACAAACCAACAAACCAACAAACCAACAAACCAACAAACCAACAAACCAACAATACAACAAACCAACAAGCCAACAAAATCAACAAACCAACAAACCAACGAACCTACAAACCAACAAACCAACAAACCAACAAACGAACAAACCTACAAACCAACAAACCAACAAACCAACAAACCAGCAAACCAACAAACCAACAAACGAACAAACCAACAAACCAACAAAACAACAAACCAAAAAACCAATAAACCAACAAACCAACTAAAAAACAAACCAACCAATCAACAAAAGAACAAGCCAACAAACCAACAAACCAGCAAACCGACAACCCAACAAACCAACAAACCAACAAACCAGCAAACCAACAAACCAACAAAAGAACAAGCCAACAAACCAACAAACCAACAAACCGACAACCCAACAAACCAACAAACTAACAAACCAACAAACCAACAAACCAACAAACCAACAAACCAACAAACCAACAAACCAACAAAACAACAAACCAACAAACCAACAAACCAACAAACCAACAAACCAACAAACCAACAAACTAACAAACCAACAAACCAACAAACCAACAAACCAACAAACCAACAAACCAACAAACCAACAAACCAACAACCAACAAACCAACAAACCAACAAACTGACAAACCAACAAACGAACAAACCAACAAACCAACAAACCAACAAACCAACAAACCAACAAACCAACAAACCAACAAACCAACAAACCAACAAACCAACAAACCAACAAACCAACAAACCAACAAACCAACAAACCAACAAACCAACAAACCAACAAACCAACAAACCAACAAACCAACAAACCAACACACCAACAAACCAACAAACCCACAAACCAACAAACCAACAAACCAACAAACCAACAAACCAACAAACCAACAAACCAACAAACCAACAAACCAACAAACCAACAAACCAACAAACCAACAAACCAACAAACCAACAAACCAACAAACCAACAAACCAACAAACCAACAAACCAACAAACCAACAAACCAACAAACCAACAAACCAACAAACCAACAAACCAACAAGCCAACAAACCAACATAGCAACAAATCAATAAAACAACAACCAACAAACCAACAATCCAACAAACCAACAAACCAACAAACCAAAAAACCAACAAACCAACAAACCAACAAACCAACAAACCAACAAACCAACAAACCAATAAACCAATAAACCAACAAACCAACAAACCAACAAACCAACAAACCAACAAACCAACAAACCAACAAACTAACAAACCAACAAACCAACAAACCAAAAAACCAACAAACCAACAAACCAACAAACCAACAAACCAACGAACCAACAAACCAACAAACCAACAAACCAACAAACCAACAAACCAACAAACCAACAAACCAACAAACCAACAAACCAACAAACCAACAAACCAACAAACCAACTAACCAACAAACCAATAAACCAACAAACCAACAAACCAACAAACAAACAAACCAACAAACCAACAAACCAACGAACCAACAAACCAACAAACCAACAAAACAACAAACCAACAAACCAATAAACCAACAAACCAACAAACCAACAAACCAACTAACCAACAAACCAACAGAAGAACAAGCCAACAAACCAACAAACCAACAAACCAACAAACCAACAAACCAGCAAGCCAACAAACCAACAAACCAACATACCAACAAACCAACAAACCAACAAACCAACAAACCAACAAACCAACAAACCAACAAACTAACAAACCAACAAACTAACATAGCAACAAAAGAAAATAGGAACAAAAGAACAAACCAACAAACCAACAAACCAGCAAACTAACAAACCAACAAACCAACAAACCAACAAACCAACAAACCAACAAACCAAAAAACCAACAAACCAACAAACCAACAAACCAACAAACCTATAAACCAACAAACCAACAAACCAACAAACCAACAAACCAACAAACCAACAAACCAACAAACCAACAAACCAACAAACCAACAAACCAACAAACCAACAAATAAACAAACCAACAAACCAACAAACCAACAAACCAACAAACCAACAAACCAACAAACCAACAAACCAACAAACCAACAAACCAACAAACCCACAAACCAACAAACAAACAAACCAACAAACCAACAAACCAACAAACCAACAAACCAACAAACCAACAAACCAACAAACCAACAAACCAACAAACCAACAAACCAACAAACCAACAAACCAACAAACCAACAAACCAACAAACCAACAAACCAACAAACCAACAAACCAACAAACCAACAAACCAACAAACCAACAAACCAACAAACCAACAAACCAACAAAACAACAAACCAACAAACCAACAAACCAACAAATCAACAAACCAACAAACTAACAAACCAACAAACCAATAAACCAATAAACCAACAAACCAACAAACCAACATACCAACAAACCAACAAACCAACAAACCAACAAACCCACATAGCAACAAAATGACAATCCAACAAACCAACAAACCAACAAACCAACAAACTAACAAACAAACAAACCAACAAACCAACAAACCTACAAACTAACAAACCCAAAAACCAACAAACCAACAAACCAACAAACCAACAAACCAACAAACAAACAAACCAACAAACCAACAAACTAACAAACCAACAAACCAACAAACCAACAACCAACAAACCAACAAAAGAACAAGCCAACAAACCAACAAATCAACAAACCAACAACCCAACAAACCAACAAACCAACAAACCAACAAACCAACAAACCAAACAACCAACAAACCAACAAACCAACAAACCAACAAACCAACAAACCAACAAACCAACAATACAACAAACCAACAAACCAACAAACCAACAAACCAACAAACCAACAAAACAACAAACCAACAAACCAACAAACCAACAAACCAACAAACCAACAAAACAACAAACTAACAAACCAACAAACCAACAAACCAACAAACCAACAAACCAACAAACCAACAAACCAACAAACCAACAAACCAACAAACCAACAAACCAACAAACTAACAAACCAACAAACGAACAAACCAACAAACCAACAAACCAACAAACCAACAAACCAACAAACCAACAAACCAACAAACCAACAAACCAACAAACCAACAAACCAACAAACCAACAAACCAACAAACCAACAAACCAACAAACCAACAAACCAACAAACCAACAAACCAACAAACCAACAAACCAACAAACCAACACACCAACAAACCAACAAACCCACAAACCAACAAACCAACAAACCAACAAACCAACAAACCAACAAACCAACAAACCAACAAACCAACAAACCAACAAACCAACAAACCAACAAACCAACAAACCAACAAACCAACAAACCAACAAACCAACAAACCAACAAACCAACAAACCAACAAACCAACAAACCAACAAACCAACAAACCAACAAACCAACAAGCCAACAAACCAACATAGCAACAAATCAATAAAACAACAACCAACAAACCAACAATCCAACAAACCAACAAACCAACAAACCAAAAAACCAACAAACCAACAAACCAACAAACCAACAAACCAACAAACCAACAAACCAATAAACCAATAAACCAACAAACCAACAAACCAACAAACCAACAAACCAACAAACCAACAAACTAACAAACCAACAAACCAACAAACCACAAAACCAACAAACCAACAAACCAACAAACCAACAAACCAACGAACCAACAAACCAACAAACCAACAAACCAACAAACCAACAAACCAACAAACCAACAAACTAACAAACCAACAAACCAACAAACCAACAAACCAACATACCAACTAACCAACAAACCAGTAAACCAACAAACCAACAAACCAACAAACGAACAAACCAACAAACCAACGAACAAACAAACCAACAAACCAACAAAACAACAAACCAACAAACCAATAAACAAACAAACCAACAAACCAACAAACCAACTAACCAACAAACCAACAGAAGAACAAGCCAACAAACCAACAAACCAACAAACCAACAAACCAACAAACCAGCAAGCCAACAAACCAACAAACCAACATACCAACAAACCAACAAACCAACAAACCAACAAACCAACAAACCAACAAACCAACAAACCAACAAACTAACAAACCAACAAACTAACATAGCAACAAAAGAAAATAGGAACAAAAGAACAAACCAACAAACCAACAAACCAGCAAACCAACAAACTAACAAACCAACAAACCAACAAACAAACAAACCAACAAACCAACAAACCAAAAAACCAACAAACCAACAAACCAACAAACCAACAAACCAATAAACCAACAAACCAACAAACCAACAAACCAACAAACCAACAAACCAACAAACCAATAAACCAACAAACCAACAAACCAACAAACCAACAAATAAACAAACCAACAAACCAACAAACCAACAAACCAACAAACCAACAAACCAACAAACCAACAAACCAACAAACCAACAAACCAACAAACCAACAAACCAACAAACCAACAAACCAACAAACCAACAAACCAACAAACCAACAAACCAACAAACCAACAAACCAACAAACCAACAAACCAACAAACCAACAAACCAACAAACCAACAAACCAACAAACCAACAAAACAACAAACCAACAAACCAACAAACCAACAAATCAACAAACCAACAAACTAACAAACCAACAAACCAATAAACCAACAAACCAACAAACCAACAAACCAACATACCAACAAACCAACAAACCAACAAACCAACAAACCAACAAACCCACATAGCAACAAAATGACAATCCAACAAACCAACAAACCAACAAACCAACAAACTAACAAACAAACAAAGCAACAAACCAACAAACCTACAAACTAACAAACCAACAAACCAACAAACCAACAACCAACAAACCAACAAAAGAACAAGCCAACAAACTAACAAATCAACAAACCAACAACCCAACAAACCAACAAACCAACAAACCAACAAACCAACAAACCAAACAACCAACAAACCAACAAACCAACAAACCAACAAACCAACAAACCAACAATACAACAAACCAACAAACCAACAAACCAACAAAATCAACAAACCAACAAACCAACAAACCAACAAACTTACAAACCAACAAACCAACAAACCAACAAACCAACAAACCAACAAACCAACAAACCAACAAACCAACAAACCAACAAACCAACAAACCAACAAACCAACAAACCAGCAAACCAACAAACCAACAAACGAACAAACCAACAAACCAACAAAACAACAAACCAAAAAACCAATAAACCAACAAACCAACAAACCAACAAACCAACCAACCAACAAAAGAACAAGCAACAAAAGAAAATAGGAACAAAAGAACAAACCAACAAACCAACAAACCAGCAAACCAACAAACTAACAAGCCAACAAACCAACAAACCAACAAACCAACAAACCAACAAACCAAAAAACCAACAAACCAACAAACCAACAAACCAATAAACCAACAAACCAACAAACCAACAAACCAACAAACCAACAAACCAACAAACCAACAAACCAACAAATAAACAAACCAACAAACCAACAAACCAACAAACCAACAAACCAACAAACCAACAAACCAACAAACCAACAAACCAAGAAACCAACAAACCAACAAACCAACAAACCAACAAACCAACAAACCAACAAACCAATAAACCAACAAAACAACAAACCAACAAACCAACAAACCAACAAACCAACATACCAACAACCCAACAAACCAACAAACCAACAAACCCACATAGCAACAAAATGACAATCCAACAAACCAACAAACCAACAAACCAACAAACTAACAAACCAACAAAACAACAAACCAACAATCCAACAAACCAAGAAGCCAACAAACCAACAAACCAACAAGCCAACAAACCAACAAACCAACAAACCAACAAACCAACAAATAAACAAATGAACAAAACAACAAACCAACAAACCAACAAACCAACATACCAACAAACCAACAAACCAACAAACCAACAAACCAACAAACCAACAAACCAACAAACCAACAAACTAACAAACCAACAAACTAACATAGCAACAAAAGAAAATAGGAACAAAAGAACAAACCAACAAACCAACAAATCAGCAAACCAACAAACTAACAAACCAACAAACCAACAAACCAACAAACCAACAAACCAACAAACCAACAAACCAAAAAACCAACAAACCAACAAACCAACAAACCAACAAACCAATAAACCAACAAACCAACAAACCAACAAACCAACAAACCAACAAACCAACAAACCAACAAACCAACAAACCAACAAACCAACAAATAAACAAACCAACAAACCAACAAACAAACAAACCAACAAACCAACAAACCAACAAACAAACAAACAAACAAACCAACAAACCAACAAACTAACAAACCAACAAACCAACAAACCAACAACCAACAAACCAATAAACCAACAAAAGAACAAGCCAACAAACCAACAAATCAACAAACCAACAACCCAACAAACCAACAAACCAACAAACCAACAAACCAACAAACCAAACAACCAACAAACCAACAAACCAACAAACCAACAATACAATAAACCAACAAACCAACAAACCAACAAAATCAACAAACCAACAAACCAACAAACCAACAAACCTACAAACCAACAAACCAACAAACCAACAAACCAACAAACCAACAAACCAACAAACCAACAAACCAACAAACCAACAAACCAACAAACCAACAAACCAACAAACCAACAAACCAACAAACGAACAAACCAACAAACCAACAAAACAACAAACCAAAAAACCAATAAACCAACAAACCAACAAACCAACTAAAAAACAAACCAACCAACCAACAAAAGAACAAGCAACAAAAGAAAATAGGAACAAAAGAACAAACCAACAAACCAACAAACCAGCAAACCAACAAACCAACAAACCAACAAACCAACAAACCAACAAACCAACAAACCAACAAACCAAAAAACCAACAAACCAACAAACCAACAAACCAACAAACCAATAAACCAACAAACCAACAAACCAACAAACCAACAAACCAACAAACCAACAAACCAACAAACCAACAAACCAACAAACCAACAAATAAACAAACCAACAAACCAACAAACAAACAAACCAACAAACCAACAAACCAACAAACAAACAAACAAACAAACCAACAAACCAACAAACTAACAAACCAACAAACCAACAAACCAACAACCAACAAACCAACAAACCAACAAAAGAACAAGCCAACAAACCAACAAATCAACAAACCAACAACCCAACAAACCAACAAACCAACAACCCAACAAACCAACAAACCAAACAACCAACAAACCAACAAACCAACAAACCAACAAACCAACAAACCAACAATACAACAAACCAACAAACCAACAAACCAACAAAATCAACAAACCAACAAACCAACAAACCAACAAACCTACAAACCAACAAACCAACAAACCAACAAACCAACAAACCAACAAACCAACAAACCAACAAACCAACAAACCAACAAACCAACAAACCAACAAACCAACAAACGAACAAACCAACAAACCAACAAAACAACAAACCAAAAAACCAATAAACCAACAAACCAACAAACCAACTAAAAAACAAACCAACCAACCAACAAAAGAACAAGCAACAAAAGAAAATAGGAACAAAAGAACAAACCAACAAACCAACAAACCAGCAAACCAACAAACCAACAAACCAACAAACCAACAAACCAACAAACCAACAAACCAACAAACCAAAAAACCAACAAACCAACAAACCAACAAACCAACAAACCAATAAACACAACAAACCAACAAACCAACAAACCAACAAACCAACAAACCAACAAACCAACAAACCAACAAACCAACAAACCAACAAACCAACAAATAAACAAACCAACAAACCAACAAACAAACAAACCAACAAACCAACAAACCAACAAACCAACAAACCAACAAACCAACAAATAAACAAACCAACAAACCAACAAACCAACAAACCAACAAACCAAAAAACCAACAAACCAACAAACCAACAAACCAACAAACCAACAAACCAACAAACCAACAAACCAACAAACCAACAAACCAACAAACCCACAAACCAACAAACCAACAAACCAACAAACCAACAAACCAACAAACCAACAAACCAACAAACCAACAAACCAACAAACCAACAAACCAACAAACCAACAAACCAACAAACCAACAAACCAACAAAACAACAAACCAACAAACCAACAAATCAACAAACCAACAAACTAACAAACCAACAAACCAACAAACCAACAAACCAACAAACCAACAAACCAACAAACCAACAAACCAACAAACCAACAAACCAACAAACCAATAAACCAACAAAACAACAAACCAACAAACCAACAAATCAACAAACCAACAAACCAACAAACCAACAACCAAAAAACAACAAACCAACAAACCAACAAACCAACAAATAAACAAATGAACAAAACAACAAACCAACAAACCAACATACCAACAAACCAACAAACTAACAAACCAACAAACCAACAAACTAACAAACCAACAAACTAACATAGCAACAAAAAACCAATAAACCAACAAACCAACAAACCAACAAACCAACAAACCAACAAACCAACAAACCAACAAACCAACAAACCAACAAACCAACAAACCAACAAACCAACAAACCCAACAAATAAACAAACCAACAAACCAACAAACCAACAAACCAACAAACCAACAAACCAACAAACCAACAAACCAACAAAACAGCAAACCAACAAACCAACAAATCAACAAACCAACAAACTAACAAACCAACAAACCAATAAACCAACAAACCAACAAACCAACAAACCAACATACCAACAAACCAACAAACCAACAAACCCACATAGCAACAAAATGACAATCCACAACAAACCAACAAACCAACAAACCAACAAACTAACAAACCAACAAAACAACAAACCAACAAACCTACAAACTAACAAACCCAAAAACCAACAAACCAACAAACCAACAAACCAACAAACAAACAAACCAACAAACCAACAAACTAACAAACCAACAAACCAACAAACCAACAACCAACAAACCAACAAACCAACAAACCAACAAAAGAACAAGCCAACAAACCAACAAATCAACAAACCAACAACCCAACAAACCAACAAACCAACAAACCAACAAACCAACAAACCAAACAACCAACAAACCAACAAACCAACAAACCAACAAACCAACAAACCAACAATACAACAAACCAACAAACCAACAAACCAACAAAATCAACAAACCAACAAACCAACAAACCAACAAACCAACAAACCAACAAACCTACAAACCAACAAACCAACAAACCAACAAACCAACAAACCAACAAACCAACAAACCAACAAACCAACAAACCAACAAACCAACAAACCAACAAACCAGCAAACCAACAAACCAACAAACGAACAAACCAACAAACCAACAAAACAACAAACCAAAAAACCAATAAAACCAACAAACCAACAAACCAACTAAAAAACAAACCAACCAACCAACAAAAGAACAAGCCAACAAACCAATAAACCAACAAACCAACAAACCAACAAACCAACAAACCAACAAACCAACAAACCAACAAACCAACAAAACAACGAACCAACAAACCAACAAACTAACAAACCAACAAACTAACATAGCAACAAAAGAACATAGCAACAAAAGAACAAACCAACAAACCAACAAACCAACAAACCAACAAACCAACAAACTAACAAACCAACAAACCAACAAACCAACAAATCAACAAACCAACAAACCAGCAAACCAACAAACCAACAAACCAACAAACCAACAAACCAACAAACCAACAAACCAACAAACCAACAAACCAACAAACCAACAAACCGACAAACCAACAAACCAACAAACCAACAAACCAGCAAACCAACAAACCAACAAACCAACAAACCAACCAACCAACAAACCAACAAACCAACAAACCAACAAACCAACAAACCAACAAACCAACACACCAACAAACCAACAAACGAACAAGCCAACAAACCCACAAGCCAACAAACCAACAAACCAACAAACCAACAAACCAACAAACCAACAAACCAAAAACCAACAAACCAACAAACCAACAAACCAACAAACCAACAAACCAACAAACCAACAAACCAACAAACCAACAAACCAACAAACCAACAAACCAACAAACCAACAAGCCAACAAGCCAACAAACCAACGTAGCAACAAACCAATAAAACAACAACCAACAAACCAACAATCCAACAAACCAACAATCCAACAAATCAACAAACCAACAAACCAAAAAACCAACAAACCAACAAACCAACAAACCAACAAACCAACAAACCAATAAGCCAATAAACCAACAAACCAACAAACCAACAAACCAACAAACTAACAAACCAACAAACCAACAAACCAACAAACCAACAAACCAACAAACCAACAAACCAACAAACCAACAAACCAACAAACCAATAAACCAATTAACCAACAAACCAACAAACCAACAAACCAACAAACTAACAAAACCAACAAACGAACAAACCAAAAAACCAACAAACCAACAAACCAACAAACCAACAAAACAACAAACCAACAAACCAATAAACAAACAAACCAACAAACCAACAAACCAACTAACCAACAAACCAACAGAAGAACAAGCCAACAAACCAACAAACCAACAAACCAACAAACCAACCAACCAGCAAGCCAACAAACCAACAAACCAACATACCAACAAACCAACAAACCAACAAACCAACAAACCAACAAACCAACAAACTAACAAACCAACAAACTAACATAGCAACAAAAGAACATAGGAACAAAAGAACAAACCAACAACCAACAAACCAGCAAACCAACAAACTAACAAACCAACAAACCAACAAACCAACAAATCAACAAACCAACAAACCAACAAACCACAAACCAACAAACCAACAAACCAACAAACCAACAAACCAACAAACCAACAAACTAACAAACCAACAAACCAACAAACCAACAAACCAACAAACCAACAAACCAACAAACAAACAAACCAACAAACCAACAAACCAACAAACCAACAAACCAACAAACCAACAAACCAACAAACCAACAAACCAACAAACCAACAAACCAACAAACCAACAAACCAACAAACCAACAAACCAACAAACCAACAAACCAACAAACCAACAAACCAACAAACCAACAAACCAACAAATCAACAAACCAACAAACCAACAAACCAACAAACCAACAAACCAACAAACCAACAAACCAACAAACCAACAAACCAACAAACCAACAAACCAACAAACCAACAAACCAACAAACCAGCAAACCAACAAACCAACAAACCATTAAATCAACAAACCAACAAACTAACAAACCAACAAACCAAAAAACCCACATAGCAACAAAAATGACAAGCCAACAAACCAACAAACCAACAAACTAACAAACTAACAAACCAACAAAACAACAAACCAACAAACTAACAAACCAACAAACCAAAAAACCAACAAACCAAAAAACCCACAAACCAACAAACCAACAAACAAACAAACAACCAAACCAACAAACCAACAAGCCAACAAGCCAACAAACCAACGTAGCAACAAACCAATAAAACAACAACCAACAAACCAACAATCCAACAAACCAACAATCCAACAAATCAACAAACCAACAAACCAAAAAACCAACAAACCAACAAACCAACAAACCAACAAACCAACAAACCAATAAGCCAATAAACCAACAAACCAACAAACCAACAAACCAACAAACTAACAAACCAACAAACCAACAAACCAACAAACCAACAAACCAACAAACCAACAAACCAACAAACCAACAAACCAACAAACCAACAAACCAATAAACCAATTAACCAACAAACCAACAAACCAACAAACCAACAAACTAACAAACCAACAAACGAACAAACCAAAAAACCAACAAACCAACAAACCAACAAACCAACAAAACAACAAACCAACAAACCAATAAACAAACAAACCAACAAACCAACAAACCAACTAACCAACAAACCAACAGAAGAACAAGCCAACAAACCAACAAACCAACAAACCAACAAACCAACAAACCAGCAAGCCAACAAACCAACAAACCAACATACCAACAAACCAACAAACCAACAAACCAACAAACCAACAAACCAACAAACTAACAAACCAACAAACTAACTTAGCAACAAAAGAACATAGGAACAAAAGAACAAACCAACAAACCAACAAACCAGCAAATCAACAAACTAACAAACCAACAAACCAACAAACCAACAAATCAACCAAACCAACAACCCAACAAACCAACAAACCAACAAACCAACAAACCAACAAACCAACAAACCAACAAACTAACAAACCAACAAACCAACAAACCAACAAACCAACAAACCAACAAACCAACAAACAAACAAACCAACAAACCAACAAACCAACAAACCAACAAACCAACAAACCAACAAACCAACAAACCAACAAACCAACAAACCAACAAACCAACAAACCAACAAACCAACAAACCAACAAACCAACAAACCACAACCAACAACCAACAACCCAACAAACCAACAAACCAACAAATCAACAAACCAACAAACCAACAAACCACAAACCCAACAAACCAACAAACCACAACCAACAAACCAACAAACCAACAAACCAACAAACCAACAAACCAACAAACCAACAAACCAGCAAACCAACAAACCAACAAACCATTAAATCAACAAACCAACAAACTAACAAACCAACAAACCAAAAAACCCACATAGCAACAAAATGACAAGCCAACAAACCAACAAACCAACAAACTAACAAACTAACAAACCAACAAAACAACAAACCAACAAACTAACAAACCAACAAACCAAAAAACCAACAAACCAAAAAACCCACAAACCAACAAACCAACAAACAAACAAACAACCAAACCAACAAACCAACAAACTAACAAACCAACAAAACAACAAACCAACAACCAACAAACCAACAAACCAACAAAAGAACAAGCCAACAAACCAACAAATCAACAAACCAACAAGCCAACAAACCAACAAACCAACAAACGAACAAACCAACAAACCAACAAACCAACAAACCAACAAACCAACAAACCAACAATACAACAAACCAACAAACCAACAAAATCAACAAACCAACAAACCAACAAACCAACAAACCTACAAACCAACAAACCAACAAACCAACAAACCAACAAACCAACAAGCCAACAAGCCAACAAACCAACGTAGCAACAAACCAATAAAACAACAACCAACAAACCAACAATCCAACAAACCAACAATCCAACAAATCAACAAACCAACAAACCAAAAAACCAACAAACCAACAAACCAACAAACCAACAAATCAACAAACCAATAAGCCAATAAACCAACAAACCAACAAACCAACAAACCAACAAACTAACAAACCAACAAACCAACAAACCAACAAACCAACAAACCAACAAACCAACAAGCCAACAAACCAACAAACCAACAAACCAACAAACCAACAAACCAACAAACCAACAAACCAACAAACCAACAAACCAACAAACCAACAAGCCAACAAGCCAACAAACCAACGTAGCAACAAACCAATAAAACAACAACCAACAAACCAACAATCCAACAAACCAATAATCCAACAAATCAACAAACCAACAAACCAAAAAACCAACAAACCAACAAACCAACAAACCAACAAACCAACAAACCAATAAGCCAACAAACCAACAAACCAACAAACCAACAAACCAACAAACTAACAAACCAACAAACCAACAAACCAACAAACCAACAAACCAACAAACCAACAAACCAACAAACCAACAAACCAACAAACCAATAAACCAATTAACCAACAAACCAACAAACCAACAAACCAACAAACTAACAAACCAACAAACGAACAAACCAAAAAACCAACAAACCAACAAACCAACAAACCAACAAAACAACAAACCAACAAACCAATAAACAAACAAACCAACAAACCAACAAACCAACTAACCAACAAAGCAACAGAAGAACAAGCCAACAAACCAACAAACCAACAAACCAACAAACCAACAAACCAGCAAGCCAACAAACCAACAAACCAACATACCAACAAACCAACAAACCAACAAACCAACAAACCAACAAACCAACAAACTAACAAACCAACAAACTAACATAGCAACAAAAGAACATAGGAACAAAAGAACAAACCAACAAACCAACAAACCAGCAAACCAACAAACTAACAAACCAACAAACCAACAAACCAACAAATCAACAAACCAACAAACCAACAAACCAACAAACCAACAAACCAACAAACCAACAAACCAACAAACCAACAAACCAACAAACTAACAAACCAACAAACCAACAAACCAACAAACCAACAAACCAACAAACCAACAAACCAACAAACAAACAAACCAACAAACCAACAAACCAACAAACCAACAAACCAACAAACCAACAAACCAACGAACCAACAAACCAACAAACCAACAAACCAACAAACCAACAAACCAACAAACCAACAAACCAACAAACCAACAAACCAACAAACCAACAAACCAACAAACCAACAAACCAACAAACCAACAAACCAACAAACCAACAAACCAACAAACCAACAAACCAACAAACCAACAAACCAACAAACCAACAAACCAACAAACCAACAAACCAACAAACCAACAAACCAACAAACCAACAAACCAACAAACCAACAAACCAGCAAACCAACAAACCAATAAACCATTAAATCAACAAACCAACAAACTAACAAACCAACAAACCAACAAACCAAAAAACCCACATAGCAACAAAATGACAAGCCAACAAACCAACAAACCAACAAACTAACAAACTAACAAACCAACAAAACAACAAACCAACAAACTAACAAACCAACAAACCAAAAAACCAACAAACCAAAAAACCCACAAACCAACAAACCAACAAACAAACAAACAACCAAACCAACAAACCAACAAACTAACAAACCAACAAAACAACAAACCAACAACCAACAAACCAACAAACCAACAAAAGAACAAGCCAACAAACCAACAAATCAACAAACCAACAAGCCAACAAACCAACAAACCAACAAACGAACAAACCAACAAACCAACAAACCAACAAACCAACAAACCAACAAACCAACAATACAACAAACCAACAAACCAACAAAATCAACAAACCAACAAACCAACAAACCAACAAACCTACAAACCAACAAACCAACAAACCAACAAACGAACAAACCAACAAACCAACAAACCAACAAACCAACAAACCAGCAAACCAACAAACTAACAAACGAACAAACCAACAAACCAACAAAACAACAAACCAAAAAACCAATAAACCAACAAACTAACAAACCAACTAAAAAACAAACCAACCAACCAACAAAAGAACAAGCCAACAAACCAACAAACCAACAAACCAACAACCCAACAAACCAACAAACTAACAAACTAACAAACCAACAAACCAACAAACCAACAAACCAACAAAACAACAAACCAACAAACCAACAAACCAACAAACCAACAAACCAACAAACCAACAAACCAACAAACCAACAAACCAACAAACCAACAAACCAACAAACCAACAAACCAACAAACCAGCAAACCAACAAACCAACAAACCAACAAACCAACAAACTAACAAACCAACAAACTAATATAGCAACAAAAGAACATAGCAACAAAAGAACAAACCAACAAACCAACAAACCAACAAACCAACAAACAAACAAACCAACAAACCAACAAACCAACAAACCAACAAACCAACAAACCAACAAACCAACAAACCAACAAACCAACAAACCAACAAACCAACAAACCAACAAACCAACAAACCAACAAACCAACAAACAAACCAACCAACAAACCAACAAACCAACACCCCAACAAACCAACAAACCAACAAACCAACACACCAACAAACCAACAAACGATCAAGCCAACAAACCCACAAACCAACAAACCAACAAACCAACAAACCAACAAACCAACAAACCAACAAACCAACAAACCAAGAAACCAACAAACCAACAAACCAACAAACCAACAAACCAACAAACCAACAAACCAACAAACCAACAAACCAACAAACCAACAAACCAACAAACCAACAAACCAACAAACCAACAAGCCAACAAGCCAACAAACCAACATAGCAACAAACCAATAAAACAACAACCAACAAACCAACAATCCAACAAACCAACAAACCAACAAATCAAAAAACCAACAAACCAACAAACCAACAAACCAACAAACCAATAAACCAATAAACCAACAAACCAACAAACCAACAAACCAACAAACCAACAAAATAACAAACCAACAAACCAACAAACCAACAAACTAACAAACCAACAAACCAACAAACCAACAAACCAACAAACCAACAAACCAACGAACCAACAAACCAACAAACGAACATAACAACAAACTAACAAACCAACAAACCAACAAAACAACAAACCAACAAACCAATAAACAAACAAACCAACAAACCAACAAACCAACTAACCAACAAACCAACAGAAGAACAAGCCAACAAACCAACAAACCAACAAACCAAAAAACCAGCAAGCCAACAAACCAACCAACCAACATACCAACAAACCAACAAACCAACAAACCAACAAACCAACAAACTAACAAACCAACAAACTAACATAGCAACAAAAGAACATAGCAACAAAAGAACAAACCAACAAACCAACAAACCAGCAAACCAACAAACTAACAAACTAACAAACCAACAAACCAACAAACCAACAAACCAACAAATCAACAAACCAACAAACCAACAAACCAACAAACCAATAAACCAACAAACCAACAAACCAACAAACAAACAAACCAACAAACCAAGAAACCAACAAACCAACAAACCAACAAACCAACAAACCAACAAACCAACAAACCAACAAACCAACAAACCAACAAACCAACAAACCAACAAACCAACAAACCAACAAACCAACAAACCAACAAACCAACAAACCAACAAACCAACAAACCAACAAACCAACAAACCAACAAACCAACAAACCAACAAACCAACAAACTAACAAACCAACAAACCAACAAACCAACAAACCAACAAACCAACAAACCAACAAACCAACAAACCAACAAACCAACAAACCAACAAACCAACAAACCAACAAACCAACAAACCAACAAACCAACAAACCAACACACCAACAAACCAACAGACGAATAAGCCAACAAACATACAAACCAACAAACCAACAAACCAACAAACCAACAAACCAACAAACCAACAAACCAAAAAACCAACAAACCAACAAACCAACAAACTAACAAACCAATAAACCAATAAACCAATAAACCAACAAACCAACAAACCAACAAACCAACAAACTAACAAACCAACAAACCAACAAACCAACAAACCAACAAACCAACAAACCAACAAACCAACAAACCAACAAACCAACAAACCAACAAACCAACAAACCAACGAACCAACAAACCAACAAATCAACAAACCAACAAACCAACAAACCAACAAACCAACAAACCAACAAACCAACAAACCAACAAACCAATAAACCAACAAACCAACAAACCAACAAACCAACAAACCAACAAACCAACAAACCAACAAACCAACAAACCAACAAACCAACAAACCAACAAACCAACAAACCAACAAACCAACAAACCAACAAACCAACAAACCAACAAACCAACATAGCAACAAACCAATAAAACAACAACCAACAAACCAACAATCCAACAAACCAACAAACTAACAAACCAAAAAACCAACAAACCAACAAACCAACTAACCAAAAAACAAATAAACCAATAAACCAACAAACCAACAAACCAACAAACCAACAAACCAACAAACCAACAAACCAACAAACCAAACAAACCAACAAACCAACAAACCAACAAACCAACAAACCAACAAACCAACAAACCAACAAACCAACAAACCAACAAACCAACAAACCAACAAACCAACAAACCAAAAAACCAACAAACCAACAAACCAACACACCAACAAACCAACAAACGAACAAGCCAACAAACCCACAAACCAACAAACCCACAAACCAACAAACCAACAAACTAACAAACCAACAAACCAACAAACCAACAAACCAACAAACCAACAAACCAACAAACCAACAAACCAACAAACCAACCAACCAACAAACCAACAAACCAAGAAACCAACAAACCAACAAACCAACAAACCAACAAACCAACAAACCAACAAACCAACAAACCAACAAACCAACAAACCAACAAACCAACAAACCAACAAACCAACAAAGCAACAAACCAACAAACCAACAAACCAACAAACCAACAAACCAACAAACCAACAAACCAACAAACCAACAAGCCAACAAGCCAACAAACCAACATGGCAACAAACCAATAAAACAACAACCAACAAACCAACAATCCAACAATCCAACAAACCAACAAACCAACAAACCAAAAAACCAACAAACCAACAAACCAACAAACCAACAAACCAATAAACCAATAAACCAACAAACCAACAAACCAACAAACCAACAAACCAACAAACCAACAAAATAACAAACCAACAAACCAACAAACCAACAAACCAACAAACCAATAAGCCAACAAACCAACAAACCAACAAACCAACAAACCAACAAACCAGCAAGCCAACAAACCAACAAACCAACATACCAACAAACCAACAAACCAACAAACCAACAAACCAACAAACCAACAAACTAACAAACCAACAAACTAACATAGCAACAAAAGAACATAGCAACAAAAGAACAAACTAACAAACCAACAAACCAGCAAACCAACAAACTAACAAACCAACAAACCAACAAACCAACAAACCAACAAACCAACAAACCAACAAACCAACAAACCAACAAACCAACAAACCAACAAACCAACAAACCAACAAACCAACAAACCAACAAACCAACAAACCAACAAACCAACAAACCAACAAACCAACAAACCAACAAACCAACAAACCAACAAACCAACAAACCAACAAAACAACAAACCAACAAACCAACAAACCAACAAACCAACAAACCAACAAACCAACAAACCAACAAACCAACAAACCAACAAACCAACAAACGAACAAACCAACAAACCAACAAACCAACAAACCAACAAACCAACACACCAACAAACCAACAAACGAACAAGCCAATATGCACACTAACCAACAAACCAACAAACCAACAAACCAACAAACCAACAAACCAACAAACCAACAAACCAACAAACCAACAAACCAACAAACCAACAAACCAACAAACCAACAAACCAACAAACCAACAAACCAACAAACCAACAAACCAACAAACAAACAAACCAACAAACCAAAAAACCAACAAACCAACAAGCCAACAAACCGACAAACCAACATAGCAACAAACCAATAAAACAACAACCAACAAACCAACAATCCAACAAACCAACAAACCAACAAACCAAAAAACCAACAAACCAACAAACCAACAAACCAACAAACCAACAAACCAACAAACCAATAAACCAATAAACCAACAAACTAACAAACCAACAAACCAACAAACCAACAAACCAACAAACCAACAAACCAACAAACCAACAAACCAACAAACCAACAAACCAACAAACCAACAAACCAACAAACCAACAAACCAACAAACCAACAAACCAACAAACCAACAAACCAACAAACCAACAAACCAACAAACCAACAAACCAACAAACCAACAAACCAACAAACCAACAAACCAACAAACCAACAAACCAACAAACAAACAAACCAATAAACCAACAAACCAACAAACCAACAAACCAACAAACCAACAAACCAACAAACCAACAAACCAACAAACCAACAAACCAACAAACCAACTAACCAACAAACCAACAAACCAACATAAGAACAAGCCAACAAACCAACAAACCAACAAACCAACAAACCAACAAACCAACAAACCAACAAACCAACAAACCAACAAACCAGCAAACCAACCAACCAGCAAACAAACAAACTAACAAACCAACAAACCAACAAACGAACAAACCAACAAACCCACAAACCAACAAACCAACATAGCAACAAACCAACAAACCAACAAACCAACAAACCAACAAACCAACAAACCAACAAATTAACAAACCAACAAACCAACAAAAGAACAAGCCAGCAAACCAACAAACCAACAAACCAACAACCCAACAAACCAACAAACCAACAAACCAACAAACCAACAAACCAACAAACCAACAAACCAACAAACCAACAAACCAACAAACCAACAAACCAACAAACTAACAAACCAACAAACCAACAAACCAACAAACCAACAAACTAACAAACCAACAAACCAACATAGCAACAAAAGAACATAGCAACAAAAGAACAAGCCAACAAACCTACAAACCAACAAACCAACAACCCAACAACCCAACAAACCAACAAACCAACAAACCAACTAACCAACAAACCAACAAACCAACATAAGAGCAAGCCAACAAACAAACAAACCAACAAACCAACAAACCAACAAACCAACAAACCAACAAACCAACAAACCAACAAACCAACAAACCAGCAAACCAACCAACCAACAAACCAACAAACCAACAAACCAACAAACCAACAAACCAACAAACCAACAAACCAACAAACCAACAAACCAACATAGCAACAAACCAACAAACAAACAAACCAACAAACCAACAAACCAACAAACCAACAAACCAACAAACCAACAAATTAACAAACCAACAAAAGAACAAGCCAGCAAACCAACAAACCAAGAAACCAAGAAACCAACAAACCAACAAACCAACAAACCAACAAACCAACAAACCAACAAACCAACAAACCAACAAACCAACAAACCAACAAACCAACTAACTAACAAACCAACAAACCAACATAGCAACAAAAGAACATAGCAACAAAAGAACAAGCAAACAAACCTACAAACCAACAAACCAACAACCCAACAACCCAACAAACCAACAAACCAACAAACCAACAAACCAACAAACCAACAAACCAACAAACCAACAAACCAACAAACCAACAAACCAACAAACCAACAAATCAACAAACCAACAAACTAACAAACCAACAAACCAACAAACCAACAATCCAACAAACCAACAAACCAACAAATTAACAAATTAACAAACCAACAAACCAACAAAAGAACAAGCCAACAAACCAACAAACCAACAAACCAACAAACCAACAAACCAACAAACCAACAAACCAACAAACCAACAAACCAACAAACCAACAAACCAACAAACTAACAAACCAACGAACCAACAAACCAACAAACCAACAAACCAACAAACCAACAAACCAACAAACCAACAAACCAACAAACCAACAAACCAACAAACCAACAAACCAACAAACCAACAAACCAACAAACCAACAAACCAACAAACCAACAAACCAACAATTTAACAAACCAACAAACCAACAAACCAACAAACCAACAAACCAACAAACCACCACACCCACAAACCAACAGACGAACAAGCCAACAAACATACAAACCAACAAACCAACAAACCAACAAACCAACAAACCAAAAAACCAACAAACCAACAAACCAACAAACCAACAAACCAATAAACCAATAAACCAATAAACCAACAAACCAACAAACCAACAAACTAACAAACCAACAAACCAACAAACAAACAAACCAACAAACCAACAAACCAACAAACCAACAAACCACCAAACCAACAAACCAACAAACCAACGAACCAACAAACCAACAAACCAACAAACCAACAAACCAATAAGCCAACAAACCAACAAACCAACAAACCAACAAACCAACAAACCAGCAAGCCAACAAACCAACAAACCAACAAACTAACAAACCAACAAACCAACAAACCAACAAACCAACAAACCAACAAACCAACAAACCAACAAACCAACAAACCACCAAACCAACAAACCAACAAACCAACGAACCAACAAACCAACAAACCAACAAACCAACAAACCAACAAACCAATAAGCCAACAAACCAACAAACCAACAAACCAACAAACCAACAAACCAGCAAGCCAACAAACCAACAAACCAACATACCAACAAACCAACAAACCAACAAACCAACAAACCAACAAACCAACAAACTAACAAACCAACAAACTAACATAGCAACAAAAGAACATAGCAACAAAAGAACAAACTAACAAACCAACAAACCAGCAAACCAACAAACTAACAAACCAACAAACCAACAAACCAACAAACCAACAAACCAACAAACCAACAAACCAACAAACCAACAAACCAACAAACCAACAAACCAACAAACCAACAAACCAACAAACCAACAAACCAACAAACCAACAAACCAACAAACCAACAAAACAACAAACCAACAAACCAACAAATTAACAAACGAACAAACCAACAAACCAACAAATCAACAAACCAACAAACCAACAAACCAACAAACCAACAAACCAACATACCAACAAACCAACAAACCAACAAACGAACAAACCAACAAACCAACAAACCAACAAACCAACACACCAACAAACCAACAAACGAACAAGCCAATATGCACACTAACCAACAAACCAACAAACCAACAAACCAACAAACCAACAAACCAACAAACCAACAAACCAACAAACCAACAAACCAACAAACCAACAAACCAAGAAACCAACAAACCAACAAACCAACAAACCAACAAACCAACAAACAAACAAACCAACAAACCAAAAAACCAACAAACCAACAAGCCAACAAACCGACAAACCAACATAGCAACAAACCAATAAAACAACAACCAACAAACCAACAATCCAACAAACCAACAAACCAACAAACCAAAAAACCAACAAACCAACAAACCAACAAACCAACAAACCAACAAACCAACAAACCAATAAACCAATAAACCAACAAACCAACAAACCAACAAACCAACAAACCAACAAACCAACAAACCAACAAACCAACAAACCAACAAACCAACAAACCAACAAACAAACAAACCAACAAACCAACAAACCAACAAACCAACAAACCAACAAACCAACAAACCAACAAACCAACAAACCAACAAACCAACAAACCAACAAACCAACAAACCAACAAACCAACAAACAAACAAACCAATAAACCAACAAACCAACAAACCAACAAACCAACAAACCAACAAACCAACAAACCAACAAACCAACAAACCAACAAACCAACAAACCAACTAACCAACAAACCAACAAACCAACATAAGAACAAGCCAACAAACCAACAAACCAACAAACCAACAAACCAACAAACCAACAAACCAACAAACCAGCAAACCAACCAACCAGCAAACAAACAAACTAACAAACCAACAAACCAACAAACGAACAAACCAACAAACCAACAAACCAACAAACCAACATAGCAACAAACCAACAAACCAACAAACCAACAAACCAACAAACCAACAAACCAACAAATTAACAAACCAACAAACCAACAAAAGAACAAGCCAGCAAACCAACAAACCAACAAACCAACAACCCAACAAACCAACAAACCAACAAACCAACAAACCAACAAACCAACAAACCAACAAACCAACAAACCAACAAACCAACAAACCAACAAACCAACAAACTAACAAACCAACAAACCAACAAACCAACAAACCAACAAACTAACAAACCAACAAACCAACATAGCAACAAAAGAACATAGCAACAAAAGAACAAGCCAACAAACCTACAAACCAACAAACCAACAACCCAACAACCCAACAAACCAACAAACCAACAAACCAACTAACCAACAAACCAACAAACCAACATAAGAACAAGCCAACAAACAAACAAACCAACAAACCAACAAACCAACAAACCAACAAACCAACAAAACAACAAACCAACAAACCAACAAACCAGCAAACCAGCAAACCAACCAACCAACAAACCAACAAACCAACAAACCAACAAACCAACAATCCAACAAACCAACAAACCAACAAACCAACAAACCAACATAGCAACAAACCAACAAACAAACAAACCAACAAACCAACAAACCAACAAACCAACAAACCAACAAACCAACAAATTAACAAACCAACAAACCAACAAAAGAACAAGCCAGCAAACCAACAAACCAACAAACCAACAAACCAACAAACCAACAAACCAACAAACCAACAAACCAACAAACCAACAAACCAACAAACCAACAAACCAACTAACTAACAAACCAACAAACCAACATAGCAACAAAAGAACATAGCAACAAAAGAACAAGCCAACAAACCTACAAACCAACAAACCAACAACCCAACAACCCAACAAACCAACAAACCAACAAACCAACAAACCAACAAACCAACAAACCAACAAACCAACAAACCAACAAACCAACAAACCAACAAACCAACAAACCAACAAATCAACAAACCAACAAACTAACAAACCAACAAACCAACAAACCAACAATCCAACAAACCAACAAACCAACAAATTAACAAATTAACAAACCAACAAACCAACAAAAGAACAAACCAACAAACCAACAAACCAACAAACCAACAAACCAACAAACCAACAAACCAACAAACCAACAAACCAACAAACCAACAAACCAACAAACCAACAAACCAACAAACTAACAAACCAACAAACCAACAAACCAACAAACCAACAAACCAACAAACCAATAAACCAACAAACCAACAAACCAACAAACCAACAAACCAACAAACCAGCAAACCAACAAACCAACAAACCAACAAACCAACAAACCAACAAACCAACAAACCAACAAACCAACAAACCAACAAACCAACAAACCAACAAACCAACAAACCAACAAACCAACAAACCAACAAACCAACAAACCACCACACCCACAAACCAACAGACGAACAAGCCAACAAACATACAAACCAACAAACCAACAAACCAACAAACCAACAAACCAAAAAACCAACAAACCAACAAACCAACAAACCAACAAACCAATAAACCAATAAACCAATAAACCAACAAACCAACAAACCAACAAACTAACAAACCAACAAACCAACAAATAAACAAACCAACAAACCAACAAACCAACAAACCAACAAACCACCAAACCAACAAACCAACAAACCAACGAACCAACAAACCAACAAACCAACAAACCAACAAACCAACAAACCAACAAACCAACAAACCAACAAACCAACAAACCAACAAACCAATAAACCAACAAACCAACAAACCAACAAATGAACAAACCAACAAACCAACAAACCAACAAACCAACAAACCAACAAACCAACAAACCAACAAACCAACAAACCAACAAACCAACAAACCAACAAACCAACAAACCAACAAACCAACAAACCAACAAACCAACAAACCAACAAACCAACAAACCAACAAACCAACAAACCAACAAACCAATAAACCTACAAACCAATAAACCAACAAACCAACAAACCAACAAACCAACAAACCAACAAACCAACAAACCAACAAACCAACAAACCAACAAACCAACAAACCAATATAGCAACAAACCAATAAAACAACAACCAACAAACCAACAATCCAACAAACCAACAAACCAACAAACCAAAAAACCAACAAACCAACAAACCAACAAACCAACAAACCAACAAACCAACAAACCAACAAACCAACAAACCAACAAACCAACAAACCAACAAACCAACTAACCAACAAACCAACAAACCAACATAAGAACAAGCCAACAAACCAACAAACCAACAAACCAACAAACCAACAAACCAACAAACCAACAAACCAA
Source organism: Atherix ibis (assembly GCA_958298945.1). NCBI lineage: Eukaryota > Metazoa > Arthropoda > Insecta > Diptera > Athericidae > Atherix > Atherix ibis. The sequence goes on along the minus strand of OY282608.1, from coordinate 85,435,621 downwards.
CAAACCAACAAACCAGCAAACCAACCAACCAGCAAACAAACAAACTAACAAACCAACAAACCAACAAACGAACAAACCAACAAACCAACAAACCAACAAACCAACATAGCAACAAACCAACAAACCAACAAACCAACAAACCAACAAACCAACAAACCAACAAATTAACAAACCAAAAAACCAACAAAAGAACAAGCCAGCAAACCAACAAACCAACAAACCAACAACCCAACAACCCAACAAACCAACAAACCAACAAACCAACAAACCAACAAACCAACAAACCAACAAACCAACAAACCAACAAACCAACAAACCAACAAACCAACAAACCAACAAACCAACAAACTAACAAACCAACAAACCAACAAACCAACAAACCAACAAACTAACAAACCAACAAACCAACATAGCAACAAAAGAACATAGCAACAAAAGAACAAGCCAACAAACCTACAAACCAACAAACCAACAACCCAACAACCCAACAAACCAACAAACCAACAAACCAACTAACCAACAAACCAACAAACCAACATAAGAACAAGCCAACAAACAAACAAACCAACAAACCAACAAACCAACAAACCAACAAACCAACAAAACAACAAACCAACAAACCAACAAACCAGCACACCAACCAACCAACAAACCAACAAACCAACAAACCAACAAACCAACAAACCAACAAACCAACAAACCAACAAACCAACAAACCAACAAACCAACATAGCAACAAACCAACAAACAAACAAACCAACAAACCAACAAACCAACAAACCAACAAACCAACAAACCAACAAACCAACAAATTAACAAACCAACAAACCAACAAAAGAACAAGCCAGCAAACCAACAAACCAACAAACCAACAAACCAACAAACCAACAAACCAACAAACCAACAAACCAACAAACCAACAAACCAACAAACCAACAAACCAACAAAACAACAAACCAACAAACCAACAAACCAGCAAACCAACCAACCAACAAACCAACAAACCAACAAACCAACAAACCAACAAACCAACAAACCAACAAACCAACAAACCAACAAACCAACATAGCAACAAACCAACAAACAAACAAACCAACAAACCAACAAACCAACAAACCAACAAACCAACAAACCAACAAATTAACAAACCAACAAACCAACAAAAGAACAAGCCAGCAAACCAACAAACCAACAAACCAACAAACCAACAAACCAACAAACCAACAAACCAACAAACCAACAAACCAACAAACCAACAAACCAACAAACCAACAAACCAACAAACCAACTAACTAACAAACCAACAAACCAACATAGCAACAAAAGAACATAGCAACAAAAAAACAAGCCAACAAACCTACAAACCAACAAACCAACAACCCAACAACCCAACAAACCAACAAACCAACAAACCAACAAACCAACAAACCAACAAACCAACAAACCAACAAACCAACAAACCAACAAACCAACAAACCGACAAATCAACAAACCAACAAACTAACAAACCAACAAACCAACAAACCAACAATCCAACAAACCAACAAACCAACAAATTAACAAATTAACAAACCAACAAACCAACAAAAGAACAAGCCAACAAACCAACAAACCAACAAACCAACAAACCAACAAACCAACAAACCAACAAACCAACAAACCAACAAACCAACAAACCAACAAACCAACAAACTAACAAACCAACAAACCAACAAACCAACAAACCAACAAACCAACAAACCAACAAACTAACAAACCAACAAACCAACAAACCAACAAACCAACAAACCAACAAACCAACAAACCAACAAACCAACAAACCAACAAACCAACAAACCAACAAACCAACAAACCAACAAACCAACAAACCAACAAACCAACAAACCAACAAACCAACAAACCAACAAACCAAAAAACCAACAAACCACCAAACCAACAAACCACCACACCCACAAACCAACAGACGAACAAGCCAACAAACATACAAACCAACAAACCAACAAACCAACAAACCAACAAACCAAAAAACCAACAAACCAACAAACCAACAAACCAACAAACCAATAAACCAATAAACCAATAAACCAACAAACCAACAAACCAACAAACTAACAAACCAACAAACCAACAAACCAACAAACCAACAAACCAACAAACCAACAAACCAACAAACCAACAAACCACCAAACCAACAAACCAACAAACCAACGAACCAACAAACCAACAAACCAACAAACCAACAAACCAACAAACCAACAAACCAACAAACCAACAAACCAACAAACCAACAAACCAATAAACCAACAAACCAACAAACCAACAAATGAACAAACCAACAAACCAACAAACCAACAAACCAACAAACCAACAAACCAACAAACCAACAAACCAACAAACCAACAAACCAACAAACCAACAAACCAACAAACCAACAAACCAACAAACCAACAAACCAACAAACCAACAAACCAACAAACCAACAAACCAACAAACCAATAAACCAACAAACCAATAAACCAACAAACCAACAAACCAACAAACCAACAAACCAACAAACCAACAAACCAACAAACCAACAAACCAATATAGCAACAAACCAATAAAACAACAACTAACAAACCAACAATCCAACAAACCAACAAACCAACAAACCAAAAAACCAACAAACCAACAAACCAACAAACCAACAAACCAACAAACCAACAAACCAACAAACCAACAAACCAACAAACCAACAAACCAACAAACCAACTAACCAACAAACCAACAAACCAACATAAGAACAAGCCAACAAACCAACAAACCAACAAACCAACAAACCAACAAACCAACAAACCAACAAACCAACAAACCAACAAACCAGCAAACCAACCAACCAGCAAACAAACAAACTAACAAACCAACAAACCAACAAACGAACAAACCAACAAACCAACAAACCAACAAACCAACATAGCAACAAACCAACAAACCAACAAACCAACAAACCAACAAACCAACAAACCAACAAATTAACAAACCAAAAAACCAACAAAAGTACAAGCCAGCAAACCAACAAACCAACAAACCAACAACCCAACAAACCAACAAACCAACAAACCAACAAACCAACAAACCAACAAACCAACAAACCAACAAACCAACAAACCAACAAACCAACAAACCAACAAACTAACAAACCAACAAACCAACAAACCAACAAACCAACAAACTAACAAACCAACAAACCAACATAGCAACAAAAGAACATAGCAACAAAAGAACAAGCCAACAAACCTACAAACCAACAAACCAACAACCCAACAACCCAACAAACCAACAAACCAACAAACCAACTAACCAACAAACCAACAAACCAACATAAGAACAAGCCAACAAACAAACAAACCAACAAACCAACAAACCAACAAACCAACAAACCAACAAAACAACAAACCAACAAACCAACAAACCAGCACACCAACCAACCAACAAACCAACAAACCAACAAACCAACAAACCAACAAACCAACAAACCAACAAACCAACAAACCAACAAACCAACATAGCAACAAACCAACAAACAAACAAACCAACAAACCAACAAACCAACAAACCAACAAACCAACAAACCAACAAACCAACAAATTAACAAACCAACAAACCAACAAAAGAACAAGCCAGCAAACCAACAAACCAACAAACCAACAAACCAACAAACCAACAAACCAACAAACCAACAAACCAACAAACCAACAAACCAACAAACCAACAAACCAACAAACCAACAAACCAACAAACCAACAAACCAACAAACCAACAAACCAACTAACCAACAAACCAACAAACCAACATAAGAACAAGCCAACAAACCAACAAACCAACAAACCAACAAACCAACAAACCAACAAACCAACAAACCAACAAACCAACAAACCAGCAAACCAACCAACCAGCAAACAAACAAACTAACAAACCAACAAACCAACAAACGAACAAACCAACAAACCAACAAACCAACAAACCAACATAGCAACAAACCAACAAACCAACAAACCAACAAACCAACAAACCAACAAACCAACAAATTAACAAACCAAAAAACCAACAAAAGAACAAGCCAGCAAACCAACAAACCAACAAACCAACAACCCAACAACCCAACAAACCAACAAACCAACAAACCAACAAACCAACAAACCAACAAACCAACAAACCAACAAACCAACAAACCAACAAACCAACAAACCAACAAACCAACAAACCAACAAACCAACAAACTAACAAACCAACAAACCAACAAACCAACAAACCAACAAACTAACGAACCAACAAACCAACATAGCAACAAAAGAACATAGCAACAAAAGAACAAGCCAACAAACCTACAAACCAACAAACCAACAACCCAACAACCCAACAAACCAACAAACCAACAAACCAACTAACCAACAAACCAACAAACCAACATAAGAACAAGCCAACAAACAAACAAACCAACAAACCAACAAACCAACAAACCAACAAACCAACAAAACAACAAACCAACAAACCAACAAACCAGCACACCAACCAACCAACAAACCAACAAACCAACAAACCAACAAACCAACAAACCAACAAACCAACAAACCAACAAACCAACAAACCAACATAGCAACAAACCAACAAACAAACAAACCAACAAACCAACAAACCAACAAACCAACAAACCAACAAACCAACAAACCAACAAATTAACAAACCAACAAACCAACAAAAGAACAAGCCAGCAAACCAACAAACCAACAAACCAACAAACCAACAAACCAACAAACCAACAAACCAACAAACCAACAAACCAACAAACCAACAAACCAACAAACCAACAAACCAACAAAACAACAAACCAACAAACCAACAAACCAGCAAACCAACCAACCAACAAACCAACAAACCAACAAACCAACAAACCAACAAACCAACAAACCAACAAACCAACAAACCAACATAGCAACAAACCAACAAACAAACAAACCAACAAACCAACAAACCAACAAACCAACAAACCAACAAACCAACAAACCAACAAATTAACAAACCAACAAACCAACAAAAGAACAAGCCAGCAAACCAACAAACCAACAAACCAACAAACCAACAAACCAACAAACCAACAAACCAACAAACCAACAAACCAACAAACCAACAAACCAACAAACCAACAAACCAACAAACCAACAAACCAACTAACTAACAAACCAACAAACCAACATAGCAACAAAAGAACATAGCAACAAAAAAACAAGCCAACAAACCTACAAACCAACAAACCAACAACCCAACAACCCAACAAACCAACAAACCAACAAACCAACAAACCAACAAACCAACAAACCAACAAACCAACAAACCAACAAACCAACAAACCGACAAATCAACAAACCAACAAACTAACAAACCAACAAACCAACAAACCAACAATCCAACAAACCAACAAACCAACAAATTAACAAATTAACAAACCAACAAACCAACAAAAGAACAAGCCAACAAACCAACAAACCAACAAACCAACAAACCAACAAACCAACAAACCAACAAACCAACAAACCAACAAACCAACAAACCAACAAACCAACAAACTAACAAACCAACAAACCAACAAACCAACAAACCAACAAACCAACAAACCAACAAACCAACAAACCAACAAACCAACAAACCAACAAACCAACAAACCAACAAACCAACAAACCAACAAACCAACAAACCAACAAACCAACAAACCAACAAACCAACAAACCAACAAACCAACAAACCAACAAACCAACAAACCAACAAACCAACAAACCAACAAACCAACAAACCAACAAACCAAAAAACCAACAAACCACCAAACCAACAAACCACCACACCCACAAACCAACAGACGAACAAGCCAACAAACATACAAACCAACAAACCAACAAACCAACAAACCAACAAACCAAAAAACCAACAAACCAACAAACCAACAAACCAACAAACCAATAAACCAATAAACCAATAAACCAACAAACCAACAAACCAACAAACTAACAAACCAACAAACCAACAAACCAACAAACCAACAAACCAACAAACCAACAAACCAACAAACCACCAAACCAACAAACCAACAAACCAACGAACCAACAAACCAACAAACCAACAAACCAACAAACCAACAAACCAACAAACCAACAAACCAACAAACCAACAAACCAACAAACCAATAAACCAACAAACCAACAAACCAACAAATGAACAAACCAACAAACCAACAAACCAACAAACCAACAAACCAACAAACCAACAAACCAACAAACCAACAAACCAACAAACCAACAAACCAACAAACCAACAAACCAACAAACCAACAAACCAACAAACCAACAAACCAACAAACCAACAAACCAACAAACCAACAAACCAATAAACCAACAAACCAATAAACCAACAAACCAACAAACCAACAAACCAACAAACCAACAAACCAACAAACCAACAAACCAACAAACCAATATAGCAACAAACCAATAAAACAACAACCAACAAACCAACAATCCAACAAACCAACAAACCAACAAACCAAAAAACCAACAAACCAACAAACCAACAAACCAACAAACCAACAAACCAACAAACCAACAAACCAACAAACCAACAAACCAACAAACCAACAAACCAACTAACCAACAAACCAACAAACCAACATAAGAACAAGCCAACAAACCAACAAACCAACAAACCAACAAACCAACAAACCAACAAACCAACAAACCATCAAACCAACATACCAGCAAACCAACCAACCAGCAAACAAACAAACTAACAAACCAACAAACCAACAAACGAACAAACCAACAAACCAACAAACCAACAAACCAACATAGCAACAAACCAACAAACCAACAAACCAACAAACCAACAAACCAACAAACCAACAAATTAACAAACCAAAAAACCAACAAAAGTACAAGCCAGCAAACCAACAAACCAACAAACCAACAACCCAACAAACCAACAAACCAACAAACCAACAAACCAACAAACCAACAAACCAACAAACCAACAAACCAACAAACCAACAAACCAACAAACCAACAAACTAACAAACCAACAAACCAACAAACCAACAAACCAACAAACTAACAAACCAACAAACCAACATAGCAACAAAAGAACATAGCAACAAAAGAACAAGCCAACAAACCTACAAACCAACAAACCAACAACCCAACAACCCAACAAACCAACAAACCAACAAACCAACTAACCAACAAACCAACAAACCAACATAAGAACAAGCCAACAAACAAACAAACCAACAAACCAACAAACCAACAAACCAACAAACCAACAAAACAACAAACCAACAAACCAACAAACCAGCACACCAACCAACCAACAAACCAACAAACCAACAAACCAACAAACCAACAAACCAACAAACCAACAAACCAACAAACCAACAAACCAACATAGCAACAAACCAACAAACAAACAAACCAACAAACCAACAAACCAACAAACCAACAAACCAACAAACCAACAAACCAACAAATTAACAAACCAACAAACCATTAAAAGAACAAGCCAGCAAACCAACAAACCAACAAACCAACAAACCAACAAACCAACAAACCAACAAACCAACAAACCAACAAACCAACAAACCAACAAACCAACAAACCAACAAACCAACTAACTAACAAACCAACAAACCAACATAGCAACAAAAGAACATAGCAACAAAAGAACAAGCCAACAAACCTACAAACCAACAAACCAACAACCCAACAACCCAACAAACCAACAAACCAACAAACCAACAAACCAACAAACCAACAAACCAACAAACCAACAAACCAACAAACCAACAAACCAACAAACCAACAAACCAACAAATCAACAAACCAACAAACTAACAAACCAACAAACCAACAAACCAACAATCCAACAAACCAACAAACCAACAAATTAACAAATTAACAAACCAACAAACCAACAAAAGAACAAGCCAACAAACCAACAAACCAACAAACCAACAAACCAACAAACCAACAAACCAACAAACCAACAAACCAACAAACCAACAAACCAACAAACCAACAAACTAACAAACCAACAAACCAACAAACCAACAAACCAACAAACCAACAAACCAACAAACCAACAAACCAACAAACCAACAAACCAACAAACCAACAAACCAACAAACCAACAAACCAACAAACCAACAAACCAACAAACCAACAAACCAACAAACCAACAAACCAACAAACCAACAAACCAACGAACCAACAAACCAACAAACCAACAAACCAACAAACCACCACACCCACAAACCAACAGACGAACAAGCCAACAAACATACAAACCAACAAACCAACAAACCAACAAACCAACAAACCAAAAAACCAACAAACCAACAAACCAACAAACCAACAAACCAATAAACCAATAAACCAATAAACCAACAAACCAACAAACCAACAAACTAACAAACCAACAAACCAACAAACCAACAAACCAACAAACCAACAAACCAACAAACCAACAAATCACCAAACCAACAAACCAACAAACCAACGAACCAACAAACCAACAAACCAACAAACCAACAAACCAACAAACCAACAAACCAACAAACCAACAAACCAACAAACCAATAAACCAACAAACCAACAAACCAACAAATGAACAAACCAACAAACCAACAAACCAACAAACCAACAAACCAACAAACCAACAAACCAACAAACCAACAAACCAACAAACCAACAAACCAACAAACCAACAAACCAACAAACCAACAAACCAACAAACCAACAAACCAACAAACCAACAAACCAACAAACCAACAAACCAACAAACCAATAAACCAACAAACCAACAAACCAACAAACCAACAAACCAACAAACCAACAAACCAACAAACCAACATAGCAACAAACCAATAAAACAACAACCAACAAACCAACAATCCAACAAACCAACAAACCAACAAACCAAAAAACCAACAAACCAACAAACCAACAAACCAACAAACCAACAAACCAACAAACCAAAAAAAAACACACCAACAAACGAACAAACGAACAAGCCAGCAAACCCACAAACCAACAAACCAACAGACTAACAAACCAACAAACCAACAAACCAACAAACCAACAAACAAACAAACCAACAAACCAACAAACCAACAAACCAACAAACCAACAAACCAACAAACCAACAAACCAACAAACCAACAAACCAACAAACCAACAAACCAACAAACCAACAAACCTACAAACCAACAAACCAACAAACCAACAAACCAACAAACCAACAAACCAACAAACCAACAAACCAACAAGCCAACAAGCCAACAAACCAACATAGCAACAAACCAATAAAAAAACAACCAACAAACCAACAATCCAACAATCCAACAAACCAACAAACCAACAAACCAAAAAACCAAACAACCAACAAACCAACAAACCAACAAACCAATAAACCAATAAACCAATAAACCAACAAACCAGCAAACCAACAAACCAACAAACCAACAAACCAACAAAATAGCAAACCAACAAACCAACAAACCAACAAACCAACAAGCCAACAAACCAACATAGCAACAAACCAACAAACCAACAAACCAACAAACCAACAAACCAACAAACCAACAAACCAACAAATTAACAAACCAACAAAAGAACAAGCCAGCAAACCAACAAACCAACAAACCAACAACCCAACAAACCAACAAACCAACAAACCAACAAACCAACAAACCAACAAATCAACAAACCAACAAACCAACAAACCAACAAACTAACAAACCAACAAACCAACATAGCAACAAAAGAACATAGCAAAAAAAGAACAAGCCAACAAACCAACAAACCAACAAACCAACAACCCAACAACCCAACAAACCAACAAACCAACATACCAACAAACCAACAAACCAGAAACCAACAAACCAACAAACAAACAAACCAACAAACCAACAAACCAACAAATCAACAAACCAACAAACTAACAAACCAACAAACCAACAAACCAACAAACCAACAAATGAACAAACCAACGAAAGAACAAGCCAACAAACCAACAAACCAACAAACCAACAACCCAACAAACCAACAAACCAACAAACCAACAAACCAACAAACCAAAAAACCAACAAACCAACAAGCCAACAAACCGACAAACCAACATAGCAACAAACCAATAAAACAACAACCAACAAACCAACAATCCAACAAACCAACAAACCAACAAACCAACAAACCAACAAGCCAACAAACCAACAAACCAACAAACCAACAAACCAACAAACCAGCAAGCCAACAAACCAACAAACCAACATACCAACAAACCAACAAACCAACAAACCAACAAACCAACAAACTAACAAACCAACAAACTAACATAGCAACAAAAGAACATAGCAACAAACCAACAAACCAACAAACCAACAAACCAACAAACCAACAAACCAGCAAACCAACAAACCAACAAACCAACAAACCAACAAACCAACAAACCAACAAACCAACAAACCAACAAACCAACAAAGCAACAAACAAACAAACCAACAAACCAACAAACCAATAAACCAACAAACCAACAAACCAACAAACCAACAAACCAACAAACCAACAAAGCAACAAACAAACAAACCAACAAAACAACACACCAACAAACCAACAAACGAACAAGCCAATAAACCCACTAACCAACAAACCAACAAACCAACAAACCAACAAACCAACAAACCAACAAACCAACAAACCAACAAACCAACAAACCAACAAACCAACAAACCAACAAACCAACAAACCAACAAACCAACAAACCAACAAACCAACAAACCAACAAACCAACAAATCAACAAACCAACAAACCAACAAACCAACAAACCAACAAACCAACAAACCAACAAACCAACCAACCAACAAACCAACAAACCAACAAACCAACAAACCAACAAACCAAAAAACCAACAAACCAACAAGCCAACAAACCAACAAACCAACATAGCAACAAACCAATAAAACAACAACCAACAAACCAACAATCCAACAAACCAACAAACCAACAAACCAAAAACCAACAAACCAACAAACCAACAAACCAACAAACCAATAAACCAATAAACCAACAAACCAACAAACCAACAAACCAACAAACCAACAAACCAACAAACCAACAAACCAACAAACCAACAAACCAACAAACCAACAAACCAACAAACCAACAAACCAACAAACCAACAAACCAACAAACCAACAAACCAACAAACCAACAAACCAACTAACCAACAAACCAACAAACCAACAAACCAACAAACCAATAAACCAACAAACCAACAAACCAACAAACCAACTAACCAACAAACCAACAAACCAACAAAAGAACAAGCCAACAAACCAACAAACCAACAAACCAACAAACCAACAAACCAACAAACCAGCAAACTAACAAACCAACAAACCAACAAACCAACAAACCAACAAACCAACAAACCAACAAACCAACAAACCAACAAACCAACAAACCAACAAACCAACAAACCAACAAACCAACAAACCAACAAACCAACAAATTAACAAACCAACAAACCAACAAAAGAACAAGCCAACAAACCAACAAACCAACAAACCAACAAACCAACAACCCAACACACCAACAAACCAACAAACCAACAAACCAACGAACCAACAAACCAACAAACCAACAAACCAACAAACCAACAAACCAACAAACTAACAAACCAACAAACCAACATAGCAACAAAAGAACATAGCAACAAAAGATCAAGCCAACAAACCAACAAACCAACAAACCAACAAACCAACAAACCAACAAACCAACAAACCAACAAATCAACAAACCAACAAACTAACAAACCAACAAACCAACAAACCAACAAACCAACAAACAAACAAACCAACAAATTAACAAACCAACAAACCAACAAAAGAACAAGCCAACAAACCAACAAACCAACAAACCAACAACCCAACAAACCAACAAACCAACAAACCAACAAACCAACAAACCAATAAACCAACAAACCAACAGAGCAACAAGCCAACAAACCAACAAACTAACAAACCAACAAACTAACATAGCAACAAAATAACATAGCAACAAAAGAACAAGCCAACAAACCAACAAACCAACAAACCAATAAACTAACAAACCAACAAACCAACAAACCAAAAAATCAACAAACCAATAAACCAACAAACCAACAAAGCAACAAACCAACAAACCAACAAACCAACAAACCAACAAACCAACAAACCAACAAACCAACAAACCAACAAACCAACAAACCAACAAACCAACAAACCAACAAACTAACAAACCAACAAACCAACAAACCAACGAGCCAACAAACCAACAAACCAACAAACCAACAAACCAACACACCAACAAACCAACAAACCAACAAACCAACAAACCAACAAACCAACAAAACAACAAACCAACAAACCAACAAACCAACAAACCAACAAACCAACAACCAACAAACCAACAAACCAACAAACCAACAAACCAACAAACCAACAAACCAACAAACCAACAAACCAACAAACCAACAAACCAAGAAAACAACAAACCAACAAACCAACAAACCAACAAACCAACAAACCAACAAACCAACAAACCAACAAACAAACAAACCAACAAACTAACAAACCAACATAGCAACAAAAGAACATAGCAACAAAAGAACAAGCCAACAAACGAACAAACCAACAAACCAACAAACTATCAAACCAACAAACCAACAAACCAACAAACGAACAAATCAACAAACCAATGAACCAACAAACCAACAAAGCAACAAACCAACAAACCAACAAACCAACAAACCAACAAACCAACAAACCAACAAACCAACAAACCAACAAACCAACAAACCAACAAACCAACAAACCAACAAACCAACAAACCAACAAACCAACAAACCAACAAACCAACAAACCAACAAACCAACAAACCAACAAACCAACAAACCAACAAACCAACAAACCAACAAACCAACAAACCAACAAATCAACAAACCAAGAAACTAACAAACCAACAAACCAACGAACCAACAAACCAACAAACCAACAAACCAACAAACCAACAAACCAACATACCAACATACCAACAAACCAACAAACCAACAAACCAACAATTCAACAAACCAACAAACCAACATAGAAACAAAATGACAAGCCAACAAACCAACAAACCAACAAACTAACAAACTAATAAACCAAGAAAACAACAAACCAACAAACCAACAAACCAACAAACCAAAAAACCAACAAACCAACAAACCAACAAACCAACAAACCAACAAACCAACAAACCAACAAACCAACAAACCAACAAACAAACAAACTAACAAACCAACAAACTAACAAACTAACAAACCAACAAACCAACAAACCAACAACCAACGAACCAACAAACCAACAAAAGAACAAGCAACAAACCAACAAATCAACAAACCAACAACCCAACAAACCAACAAACCAACAAACCAACAAACCAACAAACCAACAAACCAACAAACCAACAAACCAACAAGCTAACAAACCAACAAACCAACAAACCAACAATACAACAAACCAACAAACCAACAAAATCAACAAAACAACAAACCAACAAACCAACAAACCTACAAACCAACAAACCAACAAACCAACAAACGAACAAACCAACAAACGAACAAACCAACAAACCAACAAACCAACAAACCAACAACCGAACAAACCAACAAACCAACAAACCAACAAAACAACAAACCAACAAACCAACAAACCATTTAAAAAACAAACCAACCAACCAACAAACCAACAAAAGAACAAACCAACAAACCAACAAACCAACAAACCAACAAACCAACAAACCAACAAACCAACAAACCAACAAACCAACAAACCAACAAACCAACAAACCAACAAACGAACAAACCAACAAACCAACAAACCAACTTAGCAACAAACCAACAAACCAACAATCCAACAGAAGAACAAGCCAACAAACCAACAAACCAACAAACCAACAAACCAACAAACCAACAAACCAGCAAACCAACAAACCAACAAATCAACAAACCAACAAACCAACAAACCAACAAACCAACAAACCAACAAACCAACAAACCAACAAACCAACAAATGAACAAATAAACGAAAGAACAAGCCAACAAACCAACAAACCAACCAACCAACAAACCAACAAGCAAACAAACCAACAAACCAACAAACCAACAAACCAAAAAACCAACAAACCAACAAACCAACAAACCAACAAACCAACAAACCAACAAACTAACAAACCAACAAACCAACAAACCAACAAACCAACAAACCAACAAACGAACAAACCAACAAACCAACAAACCAATAAACCAACAAACCAACAAACCAACAAACCAACAAACCAACAAACCAACAAACCAACAAACCAACACGCCAACAAACCAACAAACGAACAAGCCAACAAACCCACAAACCAACAAACCAATAAACCAATAAACCAACAAACCAACAAACCAACAATCCAACAAACCAACAAACCAACAAACCAAAAAACCAACAAACCAACAAAACAACAAACCAACAAACCAATAAACCAATAAACCAACAAACCAACAAACCAACAAATCAACAAACTAACAAACCAACAAACCAACAAACCAACAAACCAACAAAGCAACAAACCAACAAACCAACAAACAAACAAACCAACAAACCAACAAACCAACAAACCAACAAACCAACAAACCAACAAACCAACAAGCCAACAAGCCAACAAACCAACATGGCAAGAAACCAACAAACCAACAAACCAACAAACCAACAAACCAACAAACCAACAAACCAACAAACCAACAAACCAACAAACCAACAAACCAACAAACTAACAAACCAACAAACCAACATAGCAACAAAAGAACATAGCAACAAAAGAACAAGCCAACAAACCAACAAACCAACAAACCAACAACCCAACAACCCAACAAACCAACAAACCAACTTACCAACAAACCAACAAACCAGAAACCAAAAAACCAACAAACAAACAAACCAACAAACCAACAAACCAACAAATCAACAAACCAACAAACTAACAAACCAACAAACCAACAAACCAACAAACCAACAAACCAACAAACCAACAAACCAACAAATGAACAAACCAACAAAAGAACAAGCCAACAAACCAACAAACCAACAAACCAACAACCCAACAAACCAACAAACCAACAAACCAACAAACCAACAAACCAAAAAACCAACAAACCAACAAGCCAACAAACCGACAAACCAACATAGCAACAAACCAATAAAACAACAACCAACAAACCAACAATCCAACAAACCAACAAACCAACAAACCAACAAACCAACAAGCCAACAAACCAACAAACCAACAAACCAACAAACCAACAAACCAGCAAGCCAACAAACCAACAAACCAACATACCAACAAACCAACAAACCAACAAACCAACAAACCAACAAACCAACAAACCAACAAACCAACAAACCAACAAACCAACAAACCAACAAACCAACAAACAAACAAACCAACAAACCAACAAACCAATAAACCAACAAACCAACAAACCAACAAACCAACAAACCAACAAAGCAACAAACCAACAAACCAACAAACCAACACACCAACAAACCAACAAACGAACAAGCCAATAAACCCACTAACCAACAAACCAACAAACCAACAAACCAACAAACCAACAAACCAACAAACCAACAAACCAACAAACCAACAAACCAACAAACCAACAAACCAACAAACCAACAAACCAACAAACCAACAAACCAACAAACCAACAAACCAACAAACCAACAAACCAACAAACCAACAAACCAACAAACCAACAAACCAACAAACCAACAAACCAACAAACCAACAAACAAACAAACCAACAAACCAACAAACCAATAAACCAACAAACCAACAAACCAACAAACCAACAAACCAACAAAGCAACAAACCAACAAACCAACAAACCAACACACCAACAAACCAACAAACGAACAAGCCAATAAACCCACTAACCAACAAACCAACAAACCAACAAACCAACAAACCAACAAACCAACAAACCAACAAACCAACAAACCAACAAACCAACAAACCAACAAACCAACAAACCAACAAACCAACAAACCAACAAACCAACAAACCAACAAACCAACAAACCAACAAACCAACAAACCAACAAACCAACAAACCAACAAACCAACAAACCAACAAACCAACAAACCAACAAACCAACAAACCAACAAACCAACAAACCAACCAACCAACAAACCAACAAACCAACAAACCAACAAACCAACAAACCAAAAAACCAACAAACCAACAAGCCAACAAACCAACAAACCAACATAGCAACAAACCAATAAAACAACAACCAACAAACCAACAATCCAACAAACCAACAAACCAACAAACCAAAAAACCAACAAACCAACAAACCAACAAACCAACAAACCAACAAACCAATAAACCAATAAACCAACAAACCAACAAACCAACAAACCAACAAACCAACAAACCAACAAACCAACAAACCAACAAACCAACAAACCAACAAACCAACAAAACAACAAACCAACAAACCAACAAACCAACTAACCAACAAACCAACAAACCAACAAACCAACAAACCAACATACCAATAAACCAACAAACCAACAAACCAATAAACCAACAAACCAACAAACCAACAAACCAACTAACCAACAAACCAACAAACCAACAAAAGAACAAGCCAACAAACCAACAAACCAACAAACCAACAAACCAACAAACCAACAAACCAGCAAACTAACAAACCAACAAACCACCAAACCAACAAACCAACAAACCAACAAACCAACAAACCAACAAACCAACAAACCAACAAACCAACAAGCCAACATAGCAACAAACCAACAAACCAACAAACCAACAAACCAACAAACCAACAAACCAACAAACCAACAAACCAACAAATTAACAAACCAACAAACCAACAAAAGAGCAAGCTAACAAACCAACAAACCAACAAACCAACAACCCAACACACCAACAAACCAACAAACCAACAAACCAACGAACCAACAAACCAACAAACCAACAAACCAACAAACCAACAAACCAACAAACCAACAAACTAACAAACCAACAAACCAACATAGCAACAAAAGAACATAGCAACAAAAGAACAAGCCAACAAACCAACAAACCAACAAACCAACAAACCAACAAACCAACAAACCAACAAACCAAAAAATCAACAAACCAATTAACCAACAAACCAACAAAGCAACAAACCAACAAACCAACAAACCAACAAACCAACAAACCAACAAACCAACAAACCAACAAACCAACAAGCCAACAAACCAACAAACCAACAAACCAACAAACCAACACACCAACAAACCAACAAACCAACAAGCCAACAAACCAACAAAACAACAAACCAACAAACCAACACACCAACAAACCAACAAACCAACAAACCAACAAACCAACAAACCAACAAACCAACAAAACAACAAACCAACAAACCAACAAACCAACAAACCAACAAACCAACAACCAACAAACCAACAAACCAACAAACCAACAAACCAACGAACCAACAAACCAACAAACCAACAAACCAACAAACCAAGAAAACAACAAACCAACAAACCAACAAACCAACAAACCAACAAACCAACAAACCAACAAACCAACAAACCAACAAACCAACAAACCAACAAACCAACAAACCAACAAACCAACAAACCAACAAACCAACAAACCAACAAACTAACAAACCAACATAGCAACAAAAGAACATAGCAACAAAAGAACAAGCCAACAAACGAACAAACCAACAAACCAACAAACTATCAAACCAACAAACCAACAAACCAACAAACGAACAAATCAACAAACCAATGAACCAACAAACCAACAAAGCAACAAACCAACAAACCAACAAACCAACAAACCAACAAACCAACAAACCAACAAACCAACAAACCAACAAACCAACAAACCAACAAACCAACAAACCAACAAACCAACAAACCAACAAACCAACAAACCAACAAACCAACAAACCAACAAACCAACAAACCAACAAACCAACAAACCAACAAACCAACAAACCAACAAACCAACAAACCAACAAACCAACAAACCAACAAATCAACAAACCAAGACACTAACAAACCAACAAACCAACGAACCAACAAACCAACAAACCAACAAACCAACAAACCAACAAACCAACATACCAACATACCAACAAACCAACAAACCAACAATTCAACAAACCAACAAACCAACATAGCAACAAAATGACAAGCCAACAAACCAACAAACCAACAAACTAACAAACTAATAAACCAACAAAACAACAAACCAGCAAACCAGCAAACCAACAAACCAACAAACCAAAAAACCAACAAACCAACAAACCAACAAACCAACAAACCAACAAACCAACAAACCAACAAACCAATAAACAAACAAACCCACAAACCAACAAACTAACAAACTAACAAACCAACAAACCAACAAACCAACAACCAACGAACCAACAAACCAACAAAAGAACAAGCAACAAACCAACAAATCAACAAACCAACAACCCAACAAACCAACAAACCAACAAACCAACAAACCAACAAACCAACAAACCAACAAACCAACAAACCAACAAACCAACAAACCAACAAGCTAACAAACCAACAAACCAACAAACCAACAATACAACAAACCAACAAACCAACAAAATCAACAAACCAACAAACCAACAAACCAACAAACCTACAAACCAACAAACCAACAAACCAACAAACGAACAAACCAACAAACGAACAAACCAACAAACCAACAAACCAACAAACCAACAACCGAACAAACCAACAAACCAACAAACCAACAAAACAACAAAACAACAAACCAACAAACCAACAAACCAACAAACCAACAAACCAACAAACCAACTAAAAAACAAACCAACCAACCAACAAACCAACAAAAGAACAAACCAACAAACCAACAAACCAACAAACCAACAAACCAACAAACCAACAAACCAACAAACCAACAAACCAACAAACCAACAAACCAACAAACCAACAAACCAACAAACCAACAAACGAACAAACCAACAAACCAATAAACCAACTGAGCAACAAACCAACAAACCAACAATCCAACAGAAGAACAAGCCAACAAACCAACAAACCAACAAACCAACAAACCAACAAACCAACAAACCAGCAAACCAACAAACCAACAAACCAACAAACCAACAAACCAACAAACCAACAAACCAACAAACCAACAAACCAACAAACCGACAAACCAACATAGCAACAAACCAACCAACCAACAAACCAACAAGCAAACAAACCAACAAACCAACAAACCAACAAACCAACAAACCAACAAACCAACAAACCAATAAACCAACAAACCAACAAACCAACAAACCAACAAACTAACAAACCAACAAACCAACAAACCAACAAACCAACAAACCAACAAACCAACAAACGAACAAACCAACAAACCAACAAACCAATAAACCAACAAACCAACAAACCAACAAACCAACAAACCAACAAACCAACAAACCAACAAACCAACAAACCAACAAACCAACAAACCAACACACCAACAAACCAACAAACGAACAAGCCAACAAACCCACAAACCAACAAACCAATAAACCAATAAACCAACAAACCAACAAACCAACAATCCAACAAACCAACAAACCAACAAACCAAAAAACCAACAAACCAACAAACCAACAAACCAACAAACCAATAAACCAATAAACCAACAAACCAACAAACCAACAAATCAGCAAACTAACAAACCAACAAACCAACAAACCAACAAACCAACAAACCAACAAACCAACAAACCAACAAACCAACAAACAAACAAACCAACAAACCAACAAACCAACAAACCAACAAACCAACAAACCAACAAGCCAACAAACCATCATGGCAAGAAACCAACAAACCAACAAACCAACAAACCAACAAACCAACAAACCAACAAACCAACAAACCAACGAACCAACAAGCCAACAAACCAACAAACCAACAAACCAACAAACCAACAAAACAACAAACCAACAAACCAACAAACCAACAAACCAACAAACCAACAAACCAACAAACCAATAAAACAACAAACCAACAAACCAACAAACGAACAAACCAACAAACCAATAAACCAACAAAATAACAAACCAACAAACCAATAAACCAACAAACCAACAAACCAACTAACCAACAAACCAACAGAAGAACAAGCCAACAAACCAACAAACCAACAAACCAACAAACCAACAAACCAACAAACCAGCAAACCAACAAACCAACAAACCAACAAACCAACAAACCAACAAACCAACAAACCAACAAACCAACAAACCGACAAACCAACATAGCAACAAACCAACCAACCAACAAACCAACAAGCAAACAAACCAACAAACCAACAAACCAACAAACCAACAAACCAACAAACCAACAAACCAACAAACCAACAAACCAACAAACCAACAAACCAACAAACCAACAAACCAACAAACGAACAAACCAACAAACCAACAAACCAATAAACCAACAAACCAACAAACCAATAAACCAACAAACCAACAAACCAACAAACGAACAAGCCAACAAACCAACAAACCAACAAACCAACAAACCAACAAACCAACCAACCAACAAGCCAACAAGCCAACAAACCAACATAGCAACAAACCAATAAAACAACAACCAACAAACCAACAATCCAACAATCCAACAAACCAACAAACCAACAAACCAACAAACCAAAAAACCAACAAACCAACAAACCAACAAACCAACAAACCAATAAACCAATAAACCAACAAACCAACAAACCAACAAACCAACAAACTAACAAACCAACAAACCAACAAACCAACAAACCAACAAACCAACAAACCAACAAACCAACAAACCCACAAACCAACAAACCAACAAACCAACAAACCAACAAACCAACAAACCAACAAACCAACAAACCAACAAACCAACAAACCAACAAACCAACAAACCAACAAGCCAACAAGCCAACAAACCAACATAGCAACAAACCAATAAAACAACAACCAACAAACCAATAATCCAACAAACCAACAAACCAACAAACCAACAAACCAAAAAACCAACAAACCAACAAACCAACAAACCAACGAACCAATAAACCAATAAACCAACAAACCAATAAACCAACAAACCAACAAACCAACAAACTAACAAACCGACAAACCAACAAACCAACAAACCAACAAACCAACAAACCAACAAACCAACAAACCAACGAACCAACGAACCAACAAACCAACAAACCAACAAACCAACAAACCAACAAACCAACAAACCAACAAACCAACAAACCAACAAACTAACAAACCAACAAACCAATAAACCAACAAACCAACAAACCAACAAACGAACAAACCAACAAACCAACAAACCAACAAACCAACAAACCAACAAAACAACAAACCAACAAACCAGTAAACCAACAAACCAACAAACCAACTAACCAACAAACCAACAGAAGAACAAGCCAACAAACCAACAAACCAACAAACCAACAAACCATCAAACCAGCAAACCAACAAACCAACAAACCAACAAACCAACAAACCAAAAACCAACAAACCAACAAACCAACAAACCAACAAACCAACAAACCAACATAGCAACAAACCAACAAACCAACAAACCAACAAGCAAACAAACCAACAAACCAACAAACCAACAAACCAACAAATCAACAAACCAACAAACCAACAAACCAACAATCCAACAAACCAACAAACCAACAAACCAACAAACCAACAAACCAACAAACGAACAAACCAACAAACCAACAAACCAATAAACCAACTTAGCAACAAACCAACAAACCAAAAAACCAACAAACCAACTTAGCAACAAACCAAAAAACCAGCAAACCAACAAGCAAACAAACCAACAAACCAACAAACCAACAAACCAACAAACAAAACACACCAACAAACCAACAAACGAACAAGCCAACAAACCCACAAACCAACAAACCAATAAACCAATAAACCAACAAACCAACAAACCAACAAACCAACAATCCAACAAACCAACAAACCAACAAACCAACAAACCAACAAACCAACAAACCAATAAACCAATAAACCAACAAACCAACAAACCAACAAACCAACAAACTAACAAACCAACAAACCAACAAACCAACAAACCAACAAACCAACAAACCAACAAACCAACAAACCAACAAACCAACAAACCAACAAACCAACAAACCAACAAACCAACAAACCAACAAACCAACAAACCAACAAACCAACAAACCAACAAACCAACAAGCCAACAAGCCAACAAGCCAACAAACCAACATGGCAAGAAACCAACAAACCAACAAACCAACAAACCAACAAACCAACAAACCAACGAACCAACGACCCAACAAACCAACAAACCAACAAACCAACAAACCAACAAACCAACAAAACAACAAACCAACAAACCAACAAACCATCAAACCAACAAACCAATAAACCAACAAACCAACAAACCAACAAACGAACAAACCAACAAACCAACAAACCAACAAACCAACAAACCAACAAACCAACAAACCAACAAACCAACAAACCAACAAACTAACAAACCAACAAACCAACAAACCAACAAACCAACCAACTAACAAACCAACATACCAACAAACCAACATAGCAACAAACCAACCAACCAACAAACCAACAAGCAAACAAACCAACAAACCAACAAACCAACAAACCAACAAACCAACAAACCAATAAACCAATAAACCAACAAACCAACAAACCAACAAACCAACAAACCAACATACCAACAAACCAACAAACGAACAAGCCAACAAACCTACAAACCAACAAACCTAAAAACCAACAAACCAACAAACCAACAAACCAACAAACCAACAAACCAACAAACCAACAAACCAACAAACCAACAAACCAACAAACCAACAAACCAACAAACCAACAAACTAACAAACCAACAAACCAACAAACCAACCAACTAACAAACCAACATACCAACAAACCAACATAGCAACAAACCAACCAACCAACAAACCAACAAGCAAACAAACCAACAAACCAACAAACCAACAAACCAACAAACCAACAAACCAATAAACCAATAAACCAACAAACCAACAAACCAACAAACCAACAAACCAACATACCAACAAACCAACAAACGAACAAGCCAACAAACCTACAAACCAACAAACCTAAAAACGAACAAACCAACAAACCAACAAACCAACAAACCAACAAACCAACAAACCAACAAACCAACAAACCAACAAACCAACAAACCAACAAACCAACAAACCAACAAACCAACAAACCAACAAACCAACAAACCAACACCCCAACAAACCAACAAACCCGCAAACTAACAAACCAACAAACCAACAAACCAACAAACCAACAAACCAACCAACCAACAAACCAACATACCAACAAACCAACATAGCAACAAACCAACCAACCAACAAACCAACAAGCAAACAAACCAACAAACCAACAAACCAACAAACCAACAAACCAACAAACCAATAAACCAACAAATCAACAAACCAACAAACCAACAAACCAACAAACCAACAAACCAACAAACCAACAAACCAACACACCAACAAACCAACAAACGAATAAGCCAACAAACCTACAAAACAACAAACCAACAAACCAACAAACCAACAAACCAACAAACCAACAAACCAACAAACCAACAAACCAACAAACCAACAAACCAACAAACCAACAAACCAACAAACCAACAAACCAACAAGCCAACAAACTAACAAACCAACAAACCAACAAATCAACAAACCAACAAACCAACAAACCAACAAACTAACAAACCAACAAACTAACGTAGCAACAAAAGAACATAGCAACAAAAGAACAAACCAACAAACCAACAAACCAGCAAACCAACAAACTAACAAACCAACAAACCAACAAACCAACAAACCAACAAACCAACAAACCAACAAACCAACAAACCAACAAACCAACAAACCAACAAACCAACAAACCAACAAACCAACAAACCAACAAACCAACAAACCAACAAACCAACAAACCAACAAACCAACAAACCAACAAACCAACAAACCAACAAACCAACAAACTAACAAACCAACAAACCAACAAACCAACAAACCAACAAACCAACCAACCAACAAACCAACAAACCCACAAACCAACAAACCAACAAACCAACAAACCAACAAACCAACAAACCAACAAACCAACAAACCAACAAACCAACAAACCAACAAACCAACAAACCAACAAACCAACAAACCAACAAACCAACAAACCAACAAACCAACAAACCAAAAAACCAACAAACCAACAAACCAACAAACCAACAAACCAGCAAGCCAACAAACCAACATAGCAACAAACCAATAAAACAATAACCAACAAACCAACATTCCAACAAACCAACAAACCAACAAACCAACAAACCAACAAACCAACAAACCAACAAACCAACAAACCAACAAACCAACAAACCAACACACCAACAAACCAATAAAAAAATAAACCAACAAACCAACAAACCAACAAATCAACAAACTAACAAACCAACAAACCAACAAACCAACAAACCAACAAACCAACAAACCAACAAACCAACAAACAAACAAACCAACAAACCAACAAACCAACAAACCAACAAACCAACAAACCAACAAGCCAACAAGCCAACAAACCAACATGGCAAGAAACCAACAAACCAACAAACCAACAAACCAACAAACCAACAAACCAACAAACC
Source organism: Atherix ibis (assembly GCA_958298945.1). Taxonomy (NCBI): domain Eukaryota; kingdom Metazoa; phylum Arthropoda; class Insecta; order Diptera; family Athericidae; genus Atherix; species Atherix ibis. The sequence goes on along the minus strand of OY282608.1, from coordinate 85,410,698 downwards.
AACAAACCAACAAACCAACAAACTAACAAACCAACAAACCAACATAGCAACAAAAGAACATAGCAACAAAAGAACAAGCCAACAAACCAACAAACCAACAAACCAACAACCCAACAACCCAACAAACCAACAAACCAACATACCAACAAACCAACAAACCAGAAACCAACAAACCAACAAACAAACAAACCAACAAACCAACAAACCAACAAATCAACAAACCAACAAACTAACAAACCAACAAACCAACAAACCAACAAACCAACAAACCAACAAATGAACAAACCAACAAAAGAACAAGCCAACAAACCAACAAACCAACAAACCAACAACCCAACAAACCAACAAACCAACAAACCAACAAACCAACAAACCAACAAACCAAAAAACCAACAAACCAACAAGCCAACAAACCGACAAACCAACATAGCAACAAACCAATAAAACAACAACCAACAAACCAACAATCCAACAAACCAACAAACCAACAAACCAACAAACCAACAAACCAACAAGCCAACAAACCAACAAACCAACAAACCAACAAACCAGCAAGCCAACAAACCAACAAACCAACATACCAACAAACCAACAAACCAACAAACCAACAAACCAACAAACTAACAAACCAACAAACTAACATAGCAACAAAAGAACATAGCAACAAACCAACAAACCAACAAACCAACAAACCAACAAACCAACAAACCAACAAACCAACAAACCAACAAACCAACAAACCAACAAACCAACAAACCAACAAACCAACAAACCAACAAACCAACAAACCAACAAACCAACAAACCAACAAACAAACAAACCAACAAACCAACAAACCAATAAACCAACAAACCAACAAACCAACAAACCAACAAACCAACAAAGCAACAAACCAACAAACCAACAAACCAACACACCAACAAACCAACAAACGAACAAGCCAATAAACCCACTAACCAACAAACCAACAAACCAACAAACCAACAAACCAACAAACCAACAAACCAACAAACCAACAAACCAACAAACCAACAAACCAACAAACCAACAAACCAACAAACCAACAAACCAACAAACCAACAAACCAACAAACCAACAAACCAACAAACCAACAAACCAACAAACCAACAAACCAACAAACCAACAAACCAACAAACCAACAAACCAACCAACCAACAAACCAACAATCCAACAAACCAACAAACCAACAAACCAACAAACCAACAAGCCAACCAACCAACAAACCAACATAGCAACAAACCAATAAAACAACAACCAACAAACCAACAATCCAACAAACCAACAAACCAACAAACCAAAAAACCAACAAACCAACAAACCAACAAACCAACAAACCAATAAACCAATAAACCAACAAACCAACAAACCAACAAACCAACAAACCAACAAACCAACAAACCAACAAACCAACAAACCAACAAACCAACAAACCAACATACCAATAAACCAACAAACCAACAAACCAACAAACCAACAAAAAAACAAACCAACAAATCAATAAACCAACAAACCAACAAACCAACAAACCAACTAACCAACAAACCAACAAACCAACAAAAGAACAAGCCAACAAACCAACAAACCAACAAACCAACAAACCAACAAACCAACAAACCAACAAACCAGCAAACTAACAAACCAACAAACCAACAAACCACCAAACCAACAAACCAACAAACCAACAAACCAACAAACCAACAAACCAACAAACCAACAAGCCAACATAGCACCAAACCAACAAACCAACAAACCAACAAACCAACAAACCAACAAACCAACAAACCAACAAATTAACAAACCAACAAACCAACAAAAGAACAAGTTAACAAACCAACAAACCAACAAACCAACAACCCAACACACCAACAAACCAACAAACCAACAAACCAACGAACCAACAAACCAACAAACCAACAAACCAACAAACCAACAAACCAACAAACCAACAAACCAACAAACCAACAAACCAACATAGCAACAAAAGAACATAGCAACAAAAGAACAAGCCAACAAACCAACAAACCAACAAACCAACAAACCAACAAACCAACAAACCAACAAACCAACAAACCAAAAAATCAACAAACCAATAAACCAACAAACCAACAAAGCAACAAACCAACAAAGCAACAAACCAACAAACCAACAAACCAACAAACCAACAAACCAACAAACCAACAAACCAACAAACCAACAAGCCAACAAACCAACAAACCAACAAACCAACAAACCAACACACCAACAAACCAACAAACCAACAAACCAACAAACCAACAAACCAACAAACCAACACACCAACAAACCAACAAACCAACAAACCAACAAACCAACAAACCAACAAACCAACAAAACAACAAACCAACAAACCAACAAACCAACAAACCAACAAACCAACAACCAACAAACCAACAAACCCACAAACCAACGAACCAACAAACCAACAAACCAACAAACCAACAAACCAACAAACCAAGAAAACAACAAACCAACAAACCAACAAACCAACAAACCAACAAACCAACAAACCAACAAACCAACAAACCAACAAACCAACAAACCAACAAACCAACAAACCAACAAACCAACAAACCAACAAACCAACAAACCAACAAACCAACAAACTAACAAACCAACATAGCAACAAAAGAACATAGCAACAAAAGAACAAGCCAACAAACGAACAAACCAACAAACCAACAAACTATCAAACCAACAAACCAACAAACCAACAAACGAACAAATCAGCAAACCAATGAACCAACAAACCAACAAAGCAACAAACCAACAAACCAACAAACCAACAAACCAACAAACCAACAAACCAACAAACCAACCAACCAACAAACCAACAAACCAACAAACCAACAAACCAACAAACCAACAAACCAACAAACCAACAAACCAACAAACCAACAAACCAACAAACCAACAAACCAACAAACCAACAAACCAACAAACCAACAAACCAACAAACCAACAAACCAACAAACCAACAAACCAACAAATCAACAAACCAAGAAACTAACAAACCAACAAACCAACGAACCAACAAACCAACAAACCAACAAACCAACAAACCAACAAACCAACATACCAACATACCAACAAACCAACAAACCAACAAACCAACAATTCAACAAACCAACAAACCAACATAGCAACAAAATGACAAGCCAACAAACCAACAAACCAACAAACTAACAAACTAATAAACCAACAAAACAACAAACCAACAAACCAACAAACCAACAAACCAAAAAACCAACAAACCAACAAACCAACAAACCAACAAACCAACAAACCAACAAACCAACAAACAAACAAACCCACAAACCAACAAACTAACAAACTAACAAACCAACAAACCAACAAACCAACAACCAACGAACCAACAAACCAACAAAAGAACAAGCAACAAACCAACAAATCAACAAACCAACAACCCAACAAACCAACAAACCAACAAACCAACAAACCAACAAACCAACAAACCAACAAACCAACAAACCAACAAACCAACAAACCAACAAACCAACAAGCTAACAAACCAACAAACCAACAAACCAACAATACAACAAACCAACAAACCAACAAAATCAACAAACCAACAAACCAACAAACCAACAAACCTACAAACCAAAAAACCAAACAAACCAACAAACGAACAAACCAACAAACGAACAAACCAACAAACCAACAAACCAACAAACCAACAACCGAACAAACCAACAAACCAACAAACCAACAAAACAACAAACCAACAAACCAACAAACCAACAAAGCAACTAAAAAACAAACCAACCAACCAACAAACCAACAAAAGAACAAACCAACAAACCAACAAACCAACAAACCAACAAACCAACAAACCAACAAACCAACAAACCAACAAACCAACAAACCAACAAACCAACAAACGAACAAACCAACAAACCAACAAACCAATAAACCAACTGAGCAACAAACCAACAAACCAACAATCCAACAGAAGAACTAGCCAACAAACCAACAAACCAACAAACCAACAAACCAACAAACCAACAAACCAGCAAACCAACAAACCAACAAACCAACAAACCAACAAACCAACAAACCAACAAACCAACAAACCAACAAACCGACAAACCAACATAGAAACAAACCAACCAACCAACAAACCAACAAGCAAACAAACCAACAAACCAACAAACCAACAAACCAACAAACCAACAAACCAACAAACCAACAAACCAACAAACCAATAAACCAATAAACCAACAAACCAACAAACCAACAAACCAACAAACCAACAAACCAACAAACTAACAAACCAACAAACCAACAAACCAACAAACCAACAAACGAACAAACCAACAAACCAACAAACCAATAAACCAACAAACCAACAAACCAACAAACCAACAAACCAACAAACCAACAAACCAACAAACCAACACACCAACACACCAACAAACCAACAAACGAACAAGCCAACAAACCCACAAACCAACAAACCAATAAACCAATAAACCAACAAACCAACAAACCAACAATCCAACAAACCAACAAACCAACAAACCAAAAAACCAACAAACCAACAAACCAACAAACCAACAAACCAATAAACCAATAAACCAACAAACCAACAAACCAACAAATCAGCAAACTAACAAACCAACAAACCAACAAACCAACAAACCAACAAACCAACAAACCAACAAACCAACAAACAAACAAACCAACAAACCAACAAACCAACAAACCAACAAACCAATAAGCCAACAAGCCAACAAACCAACATGGCAAGAAACCAACAAACCAACAAACCAACAAACCAACAAACCAACAAACCAACAAACCAACGAACCAACAAGCCAACAAACCAACAAACCAACAAACCAACAAACCAACAAACCAACAAACCAACAAACCAACAAACCAACAAACCAACAAACCAACAAACCAACAAACCAACAAACCAATAAACCAACAAACCAACAAACCAATAAACCAACAAACCAACAAACCAACAAACGAACAAACCAACAAACCAACAAAATAACAAACCAACAAACCAACTAACCAACAAACCAACAGAAGAACAAGCCAACAAACCAACAAACCAACAAACCAACAAACCAACAAACCAACAAACCAGCAAACCAATAAACCAACAAACCAACAAACCAACAAACCAACAAACCAACAAACCAACAAACCAACAAACCAACAAACCGACAAACCAACATAGCAACAAACCAACCAACCAACAAACCAACGAGCAAACAAACCAACAAACCAACAAACCAACAAACCAACAAACCAACAAACCAACAAACCAACAAACCAACAAACCAACAAACCAACAAACCAACAAACCAACAAACGAACAAACCAACAAACCAACAAACCAATAAACCAACAAACCAACAAACCAACAAACCAACAAACCAACAAACCAACAAACCAACACACCAACAAACCAACAAACGAACAAGCCAACAAACCAACAAACCAACAAACCAACAAACCAACCAACCAACAAGCCAACAAGCCAACAAACCAACATAGCAACAAACCAATAAAACAACAACCAACAAACTAACAATCCAACAAACCAACAAACCAACAAACCAACAAACCAAAAAACCAACAAACCAACAAACCAACAAACCAACAAACCAATAAACCAATAAACCAACAAACCAACAAACCAACAAACCAACAAACTAACAAACCAACAAACCAACAAACCAACAAACCAACAAACCAACAAACCAACAAACCCACAAACCAACAAACCAACAAACCAACAAACCAACAAACCAACAAACCAACAAACCAACAAACCAACAAACCAACAAACCAACAAGCCAACAAGCCAACAAACCAACATAGCAACAAACCAATAAAACAACAACCAACAAACCAACAATCCAACAAACCAACAAACCAACAAACCAACAAACCAAAAAACTAACAAACCAACAAACCAACAAACCAACGAACAAATAAACCAATAAACCAACAAACCAACAAACCAACAAACCAACAAACCAACAAACTAACAAACCAACAAACCAACAAACCAACAAACCAACAAACCAACAAACCAACAAACCAACAAACCAACGAACCAACAAACCAACAAACCAACAAACCAACAAACCAACAAACCAACAAATCAACAAACCAACAAACCAACAAACCAACAAAACAAGAAACCAACAAACCAGTAAACCAACAAACCAACAAACCAACAAACCAACTAACCAACAAACCAACAGAAGAACAAGCCAACAAACCAACAAACCAACAAACCAACAAACCATCAAACCAGCAAACCAACAAACCAACAAACCAACAAACCAACAAACCAAAAACCAACAAACCAACAAACCAACAAACCAACAAACCAACAAACCAACATAGCAACAAACCAACAAACCAACAAACCAACAAGCAAACAAACCAACAAACCAACAAACCAACAAACCAACAAATCAACAAACCAACAAACCAACAAACCAACAATCCAACAAACCAACAAACCAACAAACCAACAAACCAACAAACCAACAAACGAACAAACCAACAAACCAACAAACCAATAAACCAACTTAGCAACAAACCAAAAAACCAAAAAACCAACAAACCAACTTAGCAACAAACCAAAAAACCAACAAACCAACAAGCAAACAAACCAACAAACCAACAAACCAACAAACCAACAAACAAAACACACCAACAAACCAACAAACGAACAAGCCAACAAACCCACAAACCAACAAACCAATAAACCAATAAACCAACAAACCAACAAACCAACAAACCAACAATCCAACAAACCAACAAACCAACAAACCAAAAAACCAACAAACCAACAAACCAACAAACCAACAAACCAATAAACCAATAAACCAACAAACCAACAAACCAACAAACCAACAAACTAACAAACCAACAAACCAACAAACCAACAAACCAACAAACCAACAAACCAACAAACCAACAAACCAACAAACCAACAAACCAACAAACCAACAAACCAACAAACCAACAAACCAACAAACCAACAAACCAACAAGCCAACAAGCCAACAAGCCAACAAACCAACATGGCAAGAAACCAACAAACCAACAAACCAACAAACCAACAAACCAACAAACCAACGAACCAACGACCCAACAAACCAACAAACCAACAAACCAACAAACCAACAAACCAACAAAACAACAAACCAACAAACCAACAAACCATCAAACCAACAAACCAATAAACCAACAAACCAACAAACCAACAAACGAACAAACCAACAAACCAACAAACCAACAAACCAACAGAATAACAAACCAACAAACCAATAAACCAACAAACCAACAAACCAACTAACCAACCAACCAACAGAAGAACAAGCCAACAAACCAATAAACCAACAAACCAACAAACCAACAAACCAACAAACCAACAAACCAACAAACCAACAAACCAACAAACCAACAAACCAACAAACTAACAAACCAACAAACCAACAAACCAACAAACCAACCAACTAACAAACCAACATACCAACAAACCAACATAGCAACAAACCAACCAACCAACAAACCAACAAGCAAACAAACCAACAAACCAACAAACCAACAAACCAACAAACCAACAAACCAACAAACCAATAAACCAATAAACCAACAAACCAACAAACCAACAAACCAACAAACCAACATACCAACAAACCAACAAACGAACAAGCCAACAAACCTACAAACCAACAAACCTACAAACCAACAAACCAACAAACCAACAAACCAACAAACCAACAAACCAACAAACCAACAAACCAACAAACCAACAAACCAACACCCCAACAAACCAACAAACCAACAAACTAACAAACCAACAAACAAACAAACCAACAAACCAACAAACCAACCAACCAACAAACCAACATACCAACAAACCAACATAGCAACAAACTAACCAACCAACAAACCAACAAGCAAACAAACCAACAAACCAACAAACCAACAGACCAACAAACCAACAAACCAATAAACCAACAAACCAACAAACCAACAAACCAACAAACCAAAAAACCAACAAACCAACAAACCAACAAACCAACACACCAACAAACCAACAAACGAATAAGCCAACAAACCTACAAACCAACAAACCAACAAACCAACAAACCAACAAACCAACAAACCAACAAAACAACAAACCAACAAACCAACAAACCAACAAGCCAACAAACTAACAAACCAACAAACCAACAAACCAACAAACCAACAAACCAACAAACCAACAAACCAACAAACCAATAAACCAACAAACCAACAAACCAACAAACCAACAAACCAACAAACCAACAAACCAACAAACCAACAAACCAACACACCAACAAACCAACAAACGAATAAGCCAACAAACCTACAAACCAACAAACCAACAAACCAACAAACCAACAAACCAACAAACCAACAAACCAACAAACCAACAAACCAACAAACCAACAAACCAAAAAACCAACAAACCAACAAACCAACAAACCAACAAACCAATAAACCAATAAACCAATAAACCAACAAACCAACAAACCAACAAACTAACAAACCAACAAACCAACAAACCAACAAACCAACAAACCAACAAACCAACAAACCAACAAACCAACAAACCAACAAACCAACAAACCAACAAACCAACAAACCAACAAACCAACAAACCAACAAACCAACAAACCAACAAACCAACAAACCAACAAGCCAACAAGCCAACAAGCCAACAAACCAACATGGCAAGAAACCAACAAACCAACAAACCAACAAACCAACAAACCAACAAACCAACGAACCAACGACCCAACAAACCAACAAACCAACAAACCAACAAACCAACAAACCAACAAAACAACAAACCAACAAACCAACAAACCATCAAACCAACAAACCAATAAACCAACAAACCAACAAACCAACAAACGAACAAACCAACAAACCAACAAACCAACAAAATAACAAACCAACAAACCAATAAACCAACAAACCAACAAACCAACTAACCAACAAACCAACAGAAGAACAAGCCAACAAACCAATAAACCAACAAACCAACAAACCAACAAACCAACAAACCAACAAACCAACAAACCAACAAACCAACAAACCAACAAACCAACAAACCAACAAACCAACAAACCAACAAACCAACAAACCAACAAACCAACAAACTAACAAACCAACAAACCAACAAACCAACAAACCAACCAACTAACAAACCAACATACCAACAAACCAACATAGCAACAAACCAACCAACCAACAAACCAACAAGCAAACAAACCAACAAACCAACAAACCAACAAACCAACAAACCAACAAACCAACAAACCAATAAACCAATAAACCAACAAACCAACAAACCAACAAACCAACAAACCAACATACCAACAAACCAACAAACGAACAAGCCAACAAACCTACAAACCAACAAACCTACAAACCAACAAACCAACAAACCAACAAACCAACAAACCAACAAACCAACAAACCAACAAACCAACAAACCAACAAACCAACACCCCAACAAACCAACAAACCAACAAACTAACAAACCAACAAACAAACAAACCAACAAACCAACAAACCAACCAACCAACAAACCAACATACCAACAAACCAACATAGCAACAAACTAACCAACCAACAAACCAACAAGCAAACAAACCAACAAACCAACAAACCAACAGACCAACAAACCAACAAACCAATAAACCAACAAACCAACAAACCAACAAACCAACAAACCAAAAAACCAACAAACCAACAAACCAACAAACCAACACACCAACAAACCAACAAACGAATAAGCCAACAAACCTACAAACCAACAAACCAACAAACCAACAAACCAACAAACCAACAAACCAACAAAACAACAAACCAACAAACCAACAAACCAACAAGCCAACAAACTAACAAACCAACAAACCAACAAACCAACAAACCAACAAACCAACAAACCAACAAACCAACAAACCAATAAACCAACAAACCAACAAACCAACAAACCAACAAACCAACAAACCAACAAACCAACAAACCAACAAACCAACACACCAACAAACCAACAAACGAATAAGCCAACAAACCTACAAACCAACAAACCAACAAACCAACAAACCAACAAACCAACAAACCAACAAACCAACAAACCAACAAACCAACAAACCAACAAACCAAAAAACCAACAAACCAACAAACCAACAAACCAACAAACCAATAAACCAATAAACCAACAAACCAACAAACCAACAAACCAACAAACTAACAAACCAACAAACCAACAAACCAACAAACCAACAAACCAACAAACCAACAAACCAACAAACCAACAAACCAACAAACCAACAAACCAACAAACCAACAAACCAACAAACCAACAAACCAACAAACCAACAAACCAACAAACCAACAAACCAACAAGCCAACAAGCCAACAAGCCAACAAACCAACATGGCAAGAAACCAACAAACCAACAAACCAACAAACCAACAAACCAACAAACCAACGAACCAACGACCCAACAAACCAACAAACCAACAAACCAACAAACCAACAAACCAACAAAACAACAAACCAACAAACCAACAAACCATCAAACCAACAAACCAATAAACCAACAAACCAACAAACCAACAAACGAACAAACCAACAAACCAACAAAATAACAAACCAACAAACCAATAAACCAACAAACCAACAAACCAACTAACCAACAAACCAACAGAAGAACAAGCCAACAAACCAATAAACCAACAAACCAACAAACCAACAAACCAACAAACCAACAAACCAACAAACCAACAAACCAACAAACCAACAAACCAACAAACCAACAAACCAACAAACTAACAAACCAACAAACCAACAAACCAACAAACCAACCAACTAACAAACCAACATACCAACAAACCAACATAGCAACAAACCAACCAACCAACAAACCAACAAGCAAACAAACCAACAAACCAACAAACCAACAAACCAACAAACCAACAAACCAATAAACCAATAAACCAACAAACCAACAAACCAACAAACCAACAAACCAACATACCAACAAACCAACAAACGAACAAGCCAACAAACCTACAAACCAACAAACCTACAAACCAACAAACCAACAAACCAACAAACCAACAAACCAACAAACCAACAAACCAACAAACCAACAAACCAACAAACCAACAAACCAACAAACCAACAAACCAACAAACCAACAAACCAACAAACCAACACACCAACAAACCAACAAACGAATAAGCCAACAAACCTACAAACCAACAAACCAACAAACCAACAAACCAACAAACCAACAAACCAACAAACCAACAAACCAACAAACCAACAAACCAACAAACCAACAAACCAACAAACCAACAAACCAACAAACCAACAAGCCAACAAACTAACAAACCAACAAACCAACAAATCAACAAACCAACAAACCAACAAACCAACAAACTAACAAACCAACAAACTAACGTAGCAACAAAAGAACATAGCAACAAAAGAACAAACCAACAAACCAACAAACCAGCAAACCAACAAACTAACAAACCAACAAACCAACAAACCAACAAACCAACAAACCAACAAACCAACAAACCAACAAACCAACAAACCAACAAACCAACAAACCAACAAACCAACAAACCAACAAACCAACAAACCAACAAACCAACAAACCAACAAACCAACAAACTAACAAACCAACAAACCAACAAACCAACAAACCAACAAACCAACCAACCAACAAACCAACAAACCCACAAACCAACAAATCAACAAATCAACAAACCAACAAACCAACAAACCAACAAACCAACATACCAACAAACCAACAAACCAACAAACCAACAAACCAACAAACCAACAAACCAACAAACCAACAAACCAACAAACCAACAAACCAAAAAACCAACAAACCAACAAACCAACAAACCAGCAAGCCAACAAACCAACATAGCAACAAACCAATAAAATAATAACCAACAAACCAACATTCCAACAAACCAACAAACCAACAAACCAACAAACCAACAAACCAACAAACCAACAAACCAACAAACCAACAAACCAACAAACCAACAAACCAACAAACCAACAAACCAACAAACCAACAAACCAACAAACCAACAAACCAACAAACCAACAAACCAACAAACCAACAAACCAACAAACCAATAAACCAACAAACCAACAAACCAAACAACCAACAAACCAACAAGCCAACAAACCAACAATCCAACAATCCAACAAACCAACAAACCAACAAACCAAAAAACCAACAAACCAACAAACCAACAAACCAACAAACCAACAAACCAACAAACCAACAAACCAACAAACCAACAAACCAACAAACCAACAAACCAACAAACCAACAAACCAACAAACCAACAAACCAACAAACCAACAAACCAACAAACCAACAAACCAACAAACCAACAAACGAACCAACCAACAAACCAACAAACCAACAAACCAACAAACCAACAAACCAACAAACCAACAAACCAACAAACCAACAAACCAACAAACCAACAAACCAACAAACCAACAAACCAACAAACCAACAAACCAACAAACCAACACACCAACAAACCAACAAACGAACAAGCAAATAAACCCACTAACCAACAAACCAACAAACCAACAAACCAACAAACCAACAAACCAACAAACCAACAAACCAACAAACCAACAAACCAACAAACCAACAAACCAACAAACCAACAAACCAACAAACCAACAAACCAACAAACCAACAAACCAACAAACCAACAAACCAACAATCCAACAAACCAACAAACCAACAAACCAACAAACCAACAAACCAACAAACCAACAAACCAACAAACCAACAAACAAACAAACCAACAAACCAACAAGCCAACAAACCAACAAACCAACAAACCAATAAACCAACAAACCAACAAACCAACAAACCAACAAACCAACAAACGAACAAACCAACAAACCAACAAACCAACAAACGAACAAACCAACAAACCAACAAACCAACAAACCAACAAACCAACAAACCAACACACCAACAAACCAACAAACGAACAAGCAAATAAACCCACTAACCAACAAACCAACAAACCAACAAACCAACAAACCAACAAACCAACAAACCAACAAACCAACAAACCAACAAACCAACAAACCAACAAACCAACAAACCAACAAACCAACAAACCAACAAACCAACAAACCAACAAACCAACAAACCAACAAACCAATAAACCAACAAACCAACAAACCAAACAACCAACAAACCAACAAGCCAACAAACCAACAATCCAACAAACCAACAAACCAACAAACCAAAAAACCAACAAACCAACAAACCAACAAACCAACAAACCAACAAACCAATAAACCAATAAACTAACAAACCAACAAACCAACAAACCAACAAACCAACAAACCAACAAACCAACAAACCAACAAACCAACAAACCAACAAACCAACAAACCAACAAACCAACAAACCAACAAACCAACAAACCAACAAACCAACAAACCAACAAACCAACAAACCAACAAACCAACAAACCAACAAACCAACAAACCAACAAACCAACAAACCAACAAACCAACAAACCAACAAACAAACAAACCAACAAACCAACAAGCCAACAAACCAACAAACCAACAAACCAATAAACCAACAAACCAACAAACCAACAAACCAACAAACCAACAAACCAACAAACCAACAAACCAACAAACCAACAAACCAACAAACCAACAAACAAACAAACCAACAAACCAACAAGCCAACAAACCAACAAACCAACAAACCAATAAACCAACAAACCAACAAACCAACAAACCAACAAACCAACAAACCAACAAACCAACAAACCAACAAACCAACAAACGAACAAACCAACAAACCAACAAACCAACAAACCAACAAACCAACAAACCAACACACCAACAAACCAACAAACGAACAAGCAAATAAACCCACTAACCAACAAACCAACAAACCAACAAACCAACAAACCAACAAACCAACAAACCAACAAACCAACAAACCAACAAACGAACAAGCAAATAAACCCACTAACCAACAAACCAACAAACCAACAAACCAACAAACCAACAAACCAACAAACCAACAAACCAACAAACCAACAAACCAACAAACCAACAAACCAACAAACCAACAAACCAACAAACGAACAAACCAACAAACCAACAAACCAACAAACCAACAAACCAACAAACCAACACACCAACAAACCAACAAACGAACAAGCAAATAAACCCACTAACCAACAAACCAACAAACCAACAAACCAACAAACCAACAAACCAACAAACCAACAAACCAACAAACCAACAAACCAACAAACCAACAAACCAACAAACCAACAAACCAACAAACCAACAAACCAACAAACCAACAAACCAACAAACCAACAAACCAACAAACCAACAAACCAATAAACCAACAAACCAACAAACCAAACAACCAACAAACCAACAAGCCAACAAACCAACAATCCAACAAACCAACAAGCCAACAAACCAAAAACCAACAAACCAACAAACCAACAAACCAACAAACCAACAAACCAATAAACCAATAAACCAATAAACCAACAAACCAACAAACCAACAAACCAACAAACCAACAAACCAACAAACCAACAAACCAACAAACCAACAAACCAACAAACCAACAAACCAACAAACCAACAAACCAACAAACCAACAAACCAACAAACCAACAAACCAACAAACCAACAAACCAACAAACCAACAAACCAACAAACCAACAAACCAACAAACCAACAAACCAACAAACCAACAAACCAACAAACCAACAAACCAACAAACCAACAAACCAATAAACCAACAAACCAACAAACCAAACAACCAACAAACCAACAAGCCAACAAACCAACAATCCAACAAACCAACAAACCAACAAACCAAAAAACCAACAAACCAACAAACCAACAAACCAACAAACCAACAAACCAATAAACCAATAAACCAACAAACCAACAAACCAACAAACCAACAAACCAACAAACCAACAAACCAACAAACCAACAAACCAACAAACCAACAAACCAACAAACCAACAAACCAACAAACCAACAAACCAACAAACCAACAAACCAACAAAGCAACAAACCAACAAACTAACAAACCAACAAACCAACAAACCAACAAACCAACAAACCAACAAACCAACAAACCAACAAACCAACAAACCAACAAACCAACAAACAAACAAACCAACAAACCAACAAGCCAACAAACCAACAAACCAACAAACCAATAAACCAACAAACCAACAAACCAACAAACCAACAAACCAACAAACCAACAAACCAACAAACCAACAAACCAACAAACCAACAAACCAACAAACAAACAAACCAACAAACCAACAAGCCAACAAACCAACAAACCAACAAACCAATAAACCAACAAACCAACAAACCAACAAACCAACAAACCAACAAACCAACAAACCAACAAACCAACAAACCAACAAACGAACAAACCAACAAACCAACAAACCAACAAACCAACAAACCAACAAACCAACACACCAACAAACCAACAAACGAACAAGCAAATAAACCCACTAACCAACAAACCAACAAACCAACAAACCAACAAACCAACAAACCAACAAACCAACAAACCAACAAACCAACAAACCAACAAACCAACAAACCAACAAACCAACAAACCAACAAACCAACAAACCAACAAACCAACAAACCAATAAACCAACAAACCAACAAACCAAACAACCAACAAACCAACAAGCCAACAAACCAACAATCCAACAAACCAACAAACCAACAAACCAAAAAACCAACAAACCAACACACCAACAAACCAACAAACGAACAAGCAAATAAACCCACTAACCAACAAACCAACAAACCAACAAACCAACAAACCAAGAAACCAACAAACGAACAAACCAACAAACCAACAAACCAACAAACCAACAAACCAACAAACCAACACACCAACAAACCAACAAACGAACAAGCAAATAAACCCACTAACCAACAAACCAACAAACCAACAAACCAACAAACCAACAAACCAACAAACCAACAAACCAACAAACCAACAAACCAACAAACCAACAAACCAACAAACCAACAAACCAACAAACCAACAAACCAACAAACCAACAAACCAACAAACCAACAAACCAACAAACCAACAAACCAACAAACCAACAAACCAACAAACCAACAAACCAACAAACCAACAATCCAACAAACCAACAAACCAACAAACCAACAAACCAACAAACCAACAAACCAACAAACCAACAAACCAACAAACAAACAAACCAACAAACCAACAAGCCAACAAACCAACAAACCAACAAACCAATAAACCAACAAACCAACAAACCAACAAACCAACAAACCAACAAACCAACAAACCAACAAACCAACAAACCAACAAACGAACAAACCAACAAACCAACAAACCAACAAACCAACAAACCAACAAACCAACACACCAACAAACCAACAAACGAACAAGCAAATAAACCCACTAACCAACAAACCAACAAACCAACAAACCAACAAACCAACAAACCAACAAACCAACAAACCAACAAACCAACAAACCAACAAACCAACAAACCAACAAACCAACAAACCAACAAACCAACAAAACAACAAACCAACAAACCAACAAACCAACAAACCAATAAACCAACAAACCAACAAACCAAACAACCAACAAACCAACAAGCCAACAAACCAACAATCCAACAAACCAACAAACCAACAAACCAAAAAACCAACAAACCAACAAACCAACAAACCAACAAACCAACAAACCAATAAACCAATAAACCAACAAACCAACAAACCAACAAACCAACAAACCAACAAACCAACAAACCAACAAACCAACAAACCAACAAACCAACAAACCAACAAACCAACAAACCAACAAACCAACAAACCAACAAACCAACAAACCAACAAACCAACAAACCAACAAACCAACAAACCAACAAACCAACAAACCAACAAACCAACAAACCAACAAACCAACAAACCAACAAACCAACAAACCAACAAACCAACAAACCAACAAACCAACAAACCAACAAACCAACAAACGAACAAACCAACAAACCAACAAACCAACAAACCAACAAACCAACAAACCAACACACCAACAAACCAACAAACGAACAAGCAAATAAACCCACTAACCAACAAACCAACAAACCAACAAACCAACAAACCAACAAACCAACAAACCAACAAACCAACAAACCAACAAACCAACAAACCAACAAACCAACAAACCAACAAACCAACAAACCAACAAACCAACAAACCAACAAACCAATAAACCAACAAACCAACAAACCAAACAACCAACAAACCAACAAACCAACAAACCAACAATCCAACAAACCAACAAACCAACAAACCAAAAAACCAACAAACCAACAAACCAACAAACCAACAAACCAACAAACCAACAAACCAACAAACCAATAAACCAATAAACCAACAAACCAACAAACCAACAAACCAACAAACCAACAAACCAACAAACCAACAAACCAACAAACCAACAAACCAACAAACCAACAAACCAACAAACCAACAAACCAACAAACCAACAAACCAACAAACCAACAAACCAACAAACCAACAAACCAACAAACCAACAAACCAACAAACCAACAAACCAACAAACCAACAAACCAACAAACCAACAAACCAACAAACCAACAAACCAACAAACCAACAAACCAATAAACCAACAAACCAACAAACCAACAAACCAACAAACCAACAAACCAACAAACCAACAAACCAACAAACCAACAAACGAACAAACCAACAAACCAACAAACCAACAAACCAACAAACCAACAAACCAACATACCAACAAACCAACAAACGAACAAGCAAATAAACCCACTAACCAACAAACCAACAAACCAACAAACCAACAAACCAACAAACCAACAAACCAACAAACCAACAAACCAACAAACCAACAAACCAACAAACCAACAAACCAACAAACCAACAAACCAACAAACCAACAAACCAATAAACCAACAAACCAACAAACCAAACAACCAACAAACCAACAAGCCAACAAACCAACAATCCAACAAACCAACAAACCAACAAACCAAAAAACCAACAAACCAACCCACCAACAAACCAACAAACGAACAAGCAAATAAACCCACTAACCAACAAACCAACAAACCAACAAACCAACAAACCAACAAACCAACAAACGAACAAACCAACAAACCAACAAACCAACAAACCAACAAACCAACAAACCAACACACCAACAAACCAACAAACGAACAAGCAAATAAACCCACTAACCAACAAACCAACAAACCAACAAACCAACAAACCAACAAACCAACAAACCAACAAACCAACAAACCAACAAACCAACAAACCAACAAACCAACAAACCAACAAACCAACAAACCAACAAACCAACAAACCAACAAACCAACAAACCAACAAACCAACAAACCAACAAACCAACAAACCAACAAACCAACAAACCAACAAACCAACAAACCAACAATCCAACAAACCAACAAACCAACAAACCAACAATCCAACAAACCAACAAACCAACAAACCAACAAACCAACAAACAAACAAACCAACAAACCAACAAGCCAACAAACCAACAAACCAACAAACCAATAAACCAACAAACCAACAAACCAACAAACCAACAAACCAACAAACCAACAAACCAACAAACCAACAAACCAACAAACGAACAAACCAACAAACCAACAAACCAACAAACCAACAAACCAACAAACCAACACACCAACAAACCAACAAACGAACAAGCAAATAAACCCACTAACCAACAAACCAACAAACCAACAAACCAACAAACCAACAAACCAACAAACCAACAAACCAACAAACCAACAAACCAACAAACCAACAAACCAACAAACCAACAAACCAACAAACCAACAAACCAACAAACCAACAAACCAACAAACCAACAAACCAACAAACCAATAAACCAACAAACCAACAAACCAAACAACCAACAAACCAACAAGCCAACAAACCAACAATCCAACAAACCAACAAACCAACAAACCAAAAAACCAACAAACCAACAAACCAACAAACCAACAAACCAACAAACCAATAAACCAATAAACCAACAAACCAACAAACCAACAAACCAACAAACCAACAAACCAACAAACCAACAAACCAACAAACCAACAAACCAACAAACCAACAAACCAACAAACCAACAAACCAACAAACCAACAAACCAACAAACCAACAAACCAACAAACCAACAAACCAACAAACCAACAAACCAACAAACCAACAAACCAACAAACCAACAAACCAACAAACCAACAAACCAACAAACCAACAAACCAACAAACCAACAAACCAACAAACCAACAAACCAACAAACCAACAAACAAACAAACCAACAAACCAACAAGCCAACAAACCAACAAACCAACAAACCAATAAACCAACAAACCAACAAACCAACAAACCAACAAACCAACAAACCAACAAACCAACAAACCAACAAACCAACAAACCAACAAACCAACAAACCAACAAACCAACAAACCAACAAACCAACAAACCAACAATCCAACAAACCAACAAACCAACAAACCAACAAACCAACAAACCAACAAACCAACAAACCAACAAACCAACAAACAAACAAACCAACAAACCAACAAGCCAACAAACCAACAAACCAACAAACCAATAAACCAACAAACCAACAAACCAACAAACCAACAAACCAACAAACCAACAAACGAACAAACCAACAAACCAACAAACCAACAAACCAACAAACCAACAAACGAACAAACCAACAAACCAACAAGCCAACATAGCAACAAACCAACAAACCAACAAACCAACAAACCAACTAACCAACAAACCAACAAACCAACAAATTAACAAACCAAAAAACCAACAAAAGAACAAGCCAACAAACCAACAAACCAACAAACCAACAAACCAACAAACGAACAAACCAACAAACCAACAAACCAACAAACCAACAAACCAACAAACCAACACACCAACAAACCAACAAACGAACAAGCAAATAAACCCACTAACCAACAAACCAACAAACCAACAAACCAACAAACCAACAAACCAACAAACCAACAAACCAACAAACCAACAAACCAACAAACCAACAAACCAACAAACCAACAAACCAACAAACCAACAAACCAACAAACCAACAAACCAACAAACCAACAAACCAACAAACCAACAAACCAACACACCAACAAACCAACAAACGAACAAGCAAATAAACCACTAACCAACAAACCAACAAACCAACAAACCAACAAACCAACAAACCAACAAACCAACAAACCAACAAACCAACAAACCAACAAACCAACAAACCAACAAACCAACAAACCAACAAATCAACAAACCAACAAACCAACAAACCAACAAACCAACAAACCAACAAACCAACAAACCAACAAACCAACAAACCAACAAACCAACAAACCAACAATCCAACAAACCAACAAACCAACAAACCAACAAACCAACAAACCAACAAACCAACAAACCAACAAACCAACAAACAAACAAACCAACAAACCAACAAGCCAACAAACCAATAAACCAACAAACCAATAAACCAACAAACCAACAAACCAACAAACCAACAAACCAACAAACCAACAAACCAACAAACCAACAAACGAACAAACCAACAAACCAACAAACCAACAAACCAACAAACCAACAAACCAACACACCAACAAACCAACAAACGAACAAGCAAATAAACCCACTAACCAACAAACCAACAAACCAACAAACCAACAAACCAACAAACCAACAAACCAACAAACCAACAAACCAACAAACCAACAAACCAACAAACCAACAAACCAACAAACCAACAAACCAACAAACCAATAAACCAACAAACCAACAAACCAAACAACCAACAAACCAACAAGCCAACAAACCAACAATCCAACAAACCAACAAACCAACAAACCAAAAAACCAACAAACCAACAAACCAACAAACCAACAAACCAACAAACCAATAAACCAATAAACCAACAAACCAACAAACCAACAAACCAACAAACCAACAAACCAACAAACCAACAAACCAACAAACCAACAAACCAACAAACCAACAAACCAACAAACCAACAAACCAACAAACCAACAAACCAACAAACCAACAAACCAACAAACCAACAAACCAACAAACCAACAAACCAACAAACAAACAAACCAACAAACCAACAAGCCAACAAACCAACAAACCAACAAACCAATAAACCAACAAACCAACAAACCAACAAACCAACAAACCAACAAACCAACAAACCAACAAACCAACAAACCAACAAACGAACAAACCAACAAACCAACAAACCAACAAACCAACAAACCAACACACCAACAAACCAACAAACGAACAAGCAAATAAACCCACTAACCAACAAACCAACAAACCAACAAACCAACAAACCAACAAACCAACAAACCAACAAACCAACAAACCAACAAACCAACAAACCAACAAACCAACAAACCAACAAACCAACAAACCAACAAACCAACAAACCAACAAACCAACAAACCAACAAACCAACAAACCAACAAACCAACAAACCAACAAACCAACAAACCAACAAACCAACAAACCAACAAACCAACAAACCAACAAACCAACAAACCAACAAACCAACAAACCAACAAACCAACAAACAAACAAACCAACAAACCAACAAGCCAACAAACCAACAAACCAACAAACCAATAAACCAACAAACCAACAAACCAACAAACCAACAAACCAACAAACCAACAAACCAACAAACCAACAAACCAACAAACCAACAAACCAACAAACGAACAAACCAACAAACCAACAAACCAACAAACCAACAAACCAACAAACCAACAAACCAACAAACCAACAAACCAACAAACCAACAAACCAACAAACCAACAAACCAACAAACCAACAAACCAATAAACCAACAAACCAACAAACCAAACAACCAACAAACCAACAAGCCAACAAACCAACAATCCAACAAACCAACAAACCAACAAACCAAAAAACCAACAAACCAACAAACCAACAAACCAACAAACCAACAAACCAATAAACCAATAAACCAACAAACCAACAAACCAACAAACCAACAAACCAACAAACCAACAAACCAACAAACCAACAAACCAACAAACCAACAAACCAACAAACCAACAAACCAACAAACCAACAAACCAACAAACCAACAAACCAACAAACCAACAAACCAACAAACCAACACACCAACAAACCAACAAACGAACAAGCAAATAAACCCACTAACCAACAAACCAACAAACCAACAAACCAACAAACCAACAAACCAACAAACCAACAAACCAACAAACCAACAAACCAACAAACCAACAAACCAACAAACCAACAAACCAACAAACCAACAAACCAACAAACCAACAAACCAACAAACCAACAAACCAACAAACCAATAAACCAACAAACCAACAAACCAAACAACCAACAAACCAACAAGCCAACAAACCAACAATCCAACAAACCAACAAACCAACAAACCAAAAAACCAACAAACCAACAAACCAACAAACCAACAAACCAACAAACCAATAAACCAATAAACCAACAAACCAACAAACCAACAAACCAACAAACCAACAAACCAACAAACCAACAAACCAACAAACCAACAAACCAACAAACCAACAAACCAACAAACCAACAAACCAACAAACCAACAAACCAACAAACCAACAAACCAACAAACCAACAAACCAACAAACCAACAAACCAACAAACCAACAAACCAACAAACCAACAAACCAACAAACCAACAAACCAACAAACCAACAAACCAACAAACAAACAAACCAACAAACCAACAAGCCAACAAACCAACAAACCAACAAACCAATAAACCAACAAACCAACAAACCAACAAACCAACAAACCAACAAACCAACAAACCAACAAACCAACAAACCAACAAACCAACAAACCAACAAACAAACAAACCAACAAACCAACAAGCCAACAAACCAACAAACCAACAAACCAATAAACCAACAAACCAACAAACCAACAAACCAACAAACCAACAAACCAACAAACCAACAAACCAACAAACCAACAAACGAACAAACCAACAAACCAACAAACCAACAAACCAACAAACCAACAAACCAACACACCAACAAACCAACAAACGAACAAGCAAATAAACCCACTAACCAACAAACCAACAAACCAACAAACCAACAAACCAACAAACCAACAAACCAACAAACCAACAAACCAACAAACCAACAAACCAACAAACCAACAAACCAACAAACCAACAAACCAACAAACCAACAAACCAACAAACCAACAAACCAACAAACCAACAAACCAATAAACCAACAAACCAACAAACCAAACAACCAACAAACCAACAAGCCAACAAACCAACAATCCAACAAACCAACAAACCAACAAACCAAAAAACCAACAAACCAACACACCAACAAACCAACAAACGAACAAGCAAATAAACCCACTAACCAACAAACCAACAAACCAACAAACCAACAAACCAACAAACCAACAAACGAACAAACCAACAAACCAACAAACCAACAAACCAACAAACCAACACACCAACACACCAACAAACCAACAAACGAACAAGCAAATAAACCCACTAACCAACAAACCAACAAACCAACAAACCAACAAACCAACAAACCAACAAACCAACAAACCAACAAACCAACAAACCAACAAACCAACAAACCAACAAACCAACAAACCAACAAACCAACAAACCAACAAACCAACAAACCAACAAACCAACAAACCAACAAACCAACAAACCAACAAACCAACAAACCAACAAACCAACAATCCAACAAACCAACAAACCAACAAACCAACAAACCAACAAACCAACAAACCAACAAACCAACAAACCAACAAACAAACAAACCAACAAACCAACAAGCCAACAAACCAACAAACCAACAAACCAATAAACCAACAAACCAACAAACTAACAAACCAACAAACCAACAAACCAACAAACCAACAAACCAACAAACCAACAAACGAACAAACCAACAAACCAACAAACCAACAAACCAACAAACCAACAAACCAACAAACCAACAAACCAACAAACCAACAAACCAACAAACCAACAAACAAACAAACCAACAAACCAACAAGCCAACAAACCAACAAACCAACAAACCAACAAACCAACAAACCAACAAACCAACAAACCAACAAACCAACAAACCAACAAACCAACAAACCAACAAACCAACAAACCAACAAACCAACAAACCAACAAACCAACAAACCAACAAACCAACAAACCAACAAACCAACAACAACAAACCAACAAACCAACAAACCAACAAACCAACAATCCAACAAACCAACAAACCAACAAACCAACAAACCAACAAACCAACAAACCAACAAACCAACAAACCAACAAACAAACAAACCAACAAACCAACAAGCCAACAAACCAACAAACCAACAAACCAATAAACCAACAAACCAACAAACCAACAAACCAACAAACCAACAAACCAACAAACCAACAAACCAACAAACCAACAAACGAACAAACCAACAAACCAACAAACCAACAAACCAACAAACCAACAAACCAACACACCAACAAACCAACAAACGAACAAGCAAATAAACCCACTAACCAACAAACAAACAAACCAACAAACCAACAAACCAACAAACCAACAAACCAACAAACCAACAAACCAACAAACCAACAAACCAACAAACCAACAAACCAACAAACCAACAAACCAACAAACCAACAAACCAACAAACCAACAAACCAACAAACCAACAAACCAACAAACCAACAAACCAATAAACCAACAAACCAACAAACCAAACAACCAACAAACCAACAAGCCAACAAACCAACAATCCAACAAACCAACAAACCAACAAACCAAAAAACCAACAAACCAACAAACCAACAAACCAACAAACCAACAAACCAATAAACCAATAAACCAACAAACCAACAAACCAACAAACCAACAACCAACAAACCAACAAACCAACAAACCAACAAACCAACAAACCAACAAACCAACAAACCAACAAACCAACAAACCAACAAACCAACAAACCAACAAACCAACAAACCAACAAACCAACAAACAAACAAACCAACAAACCAACAAGCCAACAAACCAACAAACCAACAAACCAATAAACCAACAAACCAACAAACTAACAAACCAACAAACCAACAAACCAACAAACCAACAAACCAACAAACCAACAAACGAACAAACCAACAAACCAACAAACCAACAAACCAACAAACCAACAAACCAACAAACCAACAAACCAACAAACCAACAAACCAACAAACCAACAAACAAACAAACCAACAAACCAACAAGCCAACAAACCAACAAACCAACAAACCAACAAACCAACAAACCAACAAACCAACAAACCAACAAACCAACAAACCAACAAACCAACAAACCAACAAACCAACAAACCAACAAACCAACAAACCAACAAACCAACAAACCAACAAACCAACAAACCAACAAACCAACAAACCAACAAACCAACAAACCAACAATCCAACAAACCAACAAACCAACAAACCAACAAACCAACAAACCAACAAACCAACAAACCAACAAACCAACAAACAAACAAACCAACAAACCAACAAGCCAACAAACCAACAAACCAACAAACCAATAAACCAACAAACCAACAAACCAACAAACCAACAAACCAACAAACCAACAAACCAACAAACCAACAAACCAACAAACGAACAAACCAACAAACCAACAAACCAACAAACCAACAAACCAACAAACCAACACACCAACAAACCAACAAACGAACAAGCAAATAAACCCACTAACCAACAAACCAACAAACCAACAAACCAACAAACCAACAAACCAACAAACCAACAAACCAACAAACCAACAAACCAACAAACCAACAAACCAACAAACCAACAAACCAACAAACCAACAAACCAACAAACCAACAAACCAACAAACCAACAAACCAACAAACCAACAAACCAACAAACCAATAAACCAACAAACCAACAAACCAAACAACCAACAAACCAACAAGCCAACAAACCAACAATCCAACAAACCAACAAACCAACAAACCAAAAAACCAACAAACCAACAAACCAACAAACCAACAAACCAACAAACCAATAAACCAATAAACCAACAAACCAACAAACCAACAAACCAACAAACCAACAAACCAACAAACCAACAAACCAACAAACCAACAAACCAACAAACCAACAAACCAACAAACCAACAAACCAACAAACCAACAAACCAACAAACCAACAAACCAACAAACCAACAAACCAACAAACCAACAAACCAACAAACCAACAAACCAACAAACCAACAAACCAACAAACCAACAAACCAACAAACCAACAAACCAACAAAAGAACAAGCCAACAAACCAACAAACCAACAAACCAACAAACCATCAAACCAGCAAACCAACAAACCAACAAACCAACACCCCAACAAACCAACAAACCAACAAACCAACAAACCAACAAACCAACAAGCCAACATAGCAACAAACCAACAAACCAACAAACCAACAAACCAACTAACCAACAAACCAACAAACCAACAAATTAACAAACCAACAAACCAACAAAAGAACAAGCCAACAAACCAACAAACCAACAAACCAACAACCAAACAAACCAACAAACCAAAAAACCAACAAACTAACAAACCAACAAACCAACAAACCAACAAACTAACAAACCAACAAACCAACATAGCAACAAAAGAACGTAGCAACAAAAGAACAAGCCAACAAACCAACAAACCAACAAACCAACAACCCAACAAACCAACAAACCAACAAACCAACAAACCAACAAACCAACAAACCAACAAACCAACAAAGCAGCAAATCAACAAACCAACAAACTAACAAACCAACAAACCAACAAACCAACAAACCAACAAACCAACAAACCATTAAACTAACAAACCAACAAACCAACATAGCAACAAAATGACATAGCAACAAAAGAACAAACCGACAAACCAACAAACCAACAAATCAACAAACCAACAAACTAACAAACCAACAAACCAACAAACAAACGAACCAATAAACTAACAAACCAACAAACCAACAAACCAACAAACCAAAAAATCAACAAACCAATAAACCAACAAACCAACAAACCAACAAAGCAACAAACCAACAAACCAACAAACCAACAAACCAACAAACCAACAAACCAACAAACCAACAAACCAACAAACAAACAAACCAACAAACCAACAAACCAACAAACCAACAAACCAACAAACCAACAAACCAACAAGCCAACAAACCAACAAACCAACAAACCAACAAACCAACAAACCAACAAACCAACAAACCAGCAAACCAACAAACCAATAAACCAACAAACCAACAAACCAACAAACCAACAAACCAACAAACCAACAAACCAACAAACCAACAAACCAACAAACCAACAAACCAATAAAACAACAACCAACAAACCAACAATCCAACAAACCAACAAACCAACAAACCAAAAAACCAACAAACTAACAAACCAACAAACCAACAAACCAACAAACCAACAAACCAACAACCCAACAAACCAACAAACCAACAAACCAACAAACCAACAAACCAACAAACCAACAAACCATTAAACTAACAAACCAACAAACCAACATAGCAACAAAATGACATAGCAACAAAAGAACAAACCGACAAACCAACAAACCAACAAATCAACAAACCAACAAACTAACAAACCAACAAACCAACAAACAAACAAACCAATAAACTAACAAACCAACAAACCAACAAACCAACAAACCAAAAAATCAACAAACCAATAAACCAACAAACCAACAAACCAACAAAGCAACAAACCAACAAACCAACAAACCAACAAACCAACAAACCAACAAACCAACAAACCAACAAACAAACAAACCAACAAACCAACAAACCAACAAACCAACAAACCAACAAACCAACAAACCAACAAGCCAACAAACCAACAAACCAACAAACCAACAAACCAACAAACCAACAAACCAACAAACCAGCAAACCAACAAACCAATAAACCAACAAACCAACAAACCAACAAACCAACAAACCAACAAACCAACAAACCAATAAAACAACAACCAACAAACCAACAATCCAACAAACCAACAAACCAACAAACCAAAAAACCAACAAACCAACAAACCAACAAACCAACAAACCAATAAACCAATAAACCAACAAACCAACAAACCAAAAAACCAACAAACCAACAAACCAACAAACCAACAAACCAACAAACCAACAAACCAACAAACCAACAAACCAACAAACCAACAAACCAACAAACCAACAAACCAACAAACCAACAAACCAACAAACCAACAAACCAACAAACCAACAAACCAATAAACCAACAAACCAACAAACCAACAAAAAAACAAACCAACAAACCAATAAACCAACAAACCAATAAACCAACAAACCAACTAACCAACAAACCAACAAACCAACAAAAGAACAAGCCAACAAACCAACAAACCAACAAACCAACAAACCATCAAACCAGCAAACCAACAAACCAACAAACCAACACCCCAACAAACCAACAAACCAACAAACCAACAAACCAACAAGCCAACATAGCAACAAACCAACAAACCAACAAACCAACAAACCAACTAACCAACAAACCAACAAACCAACAAATTAACAAACCAACAAACCAACAAAAGAACAAGCCAACAAACCAACAAACCAACAAACCAACAACCCAACAAACCAACAAACCAAAAAACCAACAAACTAACAAACCAACAAACCAACAAACTAACAAACCAACAAACCAACATAGCAACAAAAAAACGTAGCAACAAAAGAACAAGCCAACAAACCAACAAACCAACAAACCAACAACCCAACAAACCAACAAACCAACAAACCAACAAACCAACAAACCAACAAACCAACAAACCAACAAAGCAACAAATCAACAAACCAACAAACTAACAAACCAACAAACCAACAAACCAACAAACCAACAAACCAACAACCCAACAAACCAACAAACCAACAAACCAACAAACCAACAAACCAACAAACCAACAAACCATTAAACTAACAAACCAACAAACCAACATAGCAACAAAATGACATAGCAACAAAAGAACAAACCGACAAACCAACAAACCAACAAATCAACAAACCAACAAACTAACAAACCAACAAACCAACAAACAAACAAACCAATGAACTAACAAACCAACAAACCAACAAACCAACAAACCAAAAAATCAACAAACCAATAAACCAACAAACCAACAAACCAACAAAGCAACAAACCAACAAACCAACAAACCAACAAACCAACAAACCAACAAACCAACAAACCAACAAACCAACAAACCAACAAACCAACAAACCAACAAACCAACAAACCAACAAACCAACAAACCAACAAGCCAACAAACCAACAAACCAACAAACCAACAAACCAACAAACCAACAAACCAACAAACCAGCAAACCAACAAACCAACAAACCAACAAAACAACAAACCAACAAAACAACAAACCAACAAACCAACAAACCAACAAACCAACAAACCAACAAACCAACAAACCAACAAACCAACAAACCAACAAACCAACAAATCAACAAACCAACAAACCAACAAACCAACAAACCAACAAACCAACAAACCAACAAACCAACAAACCAACAAACCAACAAACCAACAAACCAACAAACTAACAAACCAACATAGCAACAAAAGAACATAGCAACAAAAGAACAAGCCAACAAACCAGCACACCAACAAACCAACAAACTATCAAACCAACAAACCAACAAACGAACAAATCAACAAACTAATAAACCAACAAACCAACAAAGCAACAAACCAACAAACCAATAAACCAACAAACCAACAAACCAACAAACCAACAGACCAACAAACCAACAAACCAACAAACCAACAAACCAACAAACCAACAAACCAACAAACCAACAAACCAACAAACCAACAAACCAACAAACCAACAAACCAACAAACCAACAAACCAACAAACCAACAAACCAACAAACCAACAAACCAACAAACCAACAAACCAACAAACCAACAAACCAACAAACCAACAAACCAACAAACCAACAAACCAACAAATCAACAAACCAACAAACTAACAAACCAACAAACCAACAAACCAACAAACCAACAAACCAACAAACCAACAAACCAACAAACCAACATACCAACATACCAACAAACCAACAAACCAACAAACCAACAAACCAACAAACCAACAAACCAACAAACCAACAAACCAACATAGCAACAAAATGACAAGCCAACAAACCAACAAACCAACAAACTAACAAACTAACAAACCAACAAAACAACAAACCAACAACCCAACAAACCAACAAACCAACAAACCAAAAAACCAACAAACCAACAAACCAACAAACCAACAAACCAACAAACCAACAAACCAACAAACCAACAAACCAACAAACCAACAAACAAACAAACCAACACACCAACAAACTAACAAACCAACAAACCAACAAACCAACAACCAACAAACCAACAAACCAACAAAAGAACAAGCAACAAACCAACAAATCAACAAACCAACAAACGAACAAACCAACAAACCAACAAACCAACAAACCAACAAGCCAACAAATCAACAAACGAACAAACCAACAAACCAACAAACCAACAAAACAACAAACCAACAAACCAATAAACCAACAAACCAACAAACCAACTAAAAAACAAACCAACACACCAACAAACTAACAAACCAACAAACCAACAAACCAACAACCAACAAACCAACAAACCAACAAAAGAACAAGCAACAAACCAACAAATCAACAAACCAACAACCCAACAAACCAACAAACTAACAAACTAACAAACCAACAAAACAACAAACCAACAACCCAACAAACCAACAAACCAACAAACCAAAAAACCAACAAACCAACAAACCAACAAACCAACAAACCAACAAACCAACAAACCAACAAACCAAC
This sequence comes from Atherix ibis, assembly GCA_958298945.1. Taxonomy (NCBI): domain Eukaryota; kingdom Metazoa; phylum Arthropoda; class Insecta; order Diptera; family Athericidae; genus Atherix; species Atherix ibis. The sequence goes on along the minus strand of OY282608.1, from coordinate 85,379,369 downwards.
AAACCAACAAACCAACAATACAACAAACCAACAAACCAACAAAATCAACAAACCAACAAACCAACAAAACAACAAACCTACAAACCAACAAACCAACAAACCAACAAACGAACAAACCAACAAACCAACAAACCAAAAAACCAACAAACCAACATAGCAACAAAATGACAAGCCAACAAACCAACAAACCAACAAACTAACAAACTAACAAACCAACAAAACAACAAACCAACAACCCAACAAACCAACAAACCAACAAACCAAAAAACCAACAAACCAACAAACCAACAAACCAACAAACCAACAAACCAACAAACCAACAAACCAACAAACCAACAAACCAACAATACAACAAACCAACAAACCAACAAAATCAACAAACCAACAAACCAACAAAACAACAAACCTACAAACCAACAAACCAACAAACCAACAAACGAACAAACCAACAAACGAACAAACCAACAAACCAACAAACCAACAAACCAACAAGCCAACAAATCAACAAACGAACAAACCAACAAACCAACAAACCAACAAAACAACAAACCAACAAACCAATAAACCAACAAACCAACAAACCAACTAAAAAACAAACCAACACACCAACAAACTAACAAACCAACAAACCAACAAATCAACAACCAACAAACCAACAAACCAACAAAAGAACAAGCAACAAACCAACAAATCAACAAACCAACAACCCAACAAACCAACAAACCAACAAACCAACAAACCAACAAACCAACAAACCAACAAACCAACAAACCAACAAACCAACAAACCAACAATACAACAAACCAACAAACCAACAAAATCAACAAACCAACAAACCAACAAAATAACAAACCAACAACCCAACACACCAACAAACTAACAAACCAACAAACCAACAAACCAACAAACCAACAAAACCACAACCCAACAACCCAACAAACCACCAAACCAACAAACCAACAAACTAATAAACCAACAAACCAACAAACCAACAAACCAACAAACCAACAAACCAACAAACCAACAAACCAACAAACCAACAAACCAACAAACCAACAAACTAACAAACCAACAAACCAACAAACCAACAAACCAACAAACCAACAAACCAACAAACCAACCAACCAACAAACCAACATACCAACAAACCAACAAACGAACAAACGAACAAGCCAACAAACCCACAAACCAACAAACTAACAAACCAACAAACCAACAAACCAACAAACCACCAAACCACCAAACCAACAAACCAACAAACCAACAAACCAACAAACCAACAAACCAACAAACCAACAAACCAACAAACCAACAAACCAACAAACCAACAAGCCAACAAACCAACAAACCAACGTAGCAACAAACCAATAAAACAACAACCAACAAACCAACAATCCAACAAACCGACAAACCAACAAAACAAAAAACCAACAAACCAACAAACCAACAAACCAACAAACCAATAAACCAATAAACCAACAAACCAACAAACCAACAAACCAACAAACCAACAAACCAACAAACCAAGAAACCAACAAACTGACACACCAACAAACCAACAAACCAACAACCAACAAACCAACAAACCAACAAAAGAACAAGCAACAAACCAACAAATCAACAAACCAACAACCCAACAAACCAACAAACCAACAAACCAACAAACCAACAAACCAACAAACCAACAAACGAACAAGCCAACAAACCCACAAACCAACAAACCAACAAACTAACAAACCAACAAACCAACAAACCAACAAACCAACAAACCAACAAACCAACAAACCAACAAACCAACAAACCAACAAACCAACAAACAAACAAACCAACAAACCAATAAACCAACAAACCAACAAACCAACAAACCAACAAACCAACAAACCAACAAACCAACAAACCAACAAACCAACAAACCAACAAACCAACAAACCAATAAACTAACAAACCAACAAGCCAACAAACCAACAAACCAATAAACCAACAAACCAACAAACCAACAAACCAACAAACCAACAAACCAACAAACCAACAAACCAACAAACCAACAAACCAACAAACAAACAAACCAACAAACCAACAAACCAACAAACCAACAAACCAACAAACCAACAAACCAACAAACTAAAAAACCAACAAACCAACAAACCAACAAACCAACAAACAAACAAACCAACAAACCAACAAACCAACAAACCAACAAACCAACAAACCAACAAACCAACAAACCAACAAACCAACAAACCAACAAACCAACAAACCAACAAACCAACAAACCAACAAACCAACAAACCAACAAACCAACAAACCAACAAACCAACAAACCAACAACCAACAAACCAACAAACCAACAAACCAACAAACCAACAAACTAACAAACCAACAAACCAACAAACCTACAAACCAACAAACCAACAAACCAACAAACCAACAAACAAACAAACCAACAAACCAACGAACCAACAAACCAACAAACCAACCAACAAACAAACCAACAAACCAATAAACCAGCAAACCAACAAACCAACAAACGAACAAACCATCAAACCAACAAACCAGCAAACCAACAAAAGAACAAACCAACAAACCAATAAACCAACAAACCAACAAACCAACAAACCAACTAACCAACAAACCAACAGAAGAACAAGCCAACAAACCAACAAACCAACAAACCAACAAACCAGCAAACCAACCAACCAACAAACCAACAAACCAACAAACCAACAAACCAACAAACCAACAAACCAACAAACCAACCAACAAACAAACCAACAAACCAACATAGCAACAAACTAACAAACCAACAAACCAACAAGCAAACAAACCAACAAACCAACAAACCAACAAACCAATAAACTAACAAACCAACAAACCAACAAACCAACAAACCAACAAACCAACAAACCAACGAACCAACAAACCAACAAACCAACAAACGAACAAACCAACAAACCAACAAACCAATAAACCAACAAATCAACAAATCAATAAACCAACAAACCAACTTAGCAACAAACCAACAAACCAACAAACCAACAAACCAACAAGCAAACAAACCAACAAACCAACAAACCAACAAACCAACAAACCAATAAACCAACAAACCAACAAACCAACTAACCAACAAACCAACAAAAGAACAAGCCAACAAACCAACAAACCAACAAACCAAGAAACCAACAAACCAGCAAACCAACAAACCAACAAACCAACAAACCAACAAACCAACAAACCAACAAACCAACAAACCAACAAACCAACAAACCAACAAACCAACAAACAAACAAACCAACAAACCAACAAACCAACAAACCAACAAACCAACAAACCAACAAACCAACAAACCAACAAACCAACAAACCAACAAGCAAACAAACCAACAAACCAACAAACCAACAAACCAACAAACCAACAAACCAACAAACCAACAAACCAACAAACCAACAAACAAACAAACCAACAAACCAACAAGCCAACAAACCAACAAACCAACAAACCAATAAACCAACAAGCCAACAAACCAACATAGCAACAAACCTATAAAACAACAACCAACAAACCAACAATCCAGCAAACCAACAAACCAACAAACCAAAAAACCAACAAACCAACAAACCAACAAACCAATAAACCAATAAACCAATAAACCAACAAACCAACAAACCAACAAACCAACAAACTAACAAACCAACAAACCAACAAACCAACAAACCAACAAACCAACAAACCAACAAACCAACAAACCAACAAACCAACAAACCAACAAACCAACAAGCCAACAAGCCAACAAACCAACATAGCAACAAACCAATAAAACAAAAACCAACAAACCAACAATCCAACAAACCAACAAACCAACAAACCAACAAACAAAAAAACCAATAAACCAACAAAACAACAAACCAACAAACCAAAATAGCAACAAACCAATAAAACAACAACCAACAAACCAACAATCCAACAAACCAACAAACCAACAAACCAAAAAACCAACAAACCAACAAAACAACAAACCAACAAACCAGCAAACCAACAAACCAACAAACCAACAAACCAATAAACCAATAAACCAACAAACCAACAAACCAACAAACCAACAAATTAACAAACCAACAAACCAACAAACCAACAAACACACAAACCAACAAACCAACAAACCAACAAACCAACGAACCAACAAACCAACAAACCAACAAACCAACAAACCAACAAACCAACAAACCAACAAACCAACAAACCAACAAACCAACAAACCAACAAACCAACAAACCAACAAACCAACAAACCAACAACCCAACAAACCAATAAACCAATAAACCAACAAACCAACAAACTAACAAACCAATAAACCAACAAACCAACAAACCAACAAACGAACAAACCAACAAACCAACAAACCAACAAACCAACAAACCAACAAACCAATAAACCAACAAACCAACAAACCAACTAACCAACAAACCAACAGAAGAACAAGCCAACAAACCAACAAACAAACAAACCAACAAACCAACAAACCAGCAAACCAACAAACCAACAAGCCAACAAACCGACAAACCAACAAACCAACAAACCAACAAACCAACAAACCAACAAACCAACAAACCAACAAACCAACAAACCAACAAACCAACATAGCAACAAACCAACAAACCAACAAACCAACAAGCAAACAAACCAACAAACCAACAAACCAACAAACCAACAAACCAACAAACCAACAAACCAACAAACCAACAAACCAACAAACCAACAAACCAACAAACCAACAAACCAACAAACCAACAAACCAACAAACCAACAAACCAACAAACGAACAAACCAACAAACCAACAAACCAACAAACCAACAAACCAATAAACCAATAAACCAACAAACCAACAAACCAACAAACCAACAAACCAGCAAACCAACAAACCAACAAGCCAACACACCAACACACCAACAAACCAACAAACGAACAAGCCAACAAACCCACAAACCAACAAACCAACAAACCAACAAACCAACAAACCAACAAACCAACAAACCAACAAACCAACAAACCAACAAACCAACAAACCAACAAACCAACAAGCCAACAATCCAACAAGCTAACAAACCAACAAACCAACAAACCAACAAACCAACAAACCAACAAACCAACCAACCAACAAACCAACATACCAACAAACCAACAAACGAACAAACGAACAAGCCAACAAACCCACAAACCAACAAACTAACAAACCAACAAACCAACAAACCAACAAACCACCAAACCAACAAACCAACAAACCAACAAACTAACAAACCAACAAACTAACATAGCAACAAAAGAACATAGCAACAAAGGAACAAACCAACAAACCAACAAAATAGCAAACCAACAAACTAACAAACCAACAAACCAACAAACCAACAAACCAACAAACCAACAAACCAACAAACCAACAAACCAACAAACCAACAAACCAACAAACCAACAAACCAACAAACTAACAAACCAACAAACCAACAAACCAACAAACCAACAAACCAACAAACCAACAAACCAACCAACCAACAAACCAACATACCAACAAACCAACAAACGAACAAACGAACAAGCCAACAAACCCACAAACCAACAAATTAACAAACCAACAAACCAACAAACCAACAAACCACCAAACCAACAAACCAACAAACCAACAAACCAACAAACCAACAAACCAACAAACCAACAAACCAACAAACCAACAAACCAACAAACCAACAAACCAACAAACCAACAAACCAACAAACCAACAAGCCAACAAACCAACAAACCAACATAGCAACAAACCAATAAAACAACAACCAACAAACCAACAATCCACAAACCAACAAACCAACAAAACAAAAAACCAACAAACCAACAAACCAACAAACCAACAAACCAACAAACGAATAAACCAATAAACCAACAAACCAACAAACCAACAAACCAACAAACCAACAAACCAACAAACCAAGAAACCAAGAAACCAACAAACTGACACACCAACAAACCAACAAACCAACAACCAATAAACCAACAAACCAACAAAAGAACAAGCAACAAACCAACAAATCAACAAACCAACAACCCAACAAACCAACAAACCAACAAACCAACAAACCAACAAACCAACAAACCAACAAACGAACAAGCCAACAAACCCACAAACCAACAAACCAACAAACTAACAAACCAACAAACCAACAAACCAACAAACCAACAAACCAGCAAACCAACAAACCAACAAACCAACAAACCAACAAACCAACAAACAAACAAACCAACAAACCAATAAACCAACAAACCAACAAACCAACAAACCAACAAACCAACAAACCAACAAACCAACAAACCAACAAACCAACAAACCAACAAACCAACAAACCAACAAACCAATAAACCAACAAACCAACAAGCCAACAAACCAACAAACCAATAAACCAACAAACCAACAAACCAACAAACCAACAAACCAACAAACCAACAAACCAACAAACCAACAAACAAACAAACCAACAAACCAACAAACCAACAAACCAACAAACCAACAAACCAACAAACCAACAAACCAACAAACCAACAAACCAACAAACCAACAAACAACCAAACCAACAAACCAACAAACCAACAAACCAACAAACCAACAAACCAACAAACCAACAAACCAACAAACCAACAAACCAACAAACCAACAAACCAACAAACCAACAAACCAACAAACCAACAAACCAACAAACCAACAAACCAACAAACCAACAAACCAACAAACCAACAAACCAACAAACCAACAACCCAACAAACCAATAAACCAATAAACCAACAAACCAACAAACTAACAAACCAATAAACCAACAAACCAACAAACCAACAAACCAACAAACCAACAAACCAACCAACCAACAAACCAACATACCAACAAACCAACAAACGAACAAACGAACAAGCCAACAAACCCACAAACCAACAAACTAACAAACCAACAAACCAACAAACCAACAAACCACCAAACCAACAAACCAACAAACCAACAAACCAACAAACCAACAAACCAACAAACCAACAAACCAACAAACCAACAAACCAACAAACCAACAAACCAACAAACCAACAAACCAACAAGCCAACAAACCAACAAACCAACATAGCAACAAACCAATAAAACAACAACCAACAAACCAACAATCCAACAAACCAACAAACCAACAAAACAAAAAACCAACAAACCAACAAACCAACAAACCAACAAACCAATAAACCAATAAACCAACAAACCAACAAACCAACAAACCAACAAACCAACAAACCAACAAACCAACAAACCAAGAAACCAACAAACTGACACACCAACAAACCAACAAACCAACAACCAATAAACCAACAAACCAACAAAACAAAAAACCAACAAACCAACAAATCAACAAACCAACAACCCAACAAACCAACAAACCAACATAGCAACAAACCAATAAAACAACAACCAACAAACCAACAATCCAACAAACCAACAAACCAACAAAACAAAAAACCAACAAACCAACAAATCAACAAACCAACAACCCAACAAACCAACAAACCAACAAACCAACAAACCAACAAACCAACAAACCAACAAACGAACAAGCCAACAAACCCACAAACCAACAAACCAACAAACTAACAAACCAACAAACCAACAAGCCAACAAACCAACAAACCAGCAAACCAACAAACCAACAAACCAACAAACCAACAAACCAACAAACAAACAAACCAACAAACCAATAAACCAACAAACCAACAAACCAACAAACCAACAAACCAACAAACCAACAAACCAACAAACCAACAAACCAACAAACCAACAAACCAACAAACCAACAAACCAACAAACCAATAAACCAACAAACCAACAAGCCAACAAGCCAACAAACCAACAAACCAATAAACCAACAAACCAACAAACCAACAAACCAACAAACCAACAAACCAACAAACCAACAAACCAACAAACAAACAAACCAACAAACCAACAAACCAACAAACCAACAAACCAACAAACCAACAAACCAACAAACCAACAAACCAACAAACCAACAAACAAACAAACCAACAAACCAACAAACCAACAAACCAACAAACCAACAAACCAACAAACCAACAAACCAACAAACCAACAAACCAACAAACCAACAAACCAACAAACCAACAAACCAACAAACCAACAAACCAACAAACCAACAAACCAACAAACCAACAAACCAACAAACCAACAAACCAACAAACCAACAAACCAACAACCCAACAAACCAATAAACCAATAAACCAACAAACCAACAAACTAACAAACCAATAATCCAACAAACCAACAAACCAACAAACGAACAAACCAACAAACCAACAAACCAACAAACCAACAAACCAATAAACCAACAAACCAACAAACCAACTAACCAACAAACCAACAGAAGAACAAGCCAACAAACCAACAAACAAACAAACCAACAAACCAACAAACCAGCAAACCAACAAACCAACAAGCCAACAAACCGACAAACCAACAAACCAACAAACCAACAAACCAACAAACCAACAAACCAACAAACCAACAAACCAACAAACCAACAAACCAACAAACCAACAAACCAACAAACCAACATAGCAACAAACCAACAAACCAACAAACCAACAAGCAAACAAACCAACAAACCAACAAACCAACAAACCAACAAACCAACAAACCAACAAACCAACAAACCAACAAACCAACAAACCAACAAACCAACAAACCAACAAACCAACAAACCAACAAACCAACAAACCAACAAACCAACAAACCAACAAACCAACAAACCAACAAACGAACAAACCAACAAACCAACAAACCAACAAACCAACAAACCAATAAACCAATAAACCAACAAACCAACAAACGAACAAACCAACAAACCAGCAAACCAACAAACCAACAAGCCAACACACCAACACACCAACAAACCAACAAACGAACAAGCCAACAAACCCACAAACCAACAAACCAACAAACCAACAAACCAACAAACCAACAAACCAACAAACCAACAAACCAACAAACCAACAAACCAACAAACCAACAAACCAACAAGCCAACAATCCAACAAGCTAACAAACCAACAAACCAACAAACCAACAAACCAACAAACCAACAAACCTACAAACCAACAAACTAACAAACCAACAAACTAACATAGCAACAAAAGAACATAGCAACAAAGGAACAAACCAACAAACCAACAAAACAGCAAACCAACAAACTAACAAACCAACAAACCAACAAACCAACAAACCAACAAACCAACAAACCAACAAACCAACAAACCAACAAACCAACAAACCAACAAACTAACAAACCAACAAACCAACAAACCAACAAACCAACAAACCAACAAACCAACAAACCAACCAACCAACAAACCAACATACCAACAAACCAACAAACCAACAAACGAACAAACGAACAAGCCAACAAACCCACAAACCAACAAACTAACAAACCAACAAACCAACAAACCAACAAAACACCAAACCACCAAACCAACAAACCAACAAACCAACAAACCAACAAACCAACAAACCAACAAACCAACAAACCAACAAACCAACAAACCAACAGACCAACAAACCAACAAACCAACAAACCAACAAACCAACAAACCAACAAACCAACAAGCCAACAAACCAACAAACCAACATAGCAACAAACCAATAAAACAACAACCAACAAACCAACAATCCAACAAACCAACAAACCAACAAAACAAAAAACCAACAAACCAACAAACCAACAAACCAACAAACCAATAAACCAATAAACCAACAAACCAACAAACCAACAAACCAACAAACCAACAAACCAACAAACCAACAAACCAAGAAACCAACAAACTGACACACCAACAAACCAACAAACCAACAACCAACAAACCAACAAACCAACAAAAGAACAAGCAACAAACCAACAAATCAACAAACCAACAACCCAACAAACCAACAAACCAACAAACCAACAAACCAACAAACCAACAAACCAACAAACCAACAAACGAACAAGCCAACAAACCCACAAACCAACAAACCAACAAACTAACAAACTAACAAACCAACAAACCAACAAACCAACAAACCAACAAACCAACAAACCAACAAACCAACAAACCAACAAACCAACAAACCAACAAACCAACAAACAAACAAACCAACAAACCAATAAACCAACAAACCAACAAACCAACAAACCAACAAACCAACAAACTAACAAACCAACAAAGCAACAAACCAACAAACCAACAAACCAACAAACCAACAAACCAATAAACCAACAAACCAACAAGCCAACAAACCAACAAACCAATAAACCAACAAACCAACAAACCAACAAACCAACAAACCAACAAACCAACAAACCAACAAACCAACAAACAAACAAACCAACAAACCAACATACCAACAAACCAACAAACCGACAAACCAACAAACCAACAAACCAACAAACCAACAAACCAACAAACCAACAAACAAACAAACCAACAAACCAATAAACCAACAAACCAACAAACCAACAAACCAACAAACCAACAAACCAACAAACCAACAAACCAACAAACCAACAAACCAACAAACCAACAAACCAACAAACCAACAAACCAACAAACCAACAAACCAACAAACCAACAAGCCAAAAAACCAACATAGCAACAAACCAATAAAACAACAACCAACAAACCAACTATCCAACAAACCAACAAAGCAACAAACCAAAAAACCAACAAACAACAAACCAACAAACCAATAAACCAATAAACCAGCAAACCAACAAACCAACAAACCAACAAACTAACAAACCAACAAACCAACAAACCAACAAACCAACAAGCCAACAAGCCAACAAACCAACAAACCAACAAACCAACAAACCAACAAACCAGCAAGCCAACAAACCAACAAACCAACATACCAACAAACCAACAAACCAACAAACCAACAAACCAACAAACTAACAAACCAACAAACTAACATAGCAACAAGAGAACATAGCAACAAAAGAACAAACCAACAAACCAACAAACCAGCAAACCAACATACTAACAAACCAACAAACCAACAAACCAACAAACCAACAAACCAACAAACCAACAAACCAACAAACCAACAAACCAACAAACCAACAAACCAACAAACCAACAAACCAACAAACCAACAAACCAACAAACCAACAAACCAACAAACCAACAAACCAACAAACCAACAAACCAACAAACCAACAAACCAACAAACCAACAAACCAACAAACCAACAAACCAACAAACCAACAAAACAACAAACCAACAAACCAACAAACCAACAAACCAACAAACCAACAAACCAACATACCATCAAACCAACAAACCAACAAACCAACAAACAACAAACCAACAATCCAACAAACCAACAAACCAACAAACCAAAAAACCAACAAACCAACAAACCAACAAACCAACAAACCAATAAACCAATAAACCAACAAACCAACAAACCAACAAACCAACAAACCAACAAACCAACAAACCAACAAACCAACAAACCAACAAACCAACAAACCAACAAACCAACAAACCAACAAACCAACAAACCAACAAACAAACAAACCAACAAACCAACAAACCAACAAAGCAACAAACCAAAAAACCAACAAACAACAAACCAACAAAAGAACAAGCCAATAAACCAACAAACCAACAAACCAACAAACCAACAAAAAAACAAACCAACAAACCAATAAACCAACAAACCAATAAACCAACAAACCAACTAACCAACAAACCAACAAACCAACAAAAGAACAAGCCAACAAACCAACAAACCAACAAACCAACAAACCATCAAACCAGCAAACCAACAAACCAACAAACCAACACCCCAACAAACCAACAAACCAACAAACCAACAAACCAACAAACCAACAAGCCAACATAGCAACAAACCAACAAACCAACAAACCAACAAACCAACTAACCAACAAACCAAAAAACCAACAAATTAACAAACCAACAAACCAACAAAAGAACAAGCCAACAAACCAACAAACCAACAAACCAACAACCCAACAAACCAACAAACCAAAAAACCAACAAACCAACAAACCAACGAACCAACAAACCAACAAACTAACAAACCAACAAACCAACAAACCAACAAACTAACAAACCAACAAACCAACATAGCAACAAAAGAACGTAGCAACAAAAGAACAAGCCAACAAACCAACAAACCAACAAACCAACAACCCAACAAACCAACAAACCAACAAACCAACAAACCAACAAACCAACAAACCAACAAACCAACAAACCAACAAACCAACAAAGCAACAAATCAACAAACCAACAAACTAACAAACCAACAAACCAACAAACCAACAAACCAACAAACCAACAACCCAACAAACCAACAAACCAACAAACCAACAAACCAACAAACCAACAAACCAACAATCCAACAAACCAACAAACCATTAAACTAACAAACCAACAAACCAACATAGCAACAAAATGCCATAGCAACAAAAGAACAAACCAACAAACCAACAAACCAACAAATCAACAAACCAACAAACTAACAAACCAACAAACCAACAAACAAACAAACCAATAAACTAACAAACCAACAAACCAACAAACCAACAAACCAAAAAATCAACAAACCAATAAACCAACAAACCAACAAACCAACAAAGCAACAAACCAACAAAACAACAAACCAACAAAACAACAAACCAACAAACCAACAAACCAACAAACCAACAAACCAACAAACCAACAAACCAACAAATCAACAAACCAACAAACCAACAAACCAACAAACCAACAAACCAACAAACCAACAAACCAACAAGCCAACAAACCAACAAACCAACAAACCAACAAACCAACAAACCAACAAACCAACAAACCAGCAAACCAACAAACCAACAAACCAACAAAACAACAAACCAACAAAACAACAAACCAACAAACCAACAAACCAACAAACCAACAAACCAACAAACCAACAAACCAACAAATCAACAAACCAACAAACCAACAAACCAACAAACCAACAAACCAACAAACCAACAAACCAACAAACCAACAAACCAACAAACTAACAAACCAACATAACAACAAAAGAACATAGCAACAAAAGAACAAGCCAACAAACCAGCACACCAACAAACCAACAAACTATCAAACCAACAAACCAACAAACCAACAAACCAACAAACGAACAAATCAACAAACCAATAAACCAACAAACCAACAAAGCAACAAACCAACAAACCAATAAACCAACAAACCAACAAACCAACAAACCAACAGACCAACAAACCAACAAACCAACAAACCAACAAACCAACAAACCAACAAACCAACAAACCAACAAACCAACAAACCAACAAACCAACAAACGAACAAACCAACAAACCAACAAACCAACAAACCAGCAAACCAACAAACCAACAAACCAACAAACCAACAAACCAACAAATCAACAAACCAACAAACTAACAAACCAACAAACCAACAAACCAACAAACCAACAAACCAACAAACCAACAAACCAACAAACCAACATACCAACATACCAACAAACCAACAAACCAACAAACCAACAAACCAACAAACCAACAAACCAACAAACCAACAAACCAACAAACCAACAAACCAACATAGCAACAAAATGACAAGCCAACAAACCAACAAACCAACAAACTAACAAACTAACAAACCAACAAAACAACAAACCAACAAACCAACAAACCAACAAACCAACAAACCAAAAAACCAACAAACCAACAAACCAACAAACCAACAAACCGACAAACCAACAAACCAACAAACCAACAAACCAACAAACCAACAAACAAACAAACCAACAAACCAACAAACCAACAAAGCAACAAACCAAAAAACCAACAAACAACAAACCAACAAAAGAACAAGCCAATAAACCAACAAACCAACAAACCAACAAACCAACAAAAAAACAAACCAACAAACCAATAAACCAACAAACCAATAAACCAACAAACCAACTAACCAACAAACCAACAAACCAACAAAAGAACAAGCCAACAAACCAACAAACCAACAAACCAACAAACCATCAAACCAGCAAACCAACAAACCAACAAACCAACACCCCAACAAACCAACAAACCAACAAACCAACAAACCAACAAAACAACAAGCCAACATAGCAACAAACCAATAAACCAACAAACCAACAAACCAACTAACCAACAAACCAACAAACCAACAAATTAACAAACCAACAAAAGAACAAGCCAACAAACCAACAAACCAACAAACCAACAACCCAACAAACCAACAAACCAAAAAACCAACGAACCAATAAACCAACAAACCAACAAACTAACAAACCAACAAACCAACATAGCAACAAAAGAACGTAGCAACAAAAGAACAAGCCAACAAACCAACAAACCAACAAACCAACAACCCAACAAACCAACAAACCAACAAACCAACAAACCAACAAACCAACAAACCAACAAACCAACAAACCAACAAAGCAACAAATCAACAAACCAACAAACTAACAAACCAACAAACCAACAAACCAACAAACCAACAAACCAACAAACCAACAACCCAACAAACCAACAAACCAACAAACCAACAAACCAACAAACGAACAAACCAACAAACCAACAAACCAACAAACCAACAAACCAACAAACCAACAAACCAACAAACCAACAACCCAACAAACCAACAAACCAACAAACCAACAAACCAACAAACCAACAAACCAACAAACCAACAAACCAACAAACCAACAAACCAACAAACCAACAAACCAACAAGCCAACAAACCAACAAACCAACAAACCAACAAACCAACAAACCAACAAACCAACAAACCAGCAAACCAACAAACCAACAAACCAACAAAACAACAAACCAACAAAACAACAAAACAACAAACCAACAAACCAACAAACCAACAAACCAACAAACCAACAAACCAACAAACCAACAAATCAACAAACCAACAAACCAACAAACCAACAAACCAACAAACCAACAAACCAACAAACCAACAAACCAACAAACCAACAAACCAACAAACTAACAAACCAACATAGCAACAAAAGAACATAGCAACAAAAGAACAAGCCAACAAACCAGCACACCAACAAACCAACAAACTATCAAACCAACAAACCAACAAACCAACAAACGAACAAATCAACAAACCAATAAACCAACAAACCAACAAAGCAACAAACCAACAAACCAATAAACCAACAAACCAACAAACCAACAAACCAACAGACCAACAAACCAACAAACCAACAAACCAACAAACCAACAAACCAACAAAACAACAAACCAACAAACCAACAAACCAACAAACCAACAAACCAACAAACCAACAAACCAACAAACCAACAAACCAAGAAACCAACAAACCAACAAACCAACAAACCAACAAACCAACAAACCAACAAACCAACAAACCAACAAATCAACAAACCAACAAACTAACAAACCAACAAACCAACAAACCAACAAACCAACAAACCAACAAACCAACAAACCAACAAACCAACAAACCAACATACCAACATACCAACAAACCAACAAACCAACAAACCAACAAACCAACAAACCAACAAACCAACAAACCAACAAACCAACATAGCAACAAAATGACAAGCCAACAAACCAACAAACCAACAAACTAACAAACTAACAAACCAACAAAACAACAAACCAACAAACCAACAAACCAACAAACCAACAAACCGAAAAACCAACAAACCAACAAACCAACAAACCAACAAACCAACAAACCAACAAACCAACAAACCAACAAACCAACAAACAAACAAACCAACACACCAACAAACTAACAAACCAACAAACCAACAAACCAACAACCAACAAACCAACAAACCAACAAAAGAACAAGCAACAAACCAACAAATCAACAAACCAACAACCCAACAAACCAACAAACCAACAAACCAACAAACCAACAAACCAACAAACCAACAAACCAACAAACCAACAAACCAACAAACCAACAAACCAACAAACCAACAAACCAACAATACAACACACCAACAAACCAACAAAATCAACAAACCAACAAACCAACAAACCAACAGACCTACAAACCAACAAACCAACAAACCAACAAACGAACAAACCAACAAACGAACAAACCAACAAACCAACAAACCAACAAGCCAACAAATCAACAAACGAACAAACCAACAAACCAACACACCAACAAAACAACAAACCAACAAACCAATAAACCAACAAACCAACAAACCAACTAAAAAACAAACCAACCAACCAACAAACCAACAAAAGAACAAGCCAACAAACCAACAAAATAACAAACCAACAACCCAACACACCAACAAACTAACAAACCAACAAACCAACAAACCAACAAACCAACAAAACAACAAACCAACAAACCAACAAACCACCAAACCAACAAACCAACAAACTAATAAACCAACAAACCAACAAACCAACAAACCAACAAACCAACAAACCAACAAACCAACAAACCAACAAACCAACAAACCAACAAACCAACAAACCAACAAACCAACAAACCAACAAACCAACAAACCAACAGACTAACAAACCAACAAACTCACATAGCAACAAAAGAACATAGCAACAAAAGAACAAACCAACAAACCAACAAACCAACAAACCAACAAACTAACAAACCAACAAACCAACAAACCAACAAACCAACAAACCAACAAACCAACAAACCAAAAAACCAACAAACCAACAAACCAACAAACTAACAAACCAACAAACCAACAAACCAACAAACCAACAAACCAACAAACCAACAAACCAACAAACCAACAAACCAACAAACCAACAAACCAACAAACCAACAAACCAACAAACCAACAAACCAACAAACCAACAAACCAACAAACCAACAAACCAACAAACCAACAAACCAACAAACCAGCAAACCAAAAAAACCAACAAACCAACAAGCCAACAAGCCAACAAACCAACATAGCAACAAACCAATAAAACAACAACCAACAAACCAACAATCCAACAAACCAACAAACCAACAAACCAACAAACCAAAAAACCAGTAAACCAACAAACCAACAAACCAACAAACCAACAAACCAACAAACCAATAAACCAATAAACCAACAAACCAACAAACCAACAAACCAACAAACTAACAAACCAACAAACCAAAAAACCAACAAACCAACAAACCAACAAACCAAAAAACCAACAAACCAACATACCAACGAACCAACAAACCAACAAACCAACCAATAAACAAACCAACCAACCAATAAACCAGCAAACCAACAAACCAACAAACGAACAAACCATCAAACCAACAAACCAGCAAACCAACAAAACAACAAACAAACAAACCAATAAACCAACAAACCAACAAACCAACAAACCAACTAACCAACAAACCAACAGAAGAAGAAGCCAACAAACCAACAAACCAACAAACCAACAAACCAACAAACCAGCAACCAACCAACCAACAAACCAACAAACCAACAAACCAACAAACCAACAAACCAACAAACCAACAAACCAACAAACCAACAAACCAACAAACCAACAAACCAACATAGCAACAAACTAACAAACCAACAAACCAACAAGCAAACAAACCAACAAACCAACAAACCAACAAACCAATAAACCAACAAACCAACAAACCAACAAACCAACAAACCAACAAACCAACAAACCAACAAACCAACAAACCAACAAACCAACAAACCAACAAACGAACAAACCAACAAACCAACAAACCACTAAACCAACAAATCAACAAACCAACAAACCAACAAACCAACTTAGCAACAAACCAACAAACCAACAAACCAACAAGCAAACAAACTAACAAACCAACAAACCAACAAACCAACAAACCAACAAATTAACAAACCAACAAACCAACAAACCAACAAACACACAAACCAACAAACCAACAAACCAACATACCAACGAACCAACAAACCAACAAACCAACAAACCAACAAACCAACAAACCAACAAACCAACAAACCAACAAACCAACAAACCAACAAACTAACAAACCAACAAACCAACAAACCAACAAACCAACAAACCAACAACCCAACAAACCAATAAACCAATAAACCAACAAACCAACAAACTAACAAACCAATAAACCAACAAACCAACAAACCAACAAACGAACAAACCAACAAACCAACAAACCAACAAACCAACAAAACAACAAACCAACAAACAAATAAACCAACAAACCAACAAACCAACTAACCAACAAACCAACAGAAGAACAAGCCAACAAACCAACAAACAAACAAACCAACAAACCAACAAACCAGCAAACCAACAAACCAACAAGCCAACAAACCGACAAACCAACAAACCAACAAACCAACAAACCAACAAACCAACAAACCAACAAACCAACAAACCAACAAACCAACAAACCAACATAGCAACAAACCAACAAACCAACAAACCAACAAGCAAACAAACCAACAAACCAACAAACCAACAAACCAACAAACCAACAAACCAACAAACCAACAAACCAACAAACCAACAAACCAACAAACCAGCAAACCAACAAACCAACAAACCAACAAACCAACAAACCAACAAACCAACAAACCAACAAACCAACAAACGAACAAACCAACAAACCAACAAACCAACAAACCAATAAACCAATAAACCAACAAACCAACAAACCAACAAACCAACAAACCAACAAACCAGCAAACCAACAAACCAACAAACCAACACACCAACACACCAACAAACCAACAAACGAACAAGCCAACAAACCCACAAACCAACAAACCAACAAACCAACAAACCAACAAACCAACAAACCAACAAACCAACAAACCAACAAACCAACAAACCAACTAACCAACAAACCAACAAACCAACAAGCCAACAAGCCAACAAGCTAACAAACCAACAAACCAACAAACCAACAAACCAACAAACCAACAAACCAACAAACCAACAAACTAACAAACCAACAAACTAACATAGCAACAAAAGAACATAGCAACAAAGGAACAAACCAACAAACCAACAAAACAGCAAACCAACAAACTAACAAACCAACAAACCAACAAACCAACAAACCAACAAACCAACAAACCAACAAACCAACAAACCAACAAACCAACAAACCAACAAACCAACAAACCAACAAACCAACAAACCAACAAACCAACAAACCAACAAACCAACAAACCAACAAACCAACAAACCAACAAACCAACCAACCAACCAACCAACATACCAACATACCAACAAACCAACAAACGAACAAACGAACAAGCCAACAAACCCACAAACCAACAAACTAACAAACCAACAAACCAACAAACCAACAAACCACCAAACCAACAAACCAACAAACCAACAAACCAACAAACCAACAAACCAACAAACCAACAAACCAACAAACCAACAAACCAACAAACCAACAAACCAACAAACCAACAAACCAACAAACTAACAAACCAACAAACCAACAAACCAACAAACCAACAAACCAACAACCCAACAAACCAAGAAACCAATAAACCAACAAACCAACAAACTAACAAACCAATAAACCAACAAACCAACAAACCAACAAACGAACAAACCAACAAACCAACAAACCAACAAACCAACAAAACAACAAACCAACAAACAAATAAACCAACAAACCAACAAACCAACTAACCAACAAACCAACAGAAGAACAAGCCAACAAACCAACAAACAAACAAACCAACAAACCAACAAACCAGCAAACCAACAAACCAACAAGCCAACAAACCGACAAACCAACAAACCAACAAACCAACAAACCAACAAACCAACAAACCAACAAACCAACAAACCAACAAACCAACAAACCAACATAGCAACAAACCAACAAACCAACAAACCAACAAGCAAACAAACCAACAAACCAACAAACCAACAAACCAACAAACCAACAAACCAACAAACCAACAAACCAACAAACCAACAAACCAACAAACCAGCAAACCAACAAACCAACAAACCAACAAACCAACAAACCAACAAACCAACAAACCAACAAACCAACAAACGAACAAACCAACAAACCAACAAACCAACAAACCAATAAACCAATAAACCAACAAACCAACAAACCAACAAACCAACAAACCAACAAACCAGCAAACCAACAAACCAACAAACCAACACACCAACACACCAACAAACCAACAAACGAACAAGCCAACAAACCCACAAACCAACAAACCAACAAACCAACAAACCAACAAACCAACAAACCAACAAACCAACAAACCAACAAACCAACAAACCAACTAACCAACAAACCAACAAACCAACAAGCCAACAAGCCAACAAGCTAACAAACCAACAAACCAACAAACCAACAAACCAACAAACCAACAAACCAACAAACCAACAAACTAACAAACCAACAAACTAACATAGCAACAAAAGAACATAGCAACAAAGGAACAAACCAACAAACCAACAAAACAGCAAACCAACAAACTAACAAACCAACAAACCAACAAACCAACAAACCAACAAACCAACAAACCAACAAACCAACAAACCAACAAACCAACAAACCAACAAACCAACAAACTAACAAACCAACAAACCAACAAACCAACAAACCAACAAACCAACAAACCAACAAACCAACAAACCAACAAACCAACCAACCAACAAACCAACATACCAACAAACCAACAAACGAACAAACGAACAAGCCAACAAACCCACAAACCAACAAACTAACAAACCAACAAACCAACAAACCAACAAACCACCAAACCAACAAACCAACAAACCAACAAACCAACAAACCAACAAACCAACAAACCAACAAACCAACAAACCAACAAACCAACAAACCAACAAACCAACAAACCAACAAACCAACAAACCAACAAGCCAACAAACCAACAAACCAACATAGCAACAAACCAATAAAACAACAACCAACAAACCAACAATCCAACAAACCAACAAACCAACAAAACAAAAAACCAACAAACCAACAAACCAACAAACCAACAAACCAACAAACCAATAAACCAATAAACCAACAAACCAACAAACCAACAAACCAACAAACCAACAAACCAACAAACCAACAAACCAAGAAACCAACAAACTGACAAATCAACAAACCAACAAACCAACAACCAACAAACCAACAAACCAACAAAAGAACAAGCAACAAACCAACAAATCAACAAACCAACAACCCAACAAACCAACAAACCAACAAACCAACAAACCAACAAACCAACAAACCAACAAACCAACAAACCAACAAACGAACAAGCCAACAAACCCACAAACCAACAAACCAACAAACTAACAAACCAACAAACCAACAAACCAACAAACCAACAAACCAACAAACCAACAAACCAACAAACCAACAAACCAACAAACCAACAAACCAACAAACCAACAAACCAACAAACAAACAAACCAACAAACCAACAAACCAACAAACCAACAAACCAACAAACCAACAAACCAACAAACCAACAAACCAACAAACCAACAAACCAACAAACCAACGAACCAATAAACCAACAAACCAACAAGCCAACAAACCATCAAACCATCAAACCAACAAACCAACAAACCAACAAACCAACAAACCAACAAACCAACAAACCAACAAACCAACAAACAAACAAACCAACAAACCAACAAACCAACAAACCAAAAAACCAACAAACCAACAAACCAACAAACCAACAAACCACAAACCAACAAACCAACAAACAAACAAACAAACAAACCAACAAACCAACAAACCAACAAACCAACAAACCAACAAACCAACAAACCAACAAACCAACAAACCAACAAACCAACAAACCAACAAACCAACAAACCAACAAACCAACAAACCAACAAACCAACAAACCAACAAACCAACAAACCAACAAACCAACAAACCAACAAACCAACAAACCAACAAACCAACAAACCAACAAACCAACAAGCCAACAAGCCAACAAACCAACATAGCAACAAACCAATAAAACAACAACCAACAAACCAACAATCCAACAAACCAACAAAGCAACAAACCAAAAAACCAACAAACAACAAACCAACAAACCAATAAACCAATAAACCAGCAAACCAACAAACCAACAAACCAACAAACTAACAAACCAACAAACCAACAAACCAACAAACCAACAAGCCAACAAGCCAACAAACCAACAAACCAACAAACCAACAAACCAACAAACCAGCAAGCCAACAAACCAACAAACCAACATACCAACAAACCAACAAACCAACAAACCAACAAACCAACAAACTAACAAACCAACAAACTAACATAGCAACAAGAGAACATAGCAACAAAAGAAGAAACCAACAAACCAACAAACCAGCAAACCAACAAACTAACAAACCAACAAACCAACAAACCAACAAACCAACAAACCAACAAACCAACAAACCAACAAACCAACAAACCAA
Organism: Atherix ibis; assembly: GCA_958298945.1. Classification (NCBI taxonomy): domain Eukaryota; kingdom Metazoa; phylum Arthropoda; class Insecta; order Diptera; family Athericidae; genus Atherix; species Atherix ibis. Next base: position 85,356,791 of record OY282608.1, on the reverse strand, counting down.
CAAACCAACAAACCAACAAACCAACAAACCAACAAACCAACAAACCAACAAACCAACAAACCAACAAACCAACAAACCAACAAACCAACAAACCAACAAACCAACAAACCAACAAAACAACAAACCAACAAACCAACAAACCAACAAACCAACAAACCAACAAACCAACAAACCAACACACCAACAAATCAACAAACCAACAAACCAACAACCAACAAACCAACAATCCAACAAACCAACAAACCAACAAACCAAAAAACCAACAAACCAACAAACCAACAAACCAACAAACCAATAAACCAATAAACCAACAAACCAACAAACCAACAAACCAACAAACCAACAAACCAACAAACCAACAAACCAACAAACCAACAAACCAACAAACCAACAAACCAACAAACAAACAAACCAACAAACCAACAAACCAACAAAGCAACAATCCAAAAAACCAACAAACAACAAACCAACAAAAGAACAAGCCAACAAACCAACAAACCAACAAACCAACAAACCAACAAACCAGCAAACCAACAAACCAACAAACCAACAAACCAACAAACCAACAAACCAACAAACCAACAAACCAACAAACCAACAAACCAACAAACCAACAAACCAACAAACCAACAAACCAACAAACCAACAAACCAACAAACCAACAAACCAACAAACCAACAAAACAACAAACCAACAAACCAACAAACTAACAAACCAACAAACCAACAAACCAATACACCAACAAACCAACAAACCAACAAACCAACAAACCAACAACCAACAAACCAACAAACCAATAAACCAACAAACCAACAAACCAACAAACCAACAAACCAACAAACCAACAAACCAACAAACCAACAAACCAACAAACCAACAAACCAAAAAACCAACAAACAACAAACCAACAAACCAATAAACCAATAAACCAGCAAACCAACAAACCAACAAACCAACAAACTAACAAACCAACAAACCAACAAACCAACAAACCAACAAGCCAACAAGCCAACAAACCAACAAACCAACAAACCAACAAACCAACAAACCAGCAAGCCAACAAACCAACAAACCAACATACCAACAAACCAACAAACCAACAAACCAACAAATAAACAAACCAACAAACCAAGAAACCAACAAACCAACAAACCAACAAACCAACAAACCAACAAACCAACAAACCAACAAACCAACAAACCAACAAACCAACAAACCAACAAACCAACAAACCAACAAACCAACAAACCAACAAACCAACAAACCAACAAACCAACAAACCAACAAACCAACAAACCAACAAACCAACAAACCAACAAACCAACAAACCAACAAACCAACAAACCAAGAAACCAAGAAACCAACAAATTAATAAACCAACAAAAGAACAAGCCAACAAACCAACAAACCAACAAACCAACAACCCAACAAACCAACAAACCAACAAACCAACAAACCAACAAGCCAACAAACCAACAAACCAACAAACCAACAAACTAACAAACCAACAAACCAACAAACCAACATACTAACAAACCAACAACCCAACATAGCAACAAAAGAACATAGCAACAAAAGAACAAGCCAACAACCCAACAAACCAACAAACCAACAAACCAACAAACCAACAAACCAACAAACGAACAAGCCAACAAACCCACAAACCAACAAACCAACAAACTAACAAACCAACAAACCAACAAACAAACAAACCAACAAACCAACAAACCAACAAACCAACAAACCAACAAACCAACAAACCAACAAACCAACAAACCAACAAACCAACAAACCAACAAACCAACAAACCAACAAACCAACAAACCAACAAAACAACAAACCAACAAACCAACAAACCAACAAACCAACAAACCAACAAACCAACAAACCAACAAACCAACAAACCAACAAACTAACATAGCAACAAAAGAACATAGCAACAAAAGAACAAACCAACAAACCAACAAACCAGCAAACCAGCAAACCAACAAACTAACAAACCAACAAACCAACAAACCAACAAACCAACAAACCAACAAACCAACAAACCAACAAACCAATAAACCAACAAACCAACAAGCCAACAAACCAACAAACCAACAAACCAACAAACCAACAAACCAACAAACCAACAAACCAACAAACCAACAAACCAACAAACCAACAAACCAACAAACCAACAAACCAACAAACCAACAAACCAACAAACCAACAAACCAACAAACAAACAAACCAACAAACCAACAAACCAACAAACCAACAAACCAACAAACCAACAAACCAACAAACCAACAAACCAACAAACAAACAAACCAACAAACCAACAAACCAACAAACCAACAAACCAACAAACCAACAAACCAACAAACCAACAAACCAACAAACCAACAAACCAACAAACCAACAAGCCAACAAGCCAACAAACCAACATAGCAACAAACCATTAAAACAACAACCAACAAACCAACAATCCAACAAACCAACAAAGCAACAAACCAAAAAACCAACAAACAACAAACCAACAAACCAATAAACCAATAAACCAGCAAACCAACAAACCAACAAACCAACAAACTAACAAACCAACAAACCAACAAACCAACAAACCAACAAGCCAACAAGCCAACAAACCAACAAACCAACAAACCAACAAACCAACAAACCAACAAACCAGCAAGCCAACAAACCAACAAACCAACATACCAACAAACCAACAAACCAACAAACCAACAAACCAACAAACTAACAAACCAACAAACTAACATAGCAACAAGAGAACATAGCAACAAAAGAACAAACCAACAAACCAACAAACCAACAAACCAGCAAACCAACAAACTAACAAACCAACAAACCAACAAACCAACAAACCAACAAACCAACAAACCAACAAACCAACAAACCAACAAACCAACAAACCAACAAACCAACAAACCAACAAACCAACAAACCAACTAACCAACAAACCAACAAACCAACAAACCAACAAACCAACAAACCAACAAACCAACAAACCAACAAACCAACAAACCAACAAACCAACAAACCAACAAACCAACAAACCAACAAACCAACAAACCAACAAACCAACAAAACAACAAACCAACAAACCAACAAACTAACAAACCAACAAACCAACAAACCAACACACCAACAAACCAACAAACCAACAAACCAACAACCAACAAACCAACAATCCAACAAACCAACAAACCAACAAACCAAAAAACCAACAAACCAACAAACCAACAAACCAACAAACCAATAAACCAATAAACCAACAAACCAACAAACCAACAAACCAACAAACCAACAAACCAACAAACCAACAAACCAACAAACCAACAAACCAACAAACCAACAAACCAACAAACCAACAAACCAACAAAGCAACAAACCAAAAAACCAACAAACAACAAACCAACAAAAGAACAAGCCAACAAACCAACAAACCAACAAACCAACAAACCAACAAACCAGCAAACCAACAAACCAACAAACCAGCAAACCAACAAACCAACAAACCAACAAACCAACAAACCAACAAACCAACAAACCAACAAACCAACAAACCAACAAACCAACAAACCAACAAACCAACAAACCAACAAACCAACAAACCAACAAACCAACAAACTAACAAACCAACAAACCAACAAAACAACAAACCAACAAACCAACAAACCAACAAACCAACAAACCAACAAACCAACAAACCAACAAACCAACACACTAACAAACCAACAAACCAACAAACCAACAAACCAACAAACCAACAAACCAACAAACCAATAAACCAACAAACCAACAAACCAACAAACCAACAAACCAACAAACCAACAAACCAACAAACCAACAAACCAACAAACCAACAAACCAACAAACCAACAAACCAAAAAACCAACAAACAACAAACCAACAAACCAATAAACCAATAAACCAGCAAACCAACAAACCAACAAACCAACAAACTAACAAACCAACAAACCAACAAACCAACAAACCAACAAGCCAACAAGCCAGCAAACCAACAAACCAACAAACCAACAAACCAACAAACCAGCAAGCCAACAAACCAACAAACCAACATACCAACAAACCAACAAACCAACAAACCAACAAATAAACAAACCAACAAACCAACAAACCAACAAACCAACAAACCAACAAACCAACAAACCAACAAACCAACAAACCAACAAACCAACAAACCAACAAACCAACAAACCAACAAACCAACAAACCAACAAACCAACAAACCAACAAACCAACAAACCAACAAACCAACAAACCAACAAACCAACAAACCAACAAACCAACAAACCAACAAACCAACAAACCAACAAACCAACAAACCAACAAACCAACAAACCAACAAACCAACAAACCAACAAACCAACAAACCAACAAACCAACAAACCAACAAACTAACATAGCAACAAAAGAACATAGCAACAAAAGAACAAACCAACAAACCAACAAACCAGCAAACCAGCAAACCAACAAACCAACAAACTAACAAACCAACAAACCAACAAACCAACAAACCAACAAACCAACAAACCAATAAACCAACAAACCAACAAGCCAACAAACCAACAAACCAACAAACCAACAAACCAACAAACCAACAAACCAACAAACCAACAAACCAACAAACCAACAAACCAACAAACCAACAAACCAACAAACCAACAAACCAACAAACCAACAAACCAACAAACAAACAAACCAACAAACCAACAAACCAACAAACCAACAAACCAACAAACCAACAAACCAACAAACCAACAAACCAACAAACCAACAAACCAACAAACCAACAAACAAACAAACCAACAAACCAACAAACCAACAAACCAACAAACCAACAAACCAACAAACTAACAAACCAACAAACTAACATAGCAACAAGAGAACATAGCAACAAAAGAACAAACCAACAAACCAACAAACCAACAAACCAACAAACCAACAACCAACAAACCAACAATCCAACAAACCAACAAACCAACAAACCAAAAAACCAACAAACCAACAAACCAACAAACCAACAAACCAATAAACCAATAAACCAACAAACCAACAAACCAACAAACCAACAAACCAACAAACCAACAAACCAACAAACCAACAAACCAACAAACCAACAAACCAACAAACCAACAAACCAACAAACCAACAAACCAACAAAGCAACAAACCAAAAAACCAACAAACAACAAACCAACAAAAGAACAAGCCAACAAACCAACAAACCAACAAACCAACAAACCAACAAACCAGCAAACCAACAAACCAACAAACCAGCAAACCAACAAACCAACAAACCAACAAACCAACAAACCAACAAACCAACAAACCAACAAACCAACAAACCAACAAACCAACAAACCAACGAACCAACAAACCAACAAACCAACAAACCAACAAACCAACAAACCAACAAACCAACAAACCAACAAACCAACAAACCAACAAACCAACAAACCAACAAACCAACAAACCAACAAACCAACAAACCAACAAACCAACAAACTAACATAGCAACAAAAGAACATAGCAACAAAAGAACAAACCAACAAACCAACAAACCAGCAAACCAGCAAACCAACAAACCAACAAACTAACAAACCAACAAACCAACAAACCAACAAACCAACAAACCAACAAACCAATAAACCAACAAACCAACAAGCCAACAAACCAACAAACCAACAAACCAACAAACCAACAAACCAACAAACCAACAAACCAACAAACCAACAAACCAACAAACCAACAAACCAACAAACCAACAAACCAACAAACCAACAAACCAACAAACCAACAAACCAACAAACAAACAAACCAACAAACCAACAAACCAACAAACCAACAAACCAACAAACCAACAAACCAACAAACCAACAAACCAACAAACCAACAAACCAACAAACAAACAAACCAACAAACCAACAAACCAACAAACCAACAAACCAACAAACCAACAAACTAACAAACCAACAAACTAACATAGCAACAAGAGAACATAGCAACAAAAGAACAAACCAACAAACCAACAAACCAACAAACCAACAAACCAACAACCAACAAACCAACAATCCAACAAACCAACAAACCAACAAACCAAAAAACCAACAAACCAACAAACCAACAAACCAACAAACCAATAAACCAATAAACCAACAAACCAACAAACCAACAAACCAACAAACCAACAAACCAACAAACCAACAAACCAACAAACCAACAAACCAACAAACCAACAAACCAACAAACCAACAAACCAACAAACCAACAAAGCAACAAACCAAAAAACCAACAAACAACAAACCAACAAAAGAACAAGCCAACAAACCAACAAACCAACAAACCAACAAACCAACAAACCAGCAAACCAACAAACCAACAAACCAGCAAACCAACAAACCAACAAACCAACAAACCAACAAACCAACAAACCAACAAACCAACGAACCAACAAACCAACAAACCAACAAACCAACAAACCAACAAACCAACAAACCAACAAACCAACAAACTAACAAACCAACAAACCAACAAAACAACAAACCAACAAACCAACAAACCAACAAACCAACAAACCAACAAACCAACAAACCAACAAACCAACAAACCAACACACTAACAAACCAACAAACCAACAAACCAACAAACCAACAAACCAACAAACCAACAAACCAATAAACCAACAAACCAACAAACCAACAAACCAACAAACCAACAAACCAACAAACCAACAAACCAACAAACCAACAAACCAACAAACCAACAAAACAACAAACCAACAAACCAACAAACCAAAAAACCAACAAACAACAAACCAACAAACCAATAAACCAATAAACCAGCAAACCAACAAACCAACAAACCAACAAACTAACAAACCAACAAACCAACAAACCAACAAACCAACAAGCCAACAAGCCAGCAAACCAACAAACCAACAAACCAACAAACCAACAAACCAGCAAGCCAACAAACCAACAAACCAACATACCAACAAACCAACAAACCAACAAACCAACAAATAAACAAACCAACAAACCAACAAACCAACAAACCAACAAACCAACAAACCAACAAACCAACAAACCAACAAACCAACAAACCAATAAACCAACAAACCAACAAACCAACAAACCAACAAACCAACAAACCAACAAACCAACAAACCAACAAACCAACAAACCAACGAACCAACAAACCAACAAACCAACAAACCAACAAACCAACAAACCAACAAACCAACAAACCAACAAACCAACAAACCAACAAACCAACAAACCAACAAACCAACAAACCAACAAACCAACAAACCAACAAACCAACAAAACAACAAACCAACAAACCAACAAACCAACAAACCAACAAACCAACAAACCAACAAACCAACACACCAACAAACCAACAAACTAACATAGCAACAAAAGAACATAGCAACAAAAGAACAAACCAACAAACCAACAAACCAGCAAACCAGCAAACCAACAAACCAACAAACTAACAAACCAACAAACCAACAAACCAACAAACCAACAAACCAACAAACCAACAAACCAACAAACCAATAAACCAACAAACCAACAAGCCAACAAACCAACAAACCAACAAACCAACAAACCAACAAACCAACAAACCAACAAACCAACAAACCAACAAACCAACAAACCAACAAACCAACAAACCAACAAACCAACAAACCAACAAACCAACAAACTAACAAACCAACAAACCAACAAACCAACAAACCAACAAACCAACAAACCAACAAACCAACAAACCAACAAACCAACAAACCAACAAACCAACAAACAAACAAACCAACAAACCAACAAACCAACAAACCAACAAACCAACAAACCAACAAACCAACAAACTAACAAACCAACAAACTAACATAGCAACAAGAGAACATAGCAACAAAAGAACAAACCAACAAACCAACAAACCAGCAAACCAACAAACTAACAAACCAACAAACCAACAAACCAACAAACCAACAAACCAACAAACCAACAAACCAACAAACCAACAAACCAACAAAGCAACAAACCAACAAACCAACAAACCAACAAACCAACAAACCAACAAACCAACAAACCAACAAACCAACAAACCAACAAACCAACAAACCAACAAACCAACCAACCAACAAACCAACAAACCAACAAACCACCAAAACAACAAACCAACAAGCCAACAAACTAACAAACCAACAAACCAACAAACCAACACACCAACAAACCAACATACCAACAAACCAACAACCAACAAACCAACAATCCAACAAACCAACAAATCAACAAACCAAAAAACCAACAAACCAACAAACCAACAAACCAACAAACCAATAAACCAATAAACCAACAAACCAACAAACCAACAAACCAACAAACCAACAAACCAACAAACCAACAAACCAACAAACCAACAAACCAACAAACCAACAAACCAACAAACCAACAAACAAACAAACCAACAAACCAACAAACCAACAAACCAACAAAGCAACAAACCAAAAAACCAACAAACAACAAACCAACAAAAGAACAAGCCAACAAACCAACAAACCAACAAACCAACAAACCAACAAACCAGCAAACCAACAAACCAACAAACCAACAAACCAACAAACCAACAAACCAACAAACCAACAAACCAACAAACCAACAAACCAACAAACCAACAAATCAACAAACCAACAAACCAACAAACCAACAAACCAACAAACCAACAAACCAACAAACCAACAAAACAACAAACCAACAAACCAACAAACCAACAAACCAACAAACCAACAAACCAACAAACCAACAAACCAACACACTAACAAACCAACAAACCAACAAACCAACAAACCAACAAACCAACAAACCAACAAACCAATAAACCAACAAACCAACAAACCAACAAACCAACAAACCAACAAACCAACAAACCAACAAACCAACAAACCAACAAACCAACAAACCAACAAACCAAAAAACCAACAAACAACAAACCAACAAACCAATAAACCAATAAACCAGCAAACCAACAAACCAACAAATTAACAAACCAACAAACCAACAAACCAACAAACCAACAAGCCAACAAGCCAGCAAACCAACAAACCAACAAACCAACAAACCAACAAACCAGCAAGCCAACAAACCAACCAACCAACATACCAACAAACCAACAAAACAACAAACCAACAAACCAACAAACCAACAAACCAACAAACCAACAAACCAACAAACCAACAAACCAACACACCAACAAACCAACAAACTAACATAGCAACAAAAGAACATAGCAACAAAAGAACAAACCAACAAACCAACAAACCAGCAAACCAGCAAACCAACAAACTAACAAACCAACAAACCAACAAACCAACAAACCAACAAACCAACAAACCAACAAACCAATAAACCAACAAACCAACAAGCCAACAAACCAACAAACCAACAAACCAACAAGCCAACAAGCCAGCAAACCAACAAACCAACAAACCAACAAACCAACAAACCAGCAAGCCAACAAACCAACCAACCAACAAACCAACAAACCAACAAACCAACAAACCAACAAACCAACAAACCGACAAACCAACAAACAAACAAACCAACAAACCAACAAACCAACAACCCAACAAACCAACAAACCAACAAACCAACAAACCAACAAACCAACAAATCAACAAACAAACAAACCAACAAACCAACAAACCAACAAACCAACAAACCAACAAACCAACAAACTAACAAACCAACAAACTAACATAGCAACAAGAGAACATAGCAACAAAAGAACAAACCAACAAACCAACAAACCAGCAAACCAACAAACTAACAAACCAACAAACCAACAAACCAACAAACCAACAAACCAACAAACCAACAAACCAACAAACCAACAAACCAACAAACCAACAAACCAACAAACCAACAAACCAACAAACCAACAAACCCACAAACCAACAAACCAACAAACCAACAAACCAACAAACCAACAAACCAACAAACCAACAAACCAACAAACCAACAAACCAACAAACCAACAAACCAACAAACCACCAAAACAACAAACCAACAAGCCAACAAACTAACAAACCAACAAACCAACAAACCAACACACCAACAAACCAACATACCAACAAACCAACAACCAACAAACCAACAATCCAACAAACCAACAAACCAACAAACCAAAAAACCAAAAAACCAACAAACCAACAAACCAACAAACCAATAAACCAATAAACCAACAAACCAACAAACCAACAAACCAACAAACCAACAAACCAACAAACCAACAAACCAACAAACCAACAAACCAACAAACCAACAAACCAACAAACCAACAAACAAACAAACCAACAAACCAACAAACCAACAAACCAACAAAGCAACAAACCAAAAAACCAACAAACAACAAACCAACAAAAGAACAAGCCAACAAACCAACAAACCAACAAACCAACAAACCAACAAACCAGCAAACCAACAAACCAACAAACCAACAAACCAACAAACCAACAAACCAACAAACCAACAAACCAACAAACCAACAAACCAACAAACCAACAAACCAACAAACCAACAAACCAACAAACCAACAAACCAACAAACCAACAAACCAACACACTAACAAACCAACAAACCAACAAACCAACAAACCAACAAACCAACAAACCAACAAACCAATAAACCAACAAACCAACAAACCAACAAACCAACAAACCAACAAACCAACAAACCAACAAACCAACAAACCAACAAACCAACAAACCAACAAACCAAAAAACCAACAAACAACAAACCAACAAACCAATAAACCAATAAACCAGCAAACCAACAAACCAACAAACTAACAAACCAACAAACCAACAAACCAACAAACCAACAAGCCAACAAGCCAGCAAACCAACAAACCAACAAACCAACAAACCAACAAACCAGCAAGCCAACAAACCAACCAACCAACATACCAACAAACCAACAAAACAACAAACCAACAAACCAACAAACCAACAAACCAACAAACCAACAAACCAACAAACCAACAAACCAACACACCAACAAACCAACAAACTAACATAGCAACAAAAGAACATAGCAACAAAAGAACAAACCAACAAACCAACAAACCAGCAAACCAGCAAACCAACAAACTAACAAACCAACAAACCAACAAACCAACAAACCAACAAACCAACAAACCAACAAACCAATAAACCAACAAACCAACAAGCCAACAAACCAACAAACCAACAAACCAACAAGCCAACAAGCCAGCAAACCAACAAACCAACAAACCAACAAACCAACAAACCAGCAAGCCAACAAACCAACCAACCAACAAACCAACAAACCAACAAACCAACAAACCAACAAACCAACAAACCGACAAACCAACAAACAAACAAACCAACAAACCAACAAACCAACAACCCAACAAACCAACAAACCAACAAACCAACAAACCAACAAACCAACAAACTAACAAACAAACAAACCAACAAACCAACAAACCAACAAACCAACAAACCAACAAACCAACAAACTAACAAACCAACAAACTAACATAGCAACAAGAGAACATAGCAACAAAAGAACAAACCAACAAACCAACAAACCAGCAAACCAACAAACTAACAAACCAACAAACCAACAAACCAACAAACCAACAAACCAACAAACCAACAAACCAACAAACCAACAAACCAACAAACCAACAAACCAACAAACCAACAAACCAACAAACCAACAAACCCACAAACCAACAAACCAACAAACCAACAAACCAACAAACCAACAAACCAACAAACCAACAAACCAACAAACCAACAAACCAACAAACCAACAAACCAACAAACCACCAAAACAACAAACCAACAAGCCAACAAACTAACAAACCAACAAACCAACAAACCAACACACCAACAAACCAACATACCAACAAACCAACAACCAACAAACCAACAATCCAACAAACCAACAAACCAACAAACCAAAAAACCAAAAAACCAACAAACCAACAAACCAACAAACCAATAAACCAATAAACCAACAAACCAACAAACCAACAAACCAACAAACCAACAAACCAACAAACCAACAAACCAACAAACCAACAAACCAACAAACCAACAAACCAACAAACCAACAAACCAACAAACCAACAAACCAACAAACAAACAAACCAACAAACCAACAAACCAACAAACCAACAAAGCAACAAACCAAAAAACCAACAAACAACAAACCAACAAAAGAACAAGCCAACAAACCAACAAACCAACAAACCAACAAACCAACAAACCAGCAAACCAACAAACCAACAAACCAACAAACCAACAAACCAACAAACCAACAAACCAACAAACCAACAAACCAACAAACCAACAAACCAACAAACCAACAAACCAACAAACCAACAAACCAACAAACCAACAAACCAACAAACCAACAAAACAACAAACCAACAAACCAACAAACCAACAAACCAACAAACCAACAAACCAACAAACCAACAAACCAACACACTAACAAACCAACAAACCAACAAACCAACAAACCAACAAACCAACAAACCAACAAACCAATAAACCAACAAACCAACAAACCAACAAACCAACAAACCAACAAACCAACAAACCAACAAACCAACAAACCAACAAACCAACAAACCAACAAACCAAAAAACCAACAAACAACAAACCAACAAACCAATAAACCAATAAACCAGCAAACCAACAAACCAACAAACTAACAAACCAACAAACCAACAAACCAACAAACCAACAAGCCAACAAGCCAGCAAACCAACAAACCAACAAACCAACAAACCAACAAACCAGCAAGCCAACAAACCAACCAACCAACATACCAACAAACCAACAAACCAACAAACCAACAAATAAACAAACCAACAAACCAACAAACCAACAAACCAACAAACCAACAAACCAACAAACCAACAAACAAACAAACCAACAAACCAACAAACCAACAAACCAACAAACCAACAAACCAACAAACCAACAAACCAACAAACCAACAAACCAACAAACCAACAAACCAACAAACCAACAAACCAACAAAACAACAAACCAACAAACCAACAAACCAACAAACCAACAAACCAACAAACCAACAAACCAACACACCAACAAACCAACAAACCAACAAACCAACAAACCAACAACCAACAAACCAACAATCCAACAAACCAACAAACCAACAAACCAAAAAACCAACAAACCAACAAACCAACAAACCAACAAACCAATAAACCAATAAACAACAAACCAACAAACCAACAAACCAACAAACCAACAAACCAACAAACCAACAAACCAACAAACCAACAAACCAACAAACAAACAAACCAACAAACCAACAAACCAACAAACCAACAAACCAACAAACCAACAAACCAACAAACCAACAAACCAACAAACCAACAAACCAATAAACCAACAAACCAACAAACCAACAAACCAACAAACCAACAAACCAACAAACCAACAAACCAACAAACCAACAAACCAAAAAACCAACAAACAACAAACCAACAAACCAATAAACCAAAAAACCAGCAAACCAACAAACCAACAAACTAACAAACCAACAAACCAACAAACCAACAAACCAACAAGCCAACAAGCCAGCAAACTAACAAACCAACAAACCAACAAACCAACAAACCAACAAACCAACAAACCAACAACCAACAAACCAACAATCCAACAAACCAACAAACCAACAAACCAAAAAACCAACAAACCAACAAACCAACGAACCAGCAAACCAATAAACCAATAAACCAACAAACCAACAAACCAACAAACCAACAAACCAACAAACCAACAAACCAACAAACCAACAAACCAACAAAAAAACAAACCAACAAACCAACAAACCAACAAACCAACAAACCAACAAACCAACAAACCAACAAACCAACAAACCAACAAACCAACAAACCAACAAACCAACAAACCAACAAACCAACAAACCAACAAACCAATAAACCAACAAACCAACAAACCAACAAACCAACAAACCAACAAACCAACAAACCAACAAACCAACAAACCAACAAACCAACAAACCAACAAACCAACAAACCAACAAACCAAAAAACCAACAAACACCAAACCAACAAACCAATAAACCAATAAACCAGCAAACCAACAAACCAACAAACTAACAAACCAACAAACCAACAAACCAACAAACCAACAAGCCAACAAGCCAGCAAACCAACAAACCAACAAACCAACAAACCAACAAACCAACAAACCAACAAACCAACAAACCAACAAACCAACAAACCAACAAAACAACAAACCAACAAACCAACAAACCAACAAACCAACAAACCAACAAACCAACAAACCAACAAACCAACAAACCAACACACCAACAAACCAACAAACCGACAAACCAACAAACCAACAAACCAACAAACCAACAAACCAATAAACCAACAAACCAACAAACCAACAAACCAACAAACCAACAAACCAACAAACCAACAAACCAACAAACCAACAAACCAACAAACCAACAAACCAACAAACCAACAAACCAACAAACCAACAAACCAAAAAACCAACAAACAACAAACCAACAAACCAATAAACCAATAAACCAGCAAAACCAACAAACCAACAAACTAACAAACCAACAAACCAACAAACCAACAAACCGACAAACCAACAAGCCAACAAGCCAGCAAACCAACAAACCAACAAACCAACAAACCAACAAACCAGCAAGCCAACAAACCAACAAACCAACATACCAACAAACCAACAAACCAACAAACCAACAAATAAACAAACCAACAAAACAACAAACCAACAAACCAACAAACCAACAAACCAACAAACCAACAAACCAACAAACCAACAAACCAACAAACCAACAAACCAACAAACCAACAAACCAACAAACCAACAAACCAACAAACCAATAAACCAACAAACCAACAAACCAACAAACCAACAAACCAACAAACCAACAAACCAACAAACCAACAAACCAACAAACCAACAAACCAACAAACCAACAAACCAACAAACCAACAAAACAACAAACCAACAAACCAACAAACCAACAAACCAACAAACCAACAAACCAACAAACCAACACACCAACAAACCAACAAACCAACAAACCAACAACCAACAAACCAACAATCCAACAAACCAACAAACCAACAAACCAAAAAACCAACAAACCAACAAACCAACATACCAACAAACCAATAAACCAATAAACCAACAAACCAACAAACCAACAAACCAACAAACCAACAAACTAACAAACCAACAAACCAACAAACCAACAAACCAACAAACCAACAAACCAACAAACAAACAAACCAACAAACCAACAAACCAACAAACCAACAAACCAACAAACCAACAAACCAACAAACCAACAAACCAACAAACCAACAAACCAACAAACCAACAAACCAACAAACCAACAAACCAATAAACCAACAAACCAACAAAAAAACAAACCAACAAACCAATAAACCAACAAACCAACAAACCAACAAACCAACTAACCAACAAACCAACAAACCAACAAAAGAACAAGCCAACAAACCAACAAACCAACAAACCAACAAACCAACAAACCAGCAAACCAGCAAACCAACAAACCAACAAACCAAAAAACCAGCAAACCAACAAACCAACAAACCAACAAACCAACAAACCAACAAGCCAACATAGCAACAAACCAACAAACCAACAAACCAACAAACCAACAAACCAACAAACCAACAAACCAACAAACCAACAAACCAACAAACCAACAAACCAACAAACCAACAAATTAACAAACCAACAAACCAACAAAAGAACAAGCCAACAAACCAACAAACCAACAAACCAACAACCCAACAAACCAACAAACCAACAAACCAACAAACCAACAAACCAACAAACCAACAAACCAACAAACCAACAAACCAACAAACCAACAAACCAACAAACCAACAAACTAACAAACCAACAAACCAACATAGCAACAAAAGAACATAGCAACAAAAGAACAAGCCAACAAACCAACAAACCAACAAACCAACAAACCAACAAACCAACAACCCAACAAACCAACAAACCAACAAACCAACAAACCAACAAACCAACAAACTAACAAACCAACAAACCAACAAACCAACAAACCAACAAACCAACAAACCAACAAACCAACAAGTCAACAAACCAACAAACTAACAAACCAACAAACCAAGAAACCAACAAACCAACAAACCAACAAACCAACAAATTAATAAACCAACAAACCAACAAAAGAACAAGCCAACAAACCAACAAACCAACAAACCAACAACCCAACAAACCAACAAACCAACAAACCAACAAACCAACAAACCAACAAACCAACAAACTAACAAACCAACAAACCAACAAACCAACAAACCAACAAACCAACAAACCAACATAGCAACAAAAGAACATAGCAACAAAAGAACAAGCCAACAACCCAACAAACCAACAAACCAACAAACCAACAAACCAACAAACCAACAAACGAACAAGCCAACAAACCCACAAACCAACAAACCAACAAACTAACAAACCAACAAACCAACAAACAAACAAACCAACAAACCAACAAACCAACAAACCAACAAACCAACAAACCAACAAACCAACAAACCAACAAACCAACAAACCAACAAACCAACAAACCAACAAACCAACAAACCAACAAAACAACAAACCAACAAACCAACAAACCAACAAACCAACAAACCAACAAACCAACAAACCAACAAACCAACAACCAACAAACTAACATAGCAACAAAAGAACATAGCAACAAAAGAACAAACCAACAAACCAACAAACCAGCAAACCAACAAACTAACAAACCAACAAACCAACAAACCAACAAACCAACAAACCAACAAACCAACAAACCAACAAACCAACAAACCAATAAACCAACAAACCAACAAGCCAACAAACCAACAAACCAACAAACAAACAAACAAACAAACCAACAAACAAACAAACCAACAAACCAACAAACCAACAAACCAACAAACAAACAAACCAACAAACCAACAAACCAACAAACCAACAAACCAACAAACCAACAAACCAACAAACCAACAAACCAACAAACCAACAAACAAACAAACCAACAAACGAACAAACCAACAAACCAACAAACCAACAAACCAACAAACCAACAAACCAACAAACCAACAAACCAACAAACCAACAAACCAACAAACCAACAAACCAACAAACCAACAAACCAACAAACCAACAAACCAACAAAACAACAAACAACAAACCAACAAACCAATAAACCAATAAACCAGCAAACCAACAAACCAACAAACCAACAAACTAACAAACCAACAAACCAACAAACCAACAAACCAACAAGCCAACAAGCCAACAAACCAACAAACCAATAAACCAATAAACCAGCAAACCAACAAACCAACAAACCAACAAACTAACAAACCAACAAACCAACAAACCAACAAACCAACAAGCCAACAAGCCAACAAACCAACAATCCAACAAACCAACAAACCAACAAACCAACAAACCAACAAACCAACAAACCAACAAACCAATAAACCAACAAACCAACAAACCAACAAACCAACAAACTAACAAACCAACAAACTAACATAGCAACAAGAGAACATAGCAACAAGAGAACATAGCAACAAAAGAACAAACCAGCAAACCAACAAACTAACAAACCAACAAACCAACAAACCAACAAACCAACAAACCAACAAACCAACAAACCAACAAACCAACAAACCAACAAACCAACAAACCAACAAACCAACAAACCAACAAACCAACAAACCAACAAACCAACAAACCAACAAACCAACAAACCAACAAACCAACAAACCAACAAACCAACAAACCAACAAACCAACAAACCAACAAACCAACAAACCAACAAACCAACAAACCACCAAAACAACAAACCAACAAACCAACAAACCAACAAACCAACACACCAACAAACCAACAAACCAACAAACCAACAACCAACAAACCAACAATCCAACAAACCAACAAACCAACAAACCAACAAACCAACAAACCAACAAACCAACAAACCAACAAACCAATAAACCAATAAACCAACAAACCAAAAAACCAACAAACCAACAAACCAACAAACCAACAAACCAACAAACCAACAAACCAACAAACCAACAAACCAACAAACCAACAAACCAACAAACCAACAAACAAACAAACCAACAAACCAACAAACCAACAAACCAAAAAACCAACAAACAACAAACCAACAAAAGAACAAGCCAACAAACCAACAAACCAACAAACCAACAAACCAACAAACCAGCAAACCAACAAACCAACAAACCAACAAACCAACAAACCAACAAACCAACAAACCAACAAACCAACAAACCAACAAACCAACAAACCAACAAACCAACAAACCAACAAACCAACAAACCAACAAACCAACAAACCAACAAACCAACAAACCAACAAAACAACAAACCAACAAACCAACAAACCAACAAACCAACAAACCAACAAACCAACACACCAACAAACCAACAAACCAACAAACCAACAACCAACAAACCAACAAACCAACAAACCAATAAACCAACAAACCAACAAACCAACAAACCAACAAACCAACAAACCAACAAACCAACAAACCAACAAACCAACAAACCAACAAACCAAAAAACCAACAAACAACAAACCAACAAACCAATAAACCAATAAACCAGCAAACCAACAAACCAACAAACCAACAAACTAACAAACCAACAAACCAACAAACCAACAAACCAACAAGCCAACAAGCCAACAAACCAACAAACCAACAAACCAACAAACCAACAAACCAGCAAGCCAACAAACCAACAAACCAACATACCAACAAACCAACAAACCAACAAACCAACAAACCAACAAACCAACAAACCAACAAACCAACAAACCAACAAACCAACAAACCAACAAACCAACAAACCAACAAACCAACAAACCAACAAACCAACAAACCAACAAACCAACAAACCAACAAACCAACAAACCAACAAACCAACAAACCAACAAACCAACAAACCAACAAACCGACAAACCAACAAACCAACAAACCAACAAACCAACAAACCAACAAACCAACAAACCAACAAACCAACAAACCAACAAACCAACAAACCAACAAACCAACAAACCAACAAACCAACAAACCAACAAACCAACAAACCAACAAACCAACAAACGAACAAGCCAACAAACCCACAAACCAACAAACCAACAAACTAACAAACCAACAAACCAACAAACCAACAAACCAACAAACCAACAAACCAACAAACCAACAAACCAACAAACCAACAAACCAACAAACCAACAAACAAACAAACCAACAAACCAACAAACCAACAAACCAACAAACCAACAAACCAACAAACCAACAAACCAACAAACCAACAAACCAACAAACCAACAAACCAACAAACCAACAAAACAACAAACCAACAAACCAACAAACCAACAAACCAACAAACCAACAAACCAACAAACCAACAACCCAACAAACCAACAAACCAACAAACCAACAAACCAACAAACCAACAAACCAACAAACCAACAAACCAACAAACCAACAAACCAACAAACCAACAAACCAACAAACCAACAAACCAACAAACCAACAAACCAACAAACCAACAAACCGACAAACCAACAAACCAACAAACCAACAAAACAACAAACCAACAAACCAACAAACCAACAAACCAACAAACCAACAAACCAACAAACCAACAAACCAACAACCCAACAAACCAACAAACCAACAAACCAACAAACCAACAAACCACCAAACGAACAAGCCAACAAACCCACAAACCAACAAACTAACAAACTAACAAACCAACAAACCAACAAACCAACAAACCAACAAACAAACAAACCAACAAACCAACAAACCAACAAACAAACAAACCAACAAACCAACAAACCAACAAACCAACAAACCAACAAACCAACAAACCAACAAACCAACAAACCAACAAATCAACAAACCAACAAACCAACAAACCAACAAAACAACAAACCAACAAACCAACAAACCAACAAACCAACAAACCAACAAACCGACTAACCAACAAACCAACAAACCAACAAACTAACATAGCAACAAAAGAACATAGCAACAAAAGAACAAACCAACAAACCAACAAACCAGCAAACCAACAAACTAACAAACCAACAAACCAACAAACCAACAAACCAACAAACCAACAAACTAACAAACCAATAAACCAACAAACCAACAAACCAACAAGCCAACAAACCAACAAACCACCAAACCAACAAACCAACAAACCAACAAACCAACAAACCAACAAACCAACAAACCAACAAACCAACAAACAAACAAACCAACAAACCAACAAACCAACAAACCAACAAACCAACAAACCAACAAACCAACAAACCAACAAACCAACAAACCAACAAACCAACAAACCAACAAACAAACAAACCAACAAACCAACAAACCAACAAACCAACAAACCAACAAACCAACAAACCAACAAACCAACAAACCAACAAACCAACAAACCAACAAACCAACAAACCAACAAACCAAAAACCAACAAACCAACAAACCAACAAGCCAACAAGCCAAAAAACCAACATAGCAACAAACCAATAATACAACAACCAACAAACCAACAATCCAACAAACTAACAAACCAACAAACCAAAAAAACAACAAACAAAAAACCAACAAACCAATAAACCAATAAACCAGCAAACCAACAAACCAACAAACCAACAAACTAACAAACCAACAAACCAACAAACCAACAAACCAACAAGCCAACAAGCCAACAAACCAACAAACCAACAAACCAACAAACCAACAAACCAACAAACCAGCAAGCCAACAAACCAACAAACCAACAAACCAACAAACCAACAAACTAACAAACCAACAAACTAACATAGCAACAAGAGAACATAGCAACAAAAGAACAAACCAACAAACCAACAAACCAGCAAACCAACAAACTAACAAACCAACAAACCAACAAACCAACAAACCAACAAACCAACAAACCAACAAACCAACAAGCCAACAAGCCAACAAACCAACATAGCAACAAACCAATAAAACAACAACCAACAAACCAACAATCCAACAAAGCAACAAAGCAACAAACCAACAAACCAACAAACCAACAAACTAACAAACCAACAAACTAACATAGCAACAAGAGAACATAGCAACAAAAGAACAAACCAACAAACCAACAAACCAGCAAACCAACAAACTAACAAACCAACAAACCAACAAACCAACAAACCAACAAACCAACAAACCAACAAACCAACAAACCAACAAACCAACAAACCAACAAACCAACAAACCAACAAACCAACAAACCAACAAACCAACAAACCAACAGACCAACAAACCAACAAACCAACAAACCAACAAACCAACAAACCAACAAACCACCAAAACAACAAACCAACAAACCAACAAACCAACAAACCAGCACACCAACAAACCAACAAACCAACAAACCAACAACCAACAAACCAACAATCCAACAAACCAACAAACCAACAAACCAAAAAACCAACAAACCAACAAACCAACAAACCAACAAACCAATAAACCAATAAACCAACAAACCAACAAACCAACAAACCAACAAACCAACAAACCAACAAACCAACAAACCAACAAACCAACAAACCAACAAACCAACAAACCAACAAACCAACAAACCAACAAACAAACAAACCAACAAACCAACAAACCAACAAAGCAACAAACCAAAAAACCAACAAACAACAAACCAACAAAAGAACAAGCCAACAAACCAACACACCAACAAACCAACAAACCAACAAACCAGCAAACCAACAAACCAACAAACCAACAAACCAACAAACCAACAAACCAACAAACCAACAAACCAACAAACCAACAAACCAACAAACCAACAAACCAACAAACCAACAAACCAACAAACCAACAAACCAACAAACCAACAAACCAACAAACCAACAAACCAACAAACCAACAAAACAACAAACCAACAAACCAACAAACCAACAAACCAACAAACCAACAAACCAACAAACCAACAAACCAAGAAACCAACACACCAACACACCAACAAACCAACAAACCAACAAACCAACAACCAACAAACCAACAAACCAACAAACCAATAAACCAACAAAACAACAAACCAACAAACCAACAAACCAACAAACCAACAAACTAACAAACCAACAAACCAACAAACCAACAAACCAACAAACCAACAAACCAACAAACCAACAAACCAACAAACCAACAAACCAACAAACCAACAAACCAACAAACCAACAAACCAACAAACCAACAAACCAACAAACCAACAAACCAACAAACCAACAAAACAACAAACCAACAAACCAACAAACCAACAAACCAACAAACCAACAAACCAACAAACGAACAACCCAACAAACCAACAAACCAACAAACCAACAAACCAACAAACCACCAAACGAACAAGCCAACAAACCCACAAACCAACAAACCAACAAACTAACAAACCAACAAACCAACAAACCAACAAACCAACAAACCAACAAACCAACAAACCAACAAACCAACAAACCAACAAACCAACAAACCAACAAACAAACAAACCAACAAACCAACAAACCAACAAGCCAACAAACCAACAAACCAACAAACCAACAAACCAACAAACCAACAAATCAACAAACCAACAAACCAACAAACCAACAAAACAACAAACCAACAAACCAACAAACCAACAAACCAACAAACCAACAAACCGACAAACCAACAAACCAACAAACCAACAAACTAACATAGCAACAAAAGAACATAGCAACAAAAGAACAAACCAACAAACCAACAAACCAGCAAACCAACAAACTAACAAACCAACAAACCAACAAACCAACAAACCAACAAACCAACAAACCAACAAACTAACAAACCAATAAACCAACAAACCAACAAGCCAACAAACCAACAAACCAACAAACCAACAAACCAACAAACCAACAAACCAACAAACCAACAAACCAACAAACCAACAAACCAACAAACCAACAAACCAACAAACAAACAAACCAACAAACCAACAAACCAACAAACCAACAAACCAACAAACCAACAAACCAACAAACCAACAAACCAACAAACCAACAAACAAACAAACCAACAAACCAACAAACCAACAAACCAACAAACCAACAAACCAACAAACCAACAAACCAACAAACCAACAAACCAACAAACCAACAAACCAACAAACCAACAAACCAACAAACCAACAAACCAACAAACCAACAAACCAACAAGCCAACAAGCCAACAAACCAACAATCCAACAAACTAACAAACCAACAAACCAAAAAAACAACAAACAAAAAACCAACAAACCAATAAACCAATAAACCAGCAAACCAACAAACCAACAAACCAACAAACTAACAAACCAACAAACCAACAAACCAACAAACCAACAAGCCAACAAGCCAACAAACCAACAAACCAACAAACCAACAAACCAACAAACCAGCAAGCCAACAAACCAACAAACCAACAAACCAACAAACCAACAAACTAACAAACCAACAAACTAACATAACAACAAGAGAACATAGCAACAAAAGAACAAACCAACAAACCAACAAACCAGCAAACCAACAAACTAACAAACCAACAAACCAACAAACCAACAAACCAACAAACCAACAAACCAACAAACCAACAAGCCAACAAGCCAACAAACCAACATAGCAACAAACCAATAAAACAACAACCAACAAACCAACAATCCAACAAAGCAACAAAGCAACAAACCAAAAAACCAACAAACAACAAACCAACAAACCAATAAACCAATAAACCAGCAAACCAACAAACCAACAAACCAACAAACTAACAAACCAACAAACCAACAAACCAACAAACCAACAAGCCAACAAGCCAACAAACCAACAATCCAACAAACCAACAAACCAGCAAGCCAACAAACCAACAAACCAACATACCAACAAACCAACAAACCAACAAACCAACAAACCAACAAACTAACAAACCAACAAACTAACATAGCAACAAGAGAACATAGCAACAAAAGAACAAACCAACAAACCAACAAACCAGCAAACCAACAAACTAACAAACCAACAAACCAACAAACCAACAAACTAACAAACCAACAAACCAACAAACCAACAAACCAACAAAACCAACAAACCAACAAACCAACAAACCAACAAACCAAGAACCACAAACCAACAAACCAACAAACCAACACACCAACAAACCAACAAACCAACAAACCAACAAACCAACAAACCAACAAACCACCAAAACAACAAACCA
This sequence comes from Atherix ibis, assembly GCA_958298945.1. NCBI lineage: Eukaryota > Metazoa > Arthropoda > Insecta > Diptera > Athericidae > Atherix > Atherix ibis. The sequence continues at coordinate 85,332,302 of OY282608.1, read as the reverse complement.
ACAAACCAACAAACCAACAAACCAACACACCAACAAACCAACAAACCAACAAACCAACAACCAACAAACCAACAATCCAACAAACCAACAAACCAACAAACCAAAAAACCAACAAACCAACAAACCAACAAACCAACAAACCAATAAACCAATAAACCAACAAACCAACACACCAACAAACCAACAAACCAACAAACCAACAAACCAACAAACCAACAAACCAACAAACCAACAAACCAACAAACCAACAAACCAACAAACCAACAAACAAACAAACCAACAAACCAACAAACCAACAAAGCAACAAACCAAAAAACCAACAAACAACAAACCAACAAAAGAACAAGCCAACAAACCAACAAACCAACAAACCAACAAACCAACAAACCAGCAAACCAACAAACCAACAAACCAACAAACCAACAAACCAACAAACCAACAAACCAACAAACCAACAACCAACAAACCAACAAACCAACAAACCAACAAACCAACAAACCAACAAACCAACAAACCAACAAACCAACAAACCAACAAACCAACAAACCAACAAAACAACAAACCAACAAACCAACAAACCAACAACCCAACAAACCAACAAACCAACAAACCAAGAAACCAACACACCAACACACCAACAAACCAACAAACCAACAAACCAACAACCAACAAACCAACAAACCAACAAACCAATAAACCAACAAACCAACAAACCAACAAACCAACAAACCAACAAACCAACAAAACAACAAACCAACAAACCAACAAACCAACAAACCAACAAACCAAAAAACCAACAAACAACAAACCAACAAACCAATAAACCAATAAACCAGCAAACCAACAAACCAACAAACCAACAAACTAACAAACCAACAAACCAACAAACCAACAAACCAACAAACCAACAAGCCCACAAGCCAACAAACCAACAAACCAACAACCAACAAACCAACAAACCAGCAAGCCAACAAACCAACAAACCAACATACCAACAAACCAACAAACCAACAAACCAACAAACCAACAAACCAACAAACCAACAAACCAACAAACCAACAATCCAACAAACCAACAAACCAATAAACCACAAACCAACAAACCAACAAACCAACAAACCAACAAACCAACAAACCAACAAACCAACAAACCAACAAACCAACAAACCAACAAACCGACAAACCAACAAACCAACAAACCAACAAACCAACAAACCAACAAACCAACAAACCAACAAACCAACAAACCAACAAACCAACAAACCAACAAACCAACAAACCAACAAACCAACAACCGAACAAGCCAACAAACCCACAAACCAACAAACCAACAAACTAACAAACCAACAAACCAACAAACCAACAAACCAACAAACCAACAAACCCAACAAACCAACAAACCAACAAACCAACAAACCAACAAACAAACAAACCAACAAACCAACAAACCAACAAACCAACAAACCAACAAACCAACAAACCAATAAACCAACAAACCAACAAACCAACAAACCAACAAACCAACAAACCAACAAACCAACAAAACAACAAACCAACAAACCAACAAACCAACAAACCAACAAACCAACAAACCAACAAACCAACAAACCAACAAACCAACAAACCAACAAACCAACAAACCAACAAACCAACAAACCAACAAACCAACAAACCAACAAACCAACAAACCAACAAACCAACAAACCAACAAACCAACAAACCAACAAACCAACAAACCAACAACCAACAAACCAACAAACCAACAAACCAACAAACCAACAAACCAACAAACCAACAAACCAACAAACCAACAAACCAACAAACCAACAAACCAACAAACCAACAAACCAACAAACCAACAAACCAACAAAACAACAAACCAACAAACCAACAAACCAACAAACCAACAAACCAACAAACCAACAAACCAACAAACCAACAAACCAACAAACCAACAAACCAACAAACAAACAAACAACAAACCAACAAACCAACAAACCAACAAACCAACAAACCAACAAACCAACAAACCAACAAACCAACAAACCAACAAACCAACAAACCACAAACCAACAAACCAACAAACCAACAAACCAACAAACCAACAAACCAACAAACCAACAAACCAACAAGCCAACAAGCCAACAAACCAACAAACCCAACAAACCAACAAAGCAACAAACCAACAAACCAGCAAACCAACAAACCAACAAACCAACAAACCAACAAACCAACAAACAAACAAACCAACAAACCAACAAACCAACAAACCAACAAACCAACAAACCAACAAACCAACAAACCAACAAACCAACAAACCAACAAACCAACAAACCAACAAACCAACAAACCAACAAACCAACAAACCAACAAACCAACAAACAAACAAACCAACAAACCAACAAACCAACAAACCAACAAACCAACAAACCAACATAGCAACAAACCAATAAAACAACAACCAACAAACCAACAATCCAACAAACCAACAAACCAACAAACCAACAAACCAACAAACCAACAAACAAACAAACCAACAAACCAACAAACCAACAAACCAACAAAGCAACAAACCAACAAACCAACAAACCAACAAACCAACAAACCAACAAACCAACAAACCAACAAACAAACTAACCAACAAACCAACAAACCAACAAACCAACAAACCAACAAACCAACAAACCAACAAACCAACAAACCAACAAACCAACAAACCAACAAACCAACAAACCAACAAACAAACAAACCAACAAACCAACAAACCAACAAACCAACAAAGCAACAAACCAACAAACCAACAAACCAACGAAACCAACAAACCAACAAACCAACAAACCAACAAACCAACAAACAAACAAACCAACAAACCAACAAACCAACAAACCAACAAACCAACAAACCAACAAACCAACAAACCAACAAACCAACAAACCAACAAACCAACAAACAAACAAACCAACAAACCAACAAACCAACAAACCAACAAACCAACAAACCAACAAACCAACAAACCAACAAACCAACAAACCAACAAACCAACAAACCAACAACCAACAAACCAACAAACCAACAAACCAACAAACCAACAAACCAACAAACCAACAAACCAACAAACCAACAAACCAACAAACCAACAAGCCAACAAGCCAACAAACCAACATAGCAACAAACCAATAAAACAACAACGAACAAGCCAACAAACCAACAAACCAACAAACCAACCAACAAACCAACAAACCAGTAAGCCAACAAACCAACAAACCAACATACCAACAAACCAACAAACCAACAAACCAACAAACCAACAAACTAACAAACCAACAAACTAACATAGCAACAAGAGAACATAGCAACAAAAGAACAAACCAACAAACCAACAAACCAGCAAACCAACAAACTAACAAACCAACAAACCAACAAACCAACAAACGAACAAACCAACAAACCAACAAACCAACAAACCAACAAACCAACAAACCATCAAACCAACAAACCAACAAACCAACAAACCAACAAACCAACAAACCAACAAACCAACAAACCAACAAACCAACAAACCAACAAACCAACAAACCAACAAACCAACAAACCAACAAACCAACAAAACAACAAACCAACAAACCAACAAACCAACAAACCAACAAACCAACAAACCAACAAACCAACACACCAACACACCAACAAACCAACAAACCAACAAACCAACAAACCAACAACCAACAAACCAACAAACCAACAAACCAACAAACCAACAAACCAACAAACCAACAAACCAACAAACCAACAAACCAACAAAACAACAAACCAACAAACCAACAAACCAACAAACCAACAAACCAAGAAACCAACACACCAACACACCAACAAACCAACAAACCAACAAACCAACAACCAACAAACCAACAAACCAACAAACCAAAAACCAAAAAACCACAAACCAACAAACCAACAAACGAACAAACCAACAAAACAACAAACCAACAAACCAACAAACCAACAAACCAACAAACCAACAAACCAACAAACGAAAAAACAAACAAACAACAAACCAACAAACCAATAAACCAATAAACCAGCAAACCAACAAACCAACAAACCAACAAACTAACAAACCAACAAACCAACAAACCAACAAACCAACAAACCAACAAGCCCACAAGCCAACAAACCAACAAACCAACAAACCAACAAACCAACAAACCAACAAACCAGCAAGCCAACAAACCAACAAACCAACATACCAACAAACCAACAAACCAACAAACCAACAAACCAACAAACCAACAAACCAACAAACCAACAAACCAACAAACCAACAAACCAACAAACCAACAAACCAACAAACCAACAAACCAACAAACCAACAAACCAACAAACCAACAAACCAACAAACCAACAAACCAACAAACCAACAAACCAACAAACCAACAAACCAACAAACCAACAAACCAACAAACCAACAAACCAACAAACCAACAAACCAACAAACCAACAAACCAACAAACCAACAAACCAACAAACCAACAAACCAACAAACCAACAAACCAACAAACCAACAAACCAACAAACCAACAAACGAACAAGCCAACAAACCCACAAACCAACAAACCAACAAACCAACAAACTAACAAACCAACAAACCAACAAACCAACAAACCAACAAACCAACAAACCAACAAACCAACAAACCAACAAACCAACAAACCAACAAACAAACAAACAAACAAACCAACAAACCAACAAACCAACAAACCAACAAACCAACAAACCAACAAACCAACAACCAACCAACAAACCAACAAACCAACAAACCAACAAACCAACAACCAACAAACCAACAAACCAACAAACCAACAAAACAACAAACCAACAAACCAACAAACCAACAAACCAACAAACCAACAAACCAACAAACCAACAAACCAACAAACCAACAAACCAACAAACCAACAAACCAACAAACCAACAAATCAACAAACCAACAAACCAACAAACCAACAAACCAACAAACGAACAAACCAACAAACCAACAAACCAACAAACCAACAAACCAACAAACCAACAAACCAACAAACCAAGAAACCAACAAAACAACAAACCAACAAACCAACAAACCAACAAACCAACAAACCAACAAACCAACAAACCAACAACCCAACAAACCAACAAACCAACAAACCAACAAACCAACAAACCACCAAACGAACAAGCCAACAAACCCACAAACCAACAAACCAACAAACTAACAAACCAACAAACCAACAAACCAACAAACCAACAAACCAACAAACCAACAAACCAACAAACCAACAAACCAACAAACCAACAAACAAACAAACCAACAAACAAACAAACCAACAAACCAACAAACCAACAAACCAACAAACCAACAAACCAACAAAGCAACAACTCAACAAACCAACAAAACAACAAAACAACAAAACAACAATACAAAACAAACCAATAAACCAACAAACCAACAAACCAACAAACCAACAAACCAACAAACCAACAAACCAACAAACCAACAAACTAACATAGCAACAAAAGAACATAGCAACAAAAGAACAAACCAACAAACCAACAAACCAGCAAACCAACAAACTAACAAACCAACAAACCAACAAACCAACAAACCAACAAACCAACAAACCAACAAACCAATAAACCAACAAATTAACAAGCCAACAAACCAACAAACCAACAAACCAACAAACCAACAAACCAACAAACCAACAAACCAACAAACCAACAAACCAACAAACCAACAAACCAACAAACCAACAAACAAACAAACCAACAACCAACAAACCAACAAACAACAAACCAACAAACCAACAAACCAACAAACCAACAAACCAACAAACCAACAAACCAACAAACCAACAAACCAACAAACCAACAAACCAACAAACCAACAAACCAACAAACCAACAAACCAACAAACCAACAACCAACAAACCAACAAACCAACAAACCAACAAACCAACAAACCAACAAACCAACAAACCAACAAACCAACAAACCAACAAACCAACAAACCAACAAGCCAACAAGCCAACAAACCAACATAGCACAAACCAATAAAACAACAACCAACAAACCAACAATCGAACAAACCAACAAACCAACAAATCAAAAAACCAACAAACAACAAACCAACAAACCAATAAACCAATAAACCAGCAAACCAACAAACCAACAAACCAACAAATTAACAAACCAACAAACCGACAAACCAACAAACCAACAAGCCAACAAGCCAACAAACCAACAAACCAACAAACCAACAAACCAACAAACCAGCAAGCCAACAACCCAACAAACCAACATACCAACAAACCAACAAACCAACAAACTAACAAACCAAAAAACTAACATAGCAACAAGAGAACATAGCAACAAAAGAACAAACCAACAAACCAACAAACCAGCAAACCACAACAAACAAACCAACAAACCAACAAACCAACAAACAACAAACCAACAAACCAACAAACCAACAAACCAACAAACCAACAAACCAACAAACCAACAAACCAACAAACCAACAAACCAACAAACCAACAAACCAACAAACCATCAAACCAACAAACCAACAAACCAACAAACCAACAAACCAACAAACCAACAAACCAATAAAACAACAAACCAACAAACCAACAAACGAACAAACAACAAACCAACAAACCAACAAACCAACAAACCAACAAACCAACACACCAACAAACCAACAAACCAACAAACCAACAACCAACAAACCAACAATCCAACAAACCAACAAACCAACAAACCAAAAAACCAACAAACCAACAAACCAACAAACCAACAAACCAATAAACCAATAAACCAACAAACCAACAAACCAACAAACCAACAAACCAACAAACCAACAAACCAACAAACCAACAAACCAACAAACCAACAAACAAACAAACCAACAAACCAACAAACCAACAAAGCAACAAACCAAAAAAACCAACAAACAACAAACCAACAAAAGAACAAGCCAACAAACCAACAAACCAACAAACCAACAAACCAACAAACCAGCAAACCAACAAACCAACAACCAACAAAGCAACAAACCAACAAACCAACAAACCAACAAACCAACAAACCAACAAACCAACAAACCAACAAACCAACAAACCAACAAACCAACAAACCAACAAACCAACAAAACAACAAACCAACAAACCAACAAACCAACAAACCAACAAACCAACAAACCAACAAACCAACACACCAACAAACCAACAAACCAACAAACCAACAACCAACAAACCAACAAACCAACAAACCAATAAACCAACAAACCAACAAACCAACAAACCAACAAACCAACAAACCAACAAACCAACAAACCAACAAACCAACAAACCAACAAACCAACAAACCAAAAAACCAACAAACAACAAACCAACAAACCAATAAACCAATAAACCAGCAAACCAACAAACCAACAAACCAACAAACTAACAAACCAACAAACCAACAAACCAACAAACCAACAAGCCAACAAGCCACAAACCAACAAACCAACAAACCAACAAACCAACAAACCAGCAAGCCAACAAACCAACAAACCAACATACCAACAAACCAACAAACCAACAAACCAACAAACCAACAAACCAACAAACCAACAAACCAACAAACCAACAAACCAACAAACCAACAAACCAACAAACCAACAAACCAACAAACCAACAAACCAACAAACCAACAAACCAACAAACCAACAAACCAACAAACCAACAAACCAACAAACCAACAAACCAACAAACCAACAAACCAACAAACCAACAAACCAACAAACCAACAAACCAACAAACCAACAAACCAACAAACCAACAAACCAACAAACCAACAAACCAACAAACCAACAAACCAACAAACCAACAAAACAACAAACCAACAAACCAACAAACCAACAAACCAACAAACCAACAAACCAACAAACCAACACACCAACAAACCAACAAACCAACAACCAACAAACCAACAATCCAACAAACCAACAAACCAACAAACCAAAAAACCAACAAACCAACAAACCAATAAACCAACAAACCAATAAACCAATAAACCAACAAACCAACAAACCAACAAACCAACAAACCAACAAACCAACAAACCAACAAACCAACAAACCAACAAACCAACAAACCAACAAACCAACAAACCAACAAACCAATAAACCAACAAACAAACAAACCAACAAACCAACAAACCAACAAACCAACAAACCAACAAACCAACAAACCAACAAACCAACAAACCAACAAACCAACAAACCAATAAACCAACAAACCAACAAAAAAACAAACCAACAAACCAATAAACCAACAAACCAACAAACCAACAAACCAACAAACCAACTAACCAACAAACCAACAAACCAACAAAAGAACAAGCCAACAAACCAACAAACCAACAAACCAACAAACCAACAAACCAGCAAACCAACAAACCAACAAACCAACAAACCAACAAACCAACAAACCAACAAACCAACAAACCAACAAACCAACAAACCAACAAACCAACAAGCCAACATAGCAACAAACCAACAAACCAACAAACCAACAAACCAACAAACCAACAAACCAACAAACCAACAAACCAACAAATTAACAAACCAACATACCAACAAAAGAACAAGCCAACAAACCAAAAAACCAACAAACCAACAACCCAACAAACTAACAAACCAACATAGCAACAAAATAACATAGCAACAAAAGAACAAGCCAACAAACCAACAAACCAACAAACCAACAAACCAACAAACCAACAAACCAACAAACCAACAAATCAACAAACCAACAAACTAACAAACCAACAAACCAACAAACCAACAAACCAACAAACCAACAAACGAACATACCAACATACCAACAAACCAACAAACCAATAAACCAATAAACCAACAAACCAACAAACCAACAAACCAACATAGTAACAAAATGACAAGCCAACAAACCAACAAACCAACAAACCAACAAACCAACAAATTAACAAACCAACAAACTAACAAACCAACAAACCAACAAACCAACAAACCAACAAACCAACAAACCAACAAACCAACAAACCAACAAACCAACAAATTAATAAACCAACAAACCAACAAAAGAACAAGCGAACAAACCAACAAACCAACAAACCAACAACCCAACAAACCAACAAACCAACAAACCAACAAACCAACAAACCAACAAACTAACAAACCAACAAACCAACAAACCAACAAACTAGCAAACCAACAAACCAACATAGCAACAAAAGAACATAGCAACAAAAGAACAAGCCAACAACCCAACAAACAAACAAACCAATAAACTAACACACCAACAAACCAACAAACCAACAAACCAAAAAATCAACAAATCAATAAACCAACAAACCAACAAAGCAACAAACCAACAAACCAACAAACTAACAAACCAACAAACCAACAAACCAACAAACCAACAAACCAACAAGCCAACAAACCAACAAACCAACAAACCAACAAACCAACAAAACAAAAAACCAACAAACCAACAAACCAACAAACAAACAAGCCAACAAGCCAACAAACCAACAAACCAACAAACCAACAAACCAACAAACCAACAAACCAACAAACCAACAAACCAACAAACCAACAAACCAACAAACCAACAAACCAACAAACCAACAAACCAACAAACCAACAAACCAACAAACCAACAAACCAACAAACCAACAAACCAACAAACCAACAGACTAACAAACCAACAAACCAACAAACCAACAAACCAACAATACAACAAACCAACAAACCAACAAAATCAACGAACCAACAAACCAACAAACCAACAAACCAACAAACCAACAAACAAACAAACCAACAAACCAACAAACTAACAAACCAACAAACATACAAACCAACAAACGAACAAACCAACAAACCAACAAATCAACAAAACAACAAACCAACAAACCAATAAACCAACAAACCAACAAACCAACTAAAAAACAAACCAACCAATCAACAAACCAACAAAAGAACAAGCCAACAAACCAACAAACCAACAAACCAACAACCCAACAAACCAACAAACTAACAAACCAACAAACCAACAAACCAACAAACCAACAAAACAACAAACCAACAAACCAACAAACCAACAAACCAACAAACCAACAAACCAACAAACCAACAAACCAACAAACCAACAAACCAACAAACCAACAAACATACAAACCAACAAACCAACAAACCAACAAACCAACAAACCAACAAACCAACAAACCAACAAACCAACAAACCAACAAACCAACAAACCAACAAACCAACAAACCAACAAACCAACAAACCAACAAACCAACAAACCAACAAACCAACAAACCAACAAACCAACAAACCAACAAACCAACAGACTAACAAACCAACAAACTAACATAGCAACAAAAGTACATAGCAACAAAAGAACAAACCAACAAACCAACAAACCAACAAACCAACAAACCAACAAACCAACAAACCAACAAACCAACAAACCAACAAACCAACAAACCAACAAACCAACAAACCAACAAACCAACAAACCAACAAACCAACAAACCAACAAACCAACAAACCAACAAACCAACAAACCAACAAACCAACAGACTAACAAACCAACAAACTAACATAGCAACAAAAGTACATAGCAACAAAAGAACAAACCAACAAACCAACAAACCAACAAACCAACAAACCAACAAACTAACAAACCAACAAACCAACAAACCAACAAACCAACAAACCAACAAACCAACAAACCAACAAACCAACAAACCAACAAACCAAAAAACCAACAAACCAACAAACCAACAAACCAACAAACCAACAAACCAATAAACCAACCAACCAACAAACCAACAAACCAAAAACCAACAAACCAACAAACCAACAAACCAACAAACCAACAAACCAACACACCAACAAACCAACAAACGAACAAGCCAACAAACCCACAAACCAACAAACCAACAAACCAACAAACCAACAAACCAACAAACCAACAAACCAACAAACCAACAAACCAACAAACCAACAAACCAACAAACCAACAAACCAACAAACCAACAAACCAACAAACCAACAAACCAACAAACCAACAAACCAACAAACCAACAAACCAATAAACCAACAAACCAACAAACCAACAAACCAACAAACCAACAAGCCAACAAGCCAACAAACCAACATAGCAAGAAACCAATAAAACAACAACCAACAAACCAGCAATCCAACAAACCAACAAACCAACAAACCAACAATCCAAAAAACCAACAAACCAACAAACCAACAAACCAACAAACCAATAAACCAATAAACCAACAAACCAACAAACCAACAAACCAACAAACCAACAAACCAACAAACTAACAAACCAACAAACCAACAAACCAACAAACCAACAAACCAACAAACCAACAAACCAACGAACCAACAAACCAACAAACCAACAAACCAACAAACCAACAAACCAACAAACCAACAAACCAACAAACCAACCAACAAACAAACCAACAAACCAATAAACCAACAAACCAACAAGCCAACAAACGAACAAACCAACAAACCAACAAACCAACAAAACAACAAACCAACAAACCAATAAACCAACAAACCAACAAACCAACAACCCAACTAACCAACAAACCAACAGAAGAACAAGCCAACAAACCAACAAACCAACAAACCAGCAAACCAACAAACCAACAAACCAACAAACCAACAAACCAACAAACCAACAAACTAACAAACCAACATAGCAACAAACCAACAAACCAACAAACCAACAAGCAAACAAGCAAACAAACCAACAAACCAACAAACCAACAAACCAACAAACCAACAAACCAACAAACCAACAAACCAACAAACCAACAAACCAACAAACCAACAAACTAACAAACCAACAAACGAACAAACCAACAAACCAACAAACCAATAAACCAATAAATCAACAAACCAACAAACCAACTTAGCAACAAACCAACTTAGCAACAAACTAACAAACCAACAAACCAACAAGCAAACAAACCAACAAACCAACAAACCAACAAACCAACACACCAACAAACCAACAAACGAACAAGCCAACAAACCCACAAACCAACAAACCAACAAACCAACAAACCAACAAACCAACAAACCAACAAACCAACAAACCAACAAACCAACAAACCAACAAACCAACAAACCAACAAACCAACAAACCAACAAACCAACAAACCAACAAACCAACAAACCAACAAACCAACAAACCAACAAACCAACAAACCAACAAACCAACAAACCAACAAACCAACAAACCAACAAATCAACAAACCAACAAACTAACAAACCAACAAACCAACAAACCAACAAACCAACAAACCAACAAACCAACATACCAACATACCAACAAACCAACAAACCAATAAACCAATAAACCAACAAACCAACAAACCAACAAACCAACATAGTAACAAAATGACAAGCCAACAAACCAACAAACCAACAAACCAACAAACCAACAAATTAACAAACCAACAAACTAACAAACCAACAAACCAACAAACCAACAAACCAACAAACTAACAAACCAACAAACCAACAAACCAACAAACCAACAAATTAATAAACCAACAAACCAACAAAAGAACAAGCCAACAAACCAACAAACCAACAAACCAACAACCCAACAAACCAACAAACCAACAAACCAACAAACCAACAAACCAACAAACCAACAAACCAACAAACTAACAAACCAACAAACCAACAAACCAACAAACTAACAAACCAACAAACCAACATAGCAACAAAAGAACATAGCAACAAAAGAACAAACCAACAACCCAACAAACCAACAAACCAATAAACTAACAAACCAACAAACCAACAAACCAACAAACCAAAAAATCAACAAATCAATAAACCAACAAACCAACAAAGCAACAAACCAACAAACCAACAAACCAACAAACCAACAAACCAACAAACCAACAAACCAACAAACCAACAAACCAACAAACCAACAAACCAACAAGCCAACAAACCAACAAACCAACAAACCAACAAACCAACAAAACAAAAAACCAACAAACCAACAAACCAACAAACAAACAAGCCAACAAGCCAGTAAACCAACAAACCAACAAACCAACAAACCAACAAACCAACAAACCAACAAACCAACAAACCAACAAACCAACAAACCAACAAACCAACAAACCAACAAACCAACAAACCAACAAACCAACAAACCAACAAACCAACAGACTAACAAACCAACAAACCAACAAACCAACAAACCAACAATACAACAAACCAACAAACCAACAAAATCAACGAACCAACGAACCAACAAACCAACAAACCAACAAACCAACAAACAAACAAACCAACAAACCAACAAACTAACAAACCAACAAACATACAAACCAACAAACGAACAAACCAACAAACCAACAAATCAACAAAACAACAAACCAACAAACCAATAAACCAACAAACCAACAAACCAACTAAAAAACAAACCAACCAATCAACAAACCAACAAAAGAACAAGCCAACAAACCAACAAACCAACAAACCAACAACCCAACAAACCAACAAACTAACAAACCAACAAACCAACAAACCAACAAACCAACAAAACAACAAACCAACAAACCAACAAACCAACAAACCAACAAACCAACAAACCAACAAACCAACAAACCAACAAACCAACAAACCAACAAACCAACAAACCAACAAACCAACAAACCAACAAACCAACAAACCAACAAACCAACAAACCAACAAACCAACAGACTAACAAACCAACAAACTAACATAGCAACAAAAGTACATAGCAACAAAAGAACAAACCAACAAACCAACAAACCAACAAACCAACAAACCAACAAACTAACAAACCAACAAACCAACAAACCAACAAACCAACAAACCAACAAACCAACAAACCAACAAACCAACAAACCAACAAACCAACAAACCAAAAAACCAACAAACCAACAAACCAACAAACCAACAAACCAACAAACCAACAAACCAACCAACCAACCAACCAACAAACCAACAAACCAAAAACCAACAAACCAACAAACCAACAAACCAACAAACCAACAAACCAACACACCAACAAACCAACAAACGAACAAGCCAACAAACCCACAAACCAACAAACCAACAAACCAACAAACCAACAAACCAACAAACCAACAAACCAACAAACCAACAAACCAACAAACCAACAAACCAACAAACCAACAAACCAACAAACCAACAAACCAACAAACCAACAAACCAACAAACCAACAAACCAATAAACCAACAAACCAACAAACCAACAAACCAACAAACCAACAAGCCAACAAGCCAACAAACCAACATAGCAAGAAACCAATAAAACAACAACCAACAAACCAGCAATCCAACAAACCAATAAACCAACAAACCAACAATCCAAAAAACCAACAAACCAACAAACCAACAAACCAACAAACCAATAAACCAATAAACCAACAAACCAACAAACCAACAAACCAACAAACCAACAAACCAACAAACTAACAAACCAACAAACCAACAAACCAACAAACCAACAAACCAACAAACCAACAAACCAACGAACCAACAAACCAACAAACCAACAAACCAACAAACCAACAAACCAACAAACCAACAAACCAACAAACCAACAAACCAACCAACAAACAAACCAACAAACCAATAAACCAACAAACCAACAAACCAACAAACGAACAAACCAACAAACCAACAAACCAACAAAACAACAAACCAACAAACCAATAAACCAACAAACCAACAAACCAACAACCCAACTAACCAACAAACCAACAGAAGAACAAGCCAACAAACCAACAAACCAACAAACCAGCAAACCAACAAACCAACAAACCAACAAACCAACAAACCAACAAACCAACAAACTAACAAACCAACATAGCAACAAACCAACAAACCAACAAACCAACAAGCAAACAAGCAAACAAACCAACAAACCAACAAACCAACAAACCAACAAACCAACAAACCAACAAACCAACAAACCAACAAACCAACAAACCAACAAACCAACAAACCAACAAACTAACAAACCAACAAACGAACAAACCAACAAACCAACAAACCAATAAACCAATAAATCAACAAACCAACAAACCAACTTAGCAACAAACCAACTTAGCAACAAACTAACAAACCAACAAACCAACAAGCAAACAAACCAACAAACCAACAAACCAACAAACCAACACACCAACAAACCAACAAACGAACAAGCCAACAAACCCACAAACCAACAAACCAACAAACCAACAAACCAACAAACCAACAAACCAACAAACCAACAAACCATCAAACCAACAAACCAACAAACCAACAAACCAACAAACCAACAAACCAACAAACCAACAAACCAACAAACCAACAAACCAACAAACCAACAAACCAACAAACCAACAAGCCAACAAGCCAACAAACCAACATAGCAACAAACCAATAAAACAACAACCAACAAACCAACAATCCAACAAACCAACATTCCAACAAACCAAAAAACCAACAAACCAACAAACCCACAAATCAACAAACCAATAAACCAATAAACCAACAAACCAACAAACCAACAAACCAACAAACCAACAAACTAACAAACCAACAAACCAACAAACCAACAAACCAACAAACCAACAAACCAACAAACCAACAAACCAACAAACCAACAAACCAACAAACCAACAAACCAACAAACCAACAAACCAACAAACCAACAAACCAACAAACCAACAAGCCAACAAGCTAACAAACCAACATAGCAACAAACCAATTAAACAACAACCAACAAACCAACAATCCAACAAACCAACAAACCAACAAACCAAAAAACCACCAAACAATAAGCCAATAAACCAACAAACCAACAAACCAACAAACTAACAAACCAACAAACCAACAAACCAACAAACCAACAAACGAACAAACCAACAAATCAACAAACCAACAAAACAACGAACCAACAAACCAACAAACCAACAAACCAACAAACCAACAAACCAACAAACCAACAAACCAACAAACCAACAAACCAACAAACCAACAAACCAACAAACCAACAAACCAACAAACCAATAAACCAATAAACCAACAAACCAACAAACCAACAAACCAACAAACGAACAAACCAACAAACCAACAAACCAACAAACCAACAAAACAACAAACCAACAAAACAGCAAACCAACAAACCAATAAACCAACAAACCAACAAACCAACAAACCAACATAGCAACAAACCAATAAAACAACAAGCCAACGAACCAACATAGCAACAAACCAATAAAACAATAACCAACAAACCAACAATCCAATAAACCAACAAACCAAAAAACCAACAAACCAACAAACCAACAAACCAACAAACTAATAAACCAATAAACCAACAAACCAACAAACTAACAAATCAACACCCCAACAAACCAACAAACCAACAAACCAACAAACCAACAAACCAACAAACCAACAACCCAACAAACACACAAACCAACAAACCAACAAACCAACAAGCCAACAAACCAACATAGCAACAAACCAATAAAACAACAACCAACAAACCAACAATCCAACAAACCAACAAACCAACAAACCAACAAACCAACAAACCAACAAACCAACAAACCAACAAACGAACAAGCCAACAAACCCACAAACCAACAAACCAACAAACCAATAAACCAACAAACCAACAAACCAACAAACCAACTAACCAACAAACCAACAAACCAACAAAAGAACAAGCCAACAAACCAACAAACCAACAAACCAACAAACCAACAAACCAGCAAACCAACAAACCAACAAACCAACAAACCAACAACCCAACAAACCAACAAACCAACAAACCAACAAGCCAACATAGCAACAAACCAACAAACCAACAAACCAACAAACCAACAAACCAACAAACCAACAAACCAACAAACCAACAAACCAACAAACCAACAAACCAACAAAAGAACAAGCCAACAAACCAAAAAACCAACAAACCAACAACCCAACAAACTAACAAACCAACATAGCAACAAAAGAACATAGCAACAAAAGAACAAGCCAACAAACCAACAAAGCAACAAACCAACAAACCAACAAACCAACAAACCAACAAACCAACAAATCAACAAACCAACAAACTAACAAACCAACAAACCAACAAACCAACAAACCAACAAACCAACAAACCAACAAACCAACAAACCAACAAACCAACATACCAACATACCAACAAACAAACAAACCAATAAACCAACAAACCAACAAACCAACAAACCAACAAACCAACATAGTAACAAAATGACAAGCCAACAAACCAACAAACCAACAAACCAACAAACCAACAAATCAACAAACCAACAAACTAACAAACCAACAAACCAACAAACCAACAAACCAACAAACCAACAAACCAACAAACCAACAAATTAATAAACCAACAAACCAACAAAAGAACAAGCCAACAAACCAACAAACCAACAAACCAACAACCCATCAAACCAACAAACCAACAAACCAACAAACCAACAAACCAACAAACCAACAAACCAACAAACTAACAAACCAACAAACCAACAAACCAACAAACTAACAAACCAACAAACCAACATAGCAACAAAAAAACAAGCCAACAACCCAACAAACCAACAAACCAATAAACTAACAAACCAACAAACCAACAAACCAACAAACCAAAAAATCAACAAATCAATAAACCAACAAACCAACAAAGCAACAAACCAACAAACCAACAAACCAACAAACCAACAAACCAACAAACCAACAAACCAACAAACCAACAAACCAACAAGCCAACAAACCAACAAACCAACAAACCAACAAACCAACAAAACAAAAAACCAACAAACCAACAAACCAACAAACAAACAAGCCAACAAGCCAACAAACCAACAAACCAACAAACCAACAAACCAACAAACCAACAAACCAACAAACCAACAAACCAACAAACCAACAAACCAACAAACCAACAAACCAACAAACCAACAAACCAACAAACCAACAAACCAACAAACCAACAAACCAACAAACCAACAAACCAACAAACCAACAAACCAACAAACCAACAAGCCAACAAGCTAACAAACCAACATAGCAACAAACCAATTAAACAACAACCAACAAACCAACAATCCAACAAACCAACAAACCAACAAACCAAAAAACCACCAAACAATAAGCCAATAAACCAACAAACCAACAAACCAACAAACTAACAAACCAACAAGCAAACAAGCAAACAAACCAACAAACCAACAAACCAACAAACCAACAAACCAACAAACCAACAAACCAACAAACCAACAAACCAACAAACCAACAAACCAACAAACCAACAAACTAACAAACCAACAAACGAACAAACCAACAAACCAACAAACCAATAAACCAATAAATCAACAAACCAACAAACCAACTTAGCAACAAACCAACTTAGCAACAAACTAACAAACCAACAAACCAACAAGCAAACAAACCAACAAACCAACAAACCAACAAACCAACAAACCAACAAACCAACATACCAACATACCAACAAACAAACAAACCAATAAACCAACAAACCAACAAACCAACAAACCAACAAACCAACATAGTAACAAAATGACAAGCCAACAAACCAACAAACCAACAAACCAACAAACCAACAAATCAACAAACCAACAAACTAACAAACCAACAAACCAACAAACCAACAAACCAACAAACCAACAAACCAACAAACCAACAAATTAATAAACCAACAAACCAACAAAAGAACAAGCCAACAAACCAACAAACCAACAAACCAACAACCCAACAAACCAACAAACCAACAAACCAACAAACCAACAAACCAACAAACCAACAAACTAACAAACCAACAAACCAACAAACCAACAAACTAACAAACCAACAAACCAACATAGCAACAAAAGAACAAGCCAACAACCCAACAAACCAACAAACCAATAAACTAACAAACCAACAAACCAACAAACCAACAAACCAAAAAATCAACAAATCAATAAACCAACAAACCAACAAAGCAACAAACCAACAAACCAACAAACCAACAAACCAACAAACCAACAAACCAACAAACCAACAAACCAACAAACCAACAAGCCAACAAACCAACAAACCAACAAACCAACAAACCAACAAAACAAAAAACCAACAAACCAACAAACCAACAAACAAACAAGCCAACAAGCCAACAAACCAACAAACCAACAAACCAACAAACCAACAAACCAACAAACCAACAAACCAACAAACCAACAAACCAACAAACCAACAAACCAACAAACCAACAAACCAACAAACCAACAAACCAACAAACCAACAAACCAACAAACCAACAAACCAACAAACCAACAAACCAACAAACCAACAAACCACCAAACCAACAAACCAACAAACCAACAGACTAACAAACCAACAAACCAACAAACCAACAAACCAACAATACAACAAACCAATAAACCAACAAAATCAACGAACCAACAAACCAACAAACCAACAAACCAACAAACCAACAAACCAACAAACCAACAAACTAACAAACCAACAAACGAACAAACCAACAAACCAACAAACCAATAAACCAATAAATCAACAAACCAACAAACCAACTTAGCAACAAACCAACTTAGCAACAAACTAACAAACCAACAAACCAACAAGCAAACAAACCAACAAACCAACAAACCAACAAACCAACAAACCAACAAACCAACATACCAACATACCAACAAACAAACAAACCAATAAACCAACAAACCAACAAACCAACAAACCAACAAACCAACATAGTAACAAAATGACAAGCCAACAAACCAACAAACCAACAAACCAACAAACCAACAAATCAACAAACCAACAAACTAACAAACCAACAAACCAACAAACCAACAAACCAACAAACCAACAAACCAACAAACCAACAAATTAATAAACCAACAAACCAACAAAAGAACAAGCCAACAAACCAACAAACCAACAAACCAACAACCCAACAAACCAACAAACCAACAAACCAACAAACCAACAAACCAACAAACCAACAAACTAACAAACCAACAAACCAACAAACCAACAAACTAACAAACCAACAAACCAACATAGCAACAAAAGAACAAGCCAACAACCCAACAAACCAACAAACCAATAAACTAACAAACCAACAAACCAACAAACCAACAAACCAAAAAATCAACAAATCAATAAACCAACAAACCAACAAAGCAACAAACCAACAAACCAACAAACCAACAAACCAACAAACCAACAAACCAACAAACCAACAAACCAACAAACCAACAAGCCAACAATCCAACAAACCAACAAACCAACAAACCAACAAAACAAAAAACCAACAAACCAACAAACCAACAAACAAACAAGCCAACAAGCCAACAAACCAACAAACCAACAAACCAACAAACCAACAAACCAACAAACCAACAAACCAACAAACCAACAAACCAACAAACCAACAAACCAACAAACCAACAAACCAACAAACCAACAAACCAACAAACCAACAAACCAACAAACCAACAAACCAACAAACCAACAAACCAACAAACCAACAAACCACCAAACCAACAAACCAACAAACCAACAGACTAACAAACCAACAAACCAACAAACCAACAAACCAACAATACAACAAACCAATAAACCAACAAAATCAACGAACCAACAAACCAACAAACCAACAAACCAACAAACCAACAAACCAACAAACAAACAAACCAACAAACCAACAAACTAACAAACCAACAAACATACAAACCAACAAACGAACAAACCAACAAACCAACAAATCAACAAAACAACAAACCAACAAACCAATAAACCAACAAACCAACAAACCAACTAAAAAACAAACCAACCAACCAACAAACCAACAAAAGAACAAGCCAACAAACCAACAAACCAACAAACCAACAACCCAACAAACCAACAAACTCACAAACCAACAAACCAACAAACCAACAAACCAACAAAACAACAAACCAACAAACCAACAAACCAACAAACCAACAAACCAACAAACCAACAAACCAACAAACCAACAAACCAACAAACCAACAAACCAACAAACCAACAAACCAACAAACCAACAAACCAACAAACCAACAAACCAACAAACCAACAAACCAACAAACCAACAAACCAACAGACTAACAAACCAACAAACTAACATAGCAACAAAAGTACATAGCAACAAAAGAACAAACCAACAAACCAACAAACCAACAAACCAACAAACTAACAAACCAACAAACCAACAAACCAACAAACCAACAAACCAACAAACCAACAAACCAACAAACCAACAAACCAAAAAACCAACAAACCAACAAACCAACAAACCAACAAACCAACAAACCAACAAACCAACAAACCAACAAACCAACAAACCAACAAACCAACAAACCAAAAACCAACAAACCAACAAACCAACAAACCAACAAACCAACAAACCAACACACCAACAAACCAACAAACGAACAAGCCAACAAACCCACAAACCAACAAACCAACAAACCAACAAACCAACAAACCAACAAACCAACAAACCAACAAACCAACAAACCAACAAACCAACAAACCAACAAACCAACAAACCAACAAACCAACAAACCAACAAACCAACAAACCAACAAACCAACAAACCAACAAACCAACAAACCAACAAACCAACAAACCAACAAACCAACAAGCCAACAAGCCAACAAACCAACATAGCAACAAACCAATAAAACAACAACCAACAAACCAACAATCCAACAAACCAACAAACCAACAAACCAACAATCCAAAAAACCAACAAACCAACAAACCAACAAACCAACAAACCAATAAACCAATAAACCAACAAACCAACAAACCAACAAACCAACAAACCAACAAACCAACAAACCAACAAACTAACAAACCAACAAACCAACAAACCAACAAACCAACAAACCAACAAACCAACAAACCAACAAACCAACGAACCAACAAACCAACAAACCTACAAACCAACAAACCAACAAACCAACAAACCAACAAACCAACAAACCAACCAACAAACAAACCAACAAACCAATAAACCAACAAACCAACAAACGAACAAACCAACAAACCAACAAACTAACAAAACAACAAACCAACAAACCAATAAACCAACAAACCAACAAACCAACAACCCAACTAACCAAAAAACCAACAGAAGAACAAGCCAACAAACCAACAAACCAACAAACCAGCAAACCAACAAACCAACAAACCAACAAACCAACAAACCAACAAACCAACAAACCAACAAACCAACATAGCAACAAACCAACAAACCCACAAACCAACAAGCAAACAAGCAAACAAGCAAACAAACCAACAAACCAACAAACCAACAAACCAACAAACCAACAAACCAACAAACCAACAAACCAACAAACCAACAAACCAACAAACCAACAAACTAACAAACCAACAAACGAACAAACCAACAAACCAACAAACCAATAAACCAATAAATCAACAAACCAACAAACCAACTTAGCAACAAACCAACTTAGCAACAAACCAACAAACCAACAAACCAACAAGCAAACAAACCAACAAACCAACAAACCAACAAACCAACACACCAACAAATTAACAAACGAACAAGCCAACAAACCCACAAACCAACAAACCAACAAACCAACAAACCAACAAACCAACAAACCAACAAACCAGCAAACCAACAAACCAACAAACCAACAAACCAACAAACCAACAAACCAACAAACCAACAAACCAACAAACCAACAAACCAACAAACCAACAAGCCAACAAGCCAACAAACCAACATAGCAACAAACCAATAAAACAACAACCAACAAACCAACAATCCAACAAACCAACATTCCAACAAACCAAAAAACCAACAAACCAACAAACCAACAAATCAACAAACCAATAAACCAATAAACCAACAAACCAACATACCAACAAACCAACAAACTAACAAACCAACAAACCAACAAACCAACAAACCAACAAACCAACAAACCAACAAACCAACAAACCAACAAACCAACAAACCAACAAACCAACAAACCAACAAACCAACAAACCAACAAACCAACAAACCAACAAGCCAACAAGCTAACAAACCAACATAGCAACAAACCAATTAAACAACAACCAACAAACCAACAATCCAACAAACCAACAAACCAACAAACCAACAAACCAAAAAACCACCAAACAATAAGCCAATAAACCAACAAACCAACAAACCAACAAACTAACAAACCAACAAACCAACAAACCAACAAACCAACAAACCAACAAACCAACAAATCAACAAACCAACAAAACAACGAACCAACAAACCAACAAACCAACAAACCAACAAACCAACAAACCAACAAACCAACAAACCAACAAACCAACAAACCAACAAACCAACAAACCAACAAACCAACAAACCAACAAACCAACAAACCAATAAACTAATAAACCAACAAACCAACAAACCAACAAACCAACAAACGAACAAACCAACAAACCAACAAACCAACAAACCAACAAAACAACAAACCAACAAAACAGCAAACCAACAAACCAATAAACCAACAAACCAACAAACCAACAAACCAACATAGCAACAAACCAATAAAACAACAAGCCAACGAACCAACATAGCAACAAACCAATAAAACAATAACCAACAAACCAACAATCCAATAAACCAACAAACCAAAAAACCAACAAACCAACAAACCAACAAACCAACAAACTAATAAATCAATAAACCAACAAACCAACAAACCAACAAACCAACAAACTAACAAATCAACAAACCAACAAACCAACAAACCAACAAACCAACAAACCAACAAACCAACAAACCAACAAACCAACAAACCACCAAACCAACAAACCAACAAACACACAAACCAACAAACCAACAAACCAACAAACCAACAAGCCAACAAACCAACATAGCAACAAACCAATAAAACAACAACCAACAAACCAACAATCCAACAAACCAACAAACCAACAAACCAACAAACCAAAAAACCAACAAACCAACAAACCAACAAACCAACAAACCAACAAACCAACAAACCAACAAACCAACAAACCAACAAACCAACAAACCAACAAACCAATAAACTAATAAACCAACAAACCAACAAACCAACAAACCAACAAACTAACAAACCAACAAACCAACAAACCAACAAACCAACAAACCAACAAACCAACAAACCAATGAACCAACAAACCAACAAACCAACAAACCAACAAACCAACAAACCAACAAACCAACAAACCAACAAACCAACAAACCAACAAACCAACAAACCAACAAACCAACAAACCAACAAACTAATAAACCAGCAAACCAACAAACCAACAAACCAACAAACCAACAAACCAATAAACCAATAAACCAACAAACACACAAACCAACAAACTAACAAACTAACAAACCAACAAACCAACAAACCAACAAACCACCAAACCAACAAACCAACAAACCAACAAACCAACAAACCAACGAACCAACAAACCAACAAACCAACAAACCAACAAACCAACAAACCAGCAAACCAACAAACCAACAAACCAACAAACCAGCAAACCAACAAACCAACAAACCAATAAACCAATAAACCAACAAACCAACAAACCAACAAAACAACAAACCAACAAACCAACAAACCAACAAACCAACAAACCAACAAACCAACAAACCAACAAACCAACAAACCAACAAACCAACAAACCAACAAACCAACAAACCAACAAACCAACAAACCAACAAACCAACAAACCAACAAACCAACAAACCAACAAACCAACAAACCAACAAACCAACAAACCAACAGACTAACAAACCAACAAACTAACATAGCAACAAAAGTACATAGCAACAAAAGAACAAACCAACAAACCAACAAACCAACAAACTAACAAACCAACAAACCAACAAACCAACAAACCAACAAACCAACAAACCAACAAACCAACAAACCAACAAACCAAAAAACCAACAAACCAACAAACCAACAAACCAACAAACCAACAAACCAACAAACCAACAAACCAACAAACCAACAAACCAACAAACCAACAAACCAACAAACCAAAAACCAACAAACCAACAAACCAACAAACCAACAAACCAACAAACCAACACACCAACAAACCAACAAACGAACAAGCCAACAAACCCACAAACCAACAAACCAACAAACCAACAAACCAACAAACCAACAAACCAACAAACCAACAAACCAACAAACCAACAAACCAACAAACCAACAAACCAACAAACCAACAAACCAACAAACCAACAAACCAACAAACCAACAAACCAACAAACCAACAAACCAACAAACCAACAAACCAACAAACCAACAAACCAACAAACCAACAAACCAACAATCCAACAAACCAACAAACCAACAAACCAACAATCCAAAAAACAAACAAACCAACAAACCAACAAACCAACAAACCAATAAACCAATAAACCAACAAACCAACAAACCAACAAACCAACAAACCAACAAACCAACAAACTAACAAACCAACAAACCAACAAACCAACAAACCAACAAACCAAGAAACCAACAAACCAGCAAACCAACAAACCAACGAACCAACAAACCAACAAACCAACAAACCAACAAACCAACAAACCAACAAACCAACAAACCAACAAACCAACCAACAAACAAACCAACAAACCAATAAACCAACAAACCAACAAACCAACAAACGAACAAACCAACAAACCAACAAACCAACAAAACAACAAACCAACAAACCAATAAACCAACAAACCAACAAACCAACAACCCAACTAACCAACAAACCAACAGAAGAACAAGCCAACAAACCAACAAACCAACAAACCAGCAAACCAACAAACCAACAAACCAACAAACCAACAAACCAACAAACCAACAAACCAACAAACCAACATAGCAACAAACCAACAAACCCACAAACCAACAAGCAAACAAGCAAACAAACCAACAAACCAACAAACCAACAAACCAACAAACCAACAAACCAACAAACCAACAAACCAACAAACCAACACACCAACAAACCAACAAACGAACAAGCCAACAAACCCACAAACCAACAAACCAACAAACCAACAAACCAACAAACCAACAAACCAACAAACCAACAAACCAACAAACCAACAAACCAACAAACCAACAAACCAACAAAACAACAAACCAACAAACCAACAAACCAACAAACCAACAAACCAACAAACCAACAAACCAACAAGCCAACAAGCCAACAAACCAACATAGCAACAAACCAATAAAACAACAACCAACAAACCAACAATCCAACAAACCAACATTCCAACAAACCAAAAAACCAACAAACCAACAAACCAACAAATCAACAAACCAATAAACCAATAAACCAACAAACCAACAAACCAACAAACCAACAAACCAACAAACTAACAAACCAACAAACCAACAAACCAACAAACCAACAAACCAGCAAACCAACAAACCAACAAACCAACAAACCAACAAACCAACAAACCAACAAACCAACAAACCAACAAACCAACAAACCAACAAACCAACAAGCCAACAAGCTAACAAACCAACATAGCAACAAACCAATTAAACAACGACCAACAAACCAACAATCCAACAAACCAACAAACCAACAAACCAAAAAACCACCAAACAATAAGCCAATAAACCAACAAACCAACAAACCAACAAACTAACAAACCAACAAACCAACAAACCAACAAACCAACAAACCAACAAACCAACAAACCAACAAATCAACAAACCAACAAAACAACGAACCAACAAACCAACAAACCAACAAACCAACAAACCAACAAACCAACAAACCAACAAACCAACGAACCAACAAACCAACAAACCAACAAACCAACAAACCAACAAACCAACAAACCAACAAACCAACAAACCAACCAACAAACAAACCAACAAACCAATAAACCAACAAACCAACAAACCAACAAACGAACAAACCAACAAACCAACAAACCAACAAAACAACAAACCAACAAACCAATAAACCAACAAACCAACAAACCAACAACCCAACTAACCAACAAACCAACAGAAGAACAAGCCAACAAACCAACAAACCAACAAACCAGCAAACCAACAAACCAACAAACCAACAAACCAACAAACCAACAAACCAACAAACCAACAAACCAACATAGCAACAAACCAACAAACCCACAAACCAACAAGCAAACAAGCAAACAAACCAACAAACCAACAAACCAACAAACAAACAAACCAACAAACCAACAAACCAACAAACCAACAAACCAACAAACCAACACACCAACAAACCAACAAACGAACAAGCCAACAAGCCCACAAACCAACAAACCAACAAACCAACAAACCAACAAACCAACAAACCAACAAACCAACAAACCAACAAACCAACAAACCAACAAACCAACAAACCAACAAACCAACAAACCAACAAACCAACAAACCAACAAACCAACAAACCAACAAACCAACAAACCAACAAACCAACAAACCAACAAGCCAACAAGCCAACAAACCAACATAGCAACAAACCAATAAAACAACAACCAACAAACCAACAATCCAACAAACCAACATTCCAACAAACCAAAAAACCAACAAACCAACAAACCAACAAATCAACAAACCAATAAACCAATAAACCAACAAACCAACAAACCAACAAACCAACAAACCAACAAACTAACAAACCAACAAACCAACAAACCAACAAACCAACAAACCAACAAACCAACAAACCAACAAACCAACAAACCAACAAACCAACAAACCAACAAACCAACAAACCAACAAACCAACAAACCAACAAACCAACAAGCCAACAAGCTAACAAACCAACATAGCAACAAACCAATTAAACAACAACCAACAAACCAACAATCCAACAAACCAACAAACCAACAAACCAACAAACCAAAAAACCACCAAACAATAAGCCAATAAACCAACAAACCAACAAACCAACAAACTAACAAACCAACAAACCAACAAACCAACAAACCAACAAACCAACAAACCAACAAACCAACAAACCAACAAACCAACAAATCAACAAACCAACAAAACAACGAACCAACAAACCAACAAACCAACAAACCAACAAACCAACAAACCAACAAACCAACAAACCAACAAAGCAACAAACCAACAAACCAACAAACCAACAAACCAATAAACTAATAAACCAACAAACCAACAAACCAACAAACCAACAAACGAACAAACCAACAAACCAACAAACCAACAAACCAACAAAACAACAAACCAACAAAACAGCAAACCAACAAACCAATAAACCAACAAATCAACAAATCAACAAACCAACATAGCAACAAACCAATAAAACAACAAGCCAACGAACCAACATAGCAACAAACCAATAAAACAATAACCAAGAAACCAACAATCCAATAAACCAACAAACCAAAAAACCAACAAACCAACAAACCAACAAACCAACAAACTAATAAACCAATAAACCAACAAACCAACAAACCAACAAACCAACAAACTAACAAATCAACAAACCAACAAACCAACAAACCAACAAACCAACAAACCAACAAACCAACAAACCAACAAACCAACAAACCAACAAACCAACAAACCAACAAACCAACAAACCAACAAACCAACAAACCAACAAACCAACAAGCCAACAAGCCAACAAACCAACATAGCAACAAACCAATAAAACAACAACCAACAAACCAACAATCCAACAAACCAACATTCCAACAAACCACAAAACCAACAAACCAACAAACCAACAAATCAACAAACCAACAAACCAACAAACCAACAAACCAACAAATCAACAAACCAACAAACCAACAAACCAACAAACCAACAAACCAACAAACCAACAAGCCAACAAGCCAACAAACCAACATAGCAACAAACCAATAAAACAACAACCAACAAACCAACAATCCAACAAACCAACATTCCAACAAACCAAAAAACCAACAAACCAACAAACCAACAAATCAACAAACCAATAAACCAATAAACCAACAAACCAACAAACCAACAAACCAACAAACCAACAAACTAACAAACCAACAAACCAACAAACCAACAAACCAACAAACCAACAAACCAACAAACCAACAAACCAACAAACCAACAAACCAACAAACCAACAAACCAACAAACCAACAAACCAACAAACCAACAAACCAACAAGCCAACAAGCTAACAAACCAACATAGCAACAAACCAATTAAACAACAACCAACAAACCAACAATCCAACAAACCAACAAACCAACAAACCAACAAACCAAAAAACCACCAAACAATAAGCCAATAAACCAACAAACCAACAAACCAACAAACTAACAAACCAACAAACCAACAAACCAACAAACCAACAAACCAACAAACCAACAAACCAACAAACCAACAAACCAACAAATCAACAAACCAACAAAACAACGAACCAACAAACCAACAAACCAACAAACCAACAAACCAACAAACCAACAAACCAACAAACCAACAAACCAACAAACCAACAAACCAACAAACCAACAAACCAATAAACTAATAAACCAACAAACCAACAAACCAACAAACCAACAAACGAACAAACCAACAAACTAACAAACCAACAAACCAACAAAACAACAAACCAACAAAACAGCAAACCAACAAACCAATAAACCAACAAACCAACAAACCAACATAGCAACAAACCAATAAAACAACAAGCCAACGAACCAACATAGCAACAAACCAATAAAACAATAACTAACAAACCAACAATCCAATAAACCAACAAACCAAAAAACCAACAAACCAACAAACCAACAAACCAACAAACTAATAAACCAATAAACCAACAAACCAACAAACCAACAAACTAACAAATCAACTAACCAACAAACCAACAAACCAACAAACCAACAAACCAACAAACCAACAAACCAACAAACCAACAAACCAACAAACACATAAACCAACAAACCAACAAACCAACAAGCCAACAAACCAACATAGCAACAAACCAATAAAACAACAACCAACAAACCAACAATCCAACAAACCAACAAACCAACAAACCAACAAACCAAAAAACCAACAAACCAACAAACCAACAAACCAACAAACCAACAAACCAACAAACCAACAAACCAACAAACCAACAAACCAATAAACTAATAAACCAACAAACCAACAAACCAACAAACCAACAAACTAACAAACCAACAAACCAACAAACCAACAAACCAACAAACCAACAAACCAATGAACCAACAAACCAACAAACCAACAAACCAACAAACCAACAAACCAACAAACCAACAAACCAACAAACCAACAAACCAACAAACCAACAAACTAATAAACCAGCAAACCAACAAACCAACAAACCAACAAACCAACAAACCAATAAACCAATAAACCAACAAACACACAAACCAACAAACCAACAAACTAACAAACCAACAAACCAACAAACCAACAAACTAACAAGCCAACAAGCCAACAAACCAACATAGCAACAAACCAATTAAACAACAACCAACAAACCAACAATCCAACAAACCAACAAACCAACAAACCAACAAACCAACAAACCAACAAACCAACAAACCAACAAGCCAACAAGCCAACAAACCAACATAGCAACAAACCAATAAAACAACAACCAACAAACCAACAATCCAACAAACCAACATTCCAACAAACCAAAAAACCAACAAACCAACAAACTAACAAATCAACAAACCAATAAACCAATAAACCAACAAACCAACAAACCAACAAACCAACAAACCAACAAACTAACAAACCAACAAACCAACAAACCAACAAACCAACAAACCAACAAACCAACAAACCAACAAACCAACAAACCAACAAACCAACAAACCAACAAACCAACAAACCAACAAACCAACAAACCAACAAACCAACAAACCAACAAACCAACAAACCAACAAACCAAAAAACCAACAAACCAACAAACCAACAAACCAACAAACCAACAAACCAACAAACCAACAAACCAACAAACCAACAAACCAACAAACCAATAAACTAATAAACCAACAAACCAACAAACCAACAAACCAACAAACTAACAAACCAACAAACCAACAAACCAACAAACCAACAAACCAACAAACCAATGAACCAACAAACCAACAAACCAACAAACCAACAAACCAACAAACCAACAAACCAACAAACCAACAAACCAACAAACCAACAAACCAACAAACCAACAAACCAACAAACTAATAAACCAGCAAACCAACAAACCAACAAACCAACAAACCAACAAACCAATAAACCAATAAACCAACAAACACACAAACCAACAAACCAACAAACTAACAAACCAACAAACCAACAAACCAACAAACTAACAAGCCAACAAGCCAACAAACCAACATAGCAACAAACCAATTAAACAACAACCAACAAACCAACAATCCAACAAACCAACAAACCAACAAACCAACAAACCAACAAACCAACAAACCAACAAACCAACAAACCAACAAACCAACAAACCAACAAACCAACAAACCAACAAAGCAACAAACCAACAAACCAACAAACCAACAAACCAACAAGCCAACAAGCTAACAAACCAACAAACCAACAAACCAACAAACCAACAAGCCAACAAGCTAACAAACCAACATAGCAACAAACCAATTAAACAACAACCAACAAACCAACAATCCAACAAACCAACAAACCAACAAACCAACAAACCAAAAAACCACCAAACAATAAGCCAATAAACCAACAAACCAACAAACCAACAAACTAACAAACCAACAAACCAACAAACCAACAAACCAACAAACCAACAAACCAACAAACCAACAAATCAACAAACCAACAAAACAACGAACCAACAAACCAACAAACCAACAAACCAACAAACCAACAAACCAACAAACCAACAAACCAACAAACCAACAAAGCAACAAACCAACAAACCAACAAACCAACAAACCAATAAACTAATAAACCAACAAACTAACAAACCAACAAACCAACAAAACAACAAACCAACAAAACAGCAAACCAACAAACCAATAAACCAACAAACCAACAAACCAACATAGCAACAAACCAATAAAACAACAAGCCAACGAACCAACATAGCAACAAACCAATAAAACAATAACTAACAAACCAACAATCCAATAAACCAACAAACCAAAAAACCAACAAACCAACAAACCAACAAACCAACAAACTAATAAACCAATAAACCAACAAACCAACAAACCAACAAACTAACAAATCAACTAACCAACAAACCAACAAACCAACAAACCAACAAACCAACAAACCAACAAACCAACAAACCAACAAACACACAAACCAACAAACCAACAAACCAACAAGCCAACAAACCAACATAGCAACAAACCAATAAAACAACAACCAACAAACCAACAATCCAAGAAACCAACATTCCAACAAACCAAAAAACCAACAAACCAACAAACCAACAAATCAACAAACCAATAAACCAATAAACCAACAAACCAACAAACCAACAAACCAACAAACCAACAAACTAACAAACCAACAAACCAACAAACCAACAAACCAACAAACCAACAAACCAACAAACCAACAAACCAACAAACCAACAAACCAACAAACCAACAAACCAACAAACCAACAAACCAACAAACCAACAAACCAACAAACCAACAAGCCAACAAGCTAACAAACCAACATAGCAACAAACCAATTAAACAACAACCAACAAACCAACAATCCAACAAACCAACAAACCAACAAACCAACAAACCAAAAAACCACCAAACAATAAGCCAATAAACCAACAAACCAACAAACCAACAAACTAACAAACCAACAAACCAACAAACCAACAAACCAACAAACCAACAAACCAACAAACCAACAAATCAACAAACCAACAAAACAACGAACCAACAAACCAACAAACCAACAAACCAACAAACCAACAAACCAACAAACCAACAAACCAACAAACCAACAAAGCAACAAACCAACAAACCAACAAACCAACAAACCAATAAACTAATAAACCAACAAACCAACAAACCAACAAACCAACAAACGAACAAACCAACAAACCAACAAACCAACAAACCAACAAAACAACAAACCAACAAAATAGCAAACCAACAAACCAATAAACCAACAAATCAACAAACCAACATAGCAACAAACCAATAAAACAACAAGCCAACGAACCAACATAGCAACAAACCAATAAAACAATAACCAACAAACCAACAATCCAATAAACCAACAAACCAAAAAACCAACAAACCAACAAACCAACAAACCAACAAACTAATAAACCAATAAACCAACAAACCAACAAACCAACAAACCAACAAACTAACAAATCAACAAACCAACAAACCAACAAACCAACAGACCAACAAACCAACAAACCAACAAACCAATAAACCAACAAACCAACAAACCAACAAACCAACAAACCAACAAACCAACAAACCAACAAGCCAACAAGCCAACAAACCAACATAGCAACAAACCAATAAAACAACAACCAACAAACCAACAATCCAACAAACCAACATTCCAACAAACCACAAAACCAACAAACCAACAAACCAACAAATCAACAAACCAACAAACCAACAAACCAACAAACCAACAAATCAACAAACCAACAAACCAACAAACCAACAAACCAACAAACCAACAAACCAACAAGCCAACAAGCCAACAAACCAACATAGCAACAAACCAATAAAACAACAACCAACAAACCAACAATCCAACAAACCAACATTCCAACAAACCAAAAAACCAACAAACCAACAAACCAACAAATCAACAAACCAATAAACCAATAAACCAATAAACCAACAAAACAACAAACCAACAAACCAACAAACCAACAAACTAACAAACCAACAAACCAACAAACCAACAAACCAACAAACCAACAAACCAACAAACCAACAAACCAACAAACCAACAAACCAACAAACCAACAAACCAACAAACCAACAAACCAACAAACCAACAAACCAACAAACCAACAAACCAACAAGCCAACAAGCTAACAAACCAACATAGCAACAAACCAATTAAACAACAACCAACAAACCAACAATCCAACAAACCAACAAACCAACAAACCAACAAACCAAAAAACCACCAAACAATAAGCCAATAAACCAACAAACCAACAAACCAACAAACTAACAAACCAACAAACCAACAAACCAACAAACCAACAAACCAACAAACCAACAAACCAACAAACCAACAAACCAACAAATCAACAAACCAACAAAACAACGAACCAACAAACCAACAAACCAACAAACCAACAAACCAACAAACCAACAAACCAACAAACCAACAAACCAACAAACCAACAAACCAACAAACCAACAAACCAATAAACTAATAAACCAACAAACCAACAAACCAACAAACCAACAAACGAACAAACCAACAAACTAACAAACCAACAAACCAACAAAACAACAAACCAACAAAACAGCAAACCAACAAACCAATAAACCAACAAACCAACAAACCAACATAGCAACAAACCAATAAAACAACAAGCCAACGAACCAACATAGCAACAAACCAATAAAACAATAACCAACAAACCAACAATCCAATAAACCAACAAACCAAAAAACCAACAAACCAACAAACCAACAAACCAACAAACTAATAAACCAATAAACCAACAAACCAACAAACCAACAAACTAACAAATCAACTAACCAACAAACCAACAAACCAACAAACCAACAAACCAACAAACCAACAAACCAACAAACCAACAAACACACAAACCAACAAACCAACAAACCAACAAGCCAACAAACCAACATAGCAACAAACCAATAAAACAACAACCAACAAACCAACAATCCAACAAACCAACAAACCAACAAACCAACAAACCAAAAAACCAACAAACCAACAAACCAACAAACCAACAAACCAACAAACCAACAAACCAACAAACCAACAAACCAACAAACCAATAAACTAATAAACCAACAAACCAACAAACCAACAAACCAACAAACTAACAAACCAACAAACCAACAAACCAACAAACCAACAAACCAACAAACCAATGAACCAACAAACCAACAAACCAACAAACCAACAAACCAACAAACCAACAAACCAACAAACCAACAAACCAACAAACCAACAAACCAACAAACTAATAAACCAGCAAACCAACAAACCAACAAACCAACAAACCAACAAACCAATAAACCAAAAAACCAACAAACACACAAACCAACAAACCAACAAACTAACAAACCAACAAACCAACAAACCAACAAACCAACAAACTAACAAGCCAACAAGCCAACAAACCAACATAGCAACAAACCAATAAAACAACAACCAACAAACCAACAATCCAACAAACCAACATTCCAACAAACCACAAAACCAACAAACCAACAAACCAACAAATCAACAAACCAACAAACCAACAAACCAACAAACCAACAAACCAACAAACCAACAAACCAACAAACCAACAAACCAACAAACCAACAAACCAACAAACTAATAAACCAATAAACCAACAAACCAACAAACCAACAAACCAACAAACTAACAAATCAACAAACCAACAAACCAACAAACCAACAAACCAACAAACCAACAAACCAACAAACCAACAAACCAACAAACCAACAAACCAACAAACCAACAAACCAACAAACCAACAAACCAACAAGCCAACAAGCCAACAAACCAACATAGCAACAAACCAATAAAACAACAACCAACAAACCAACAATCCAACAAACCAACATTCCAACAAACCACAAAACCAACAAACCAACAAACCAACAAATCAACAAACCAACAAACCAACAAACCAACAAACCAACAAACCAACAAACCAACAAACCAACAAACCAACAAACCAACAAACCAACAAACCAACAAGCCAACAAGCCAACAAACCAACATAGCAACAAACCAATAAAACAACAACCAACAAACCAACAATCCAACAAACCAACATTCCAACAAACCAAAAACCAACAAACCAACAAACCAACAAATCAACAAACCAATAAACCAATAAACCAACAAACCAACAAACCAACAAACCAACAAACCAACAAACTAACAAACCAACAAACCAACAAACCAACAAACCAACAAACCAACAAACCAACAAACCAACAAACCAACAAACCAACAAACCAACAAACCAACAAACCAACAAACCAACAAACCAACAAGCCAACAAGCTAACAAACCAACATAGCAACAAACCTATTAAACAACAACCAACAAACCAACAATCCAACAAACCAACAAACCAACAAACCAACAAACCAAAAAACCACCAAACAATAAGCCAATAAACCAACAAACCAACAAACCAACAAACTAACAAACCAACAAACCAACAAACCAACAAACCAACAAACCAACAAACCAACAAACCAACAAACCAACAAACCAACAAATCAACAAACCAACAAAACAACGAACCAACAAACCAACAAACCAACAAACCAACAAACCAACAAACCAACAAACCAACAAACCAACAAACCAACAAACCAACAAACCAACAAACCAACAAACCAATAAACTAATAAACCAACAAACCAACAAACCAACAAACCAACAAACGAACAAACCAACAAACTAACAAACCAACAAACCAACAAAACAACAAACCAACAAAACAGCAAACCAACAAACCAATAAACCAACAAACCAACAAACCAACATAGCAACAAACCAATAAAACAACAAGCCAACGAACCAACATAGCAACAAACCAATAAAACAATAACCAACAAACCAACAATCCAATAAACCAACAAACCAAAAAACCAACAAACCAACAAACCAACAAACCAACAAACTAATAAACCAATAAACCAACAAACCAACAAACCAACAAACTAACAAATCAACAAACCAACAAACCAACAAACCAACAAACCAACAAACCAACAAACCAACAAACCAACAAACCAACAAACACACAAACCAACAAACCAACAAACCAACAAGCCAACAAACCAACATAGCAACAAACCAATAAAACAACAACCAACAAACCAACAATCCAACAAACCAACAAACCAACAAACCAACAAACCAAAAAACCAACAAACCAACAAACCAACAAACCAACAAACCAACAAACCAACAAACCAACAAACCAACAAACCAATAAACTAATAAACCAACAAACCAACAAACCAACAAACCAACAAACTAACAAACCAACAAACCAACAAACCAACAAATCAACAAACCAACAAACCAATGAACCAACAAACCAACAAACCAACAAACCAACAAACCAACAAACCAACAAACCAACAAACCAACAAACCAACAAACCAACAAACCAACAAACCAACAAACCAACAAACTAATAAACCAGCAAACCAACAAACCAACAAACCAACAAACCAACAAACCAACAAACCAATAAACCAATAAACCAACAAACACACAAACCAACAAACCAACAAACTAACAAACCAACAAAACAACAAACCAACAAACCACCAAACCAACAAACCAACAAACCAACAAACCAACAAACCACCAAACCAACAAACCAACAAACCAACAAACCAACAAACCAACGAACCAACAAACCAACAAACCAGCAAACCAACAAACCAACAAACCAACAAACCAACAAACCAACAAACCAACAAACCAACAAACCAACAAACCAACAAACCAACAAACCAATAAACCAATAAACCAACAAACCAACAAACCAACAAGCCAACAAACTAACAAACCAACAAACCAACAAACCAACAAACCAACAAACCAACAAACCAACAAACCAACGAACCAACAAACCAACAAACCAACAAACCAACAAACCAACAAACCAACAAACCAACAAACCAACAAACCAACAAAACAACAAACCAACAAACCAATAAACCAACAAACCAACAAACCAACTAACCAACAAACCAACAGAAGAACAAGCCAACAAACCAACAAACCAACAAACCAACAAACCAACAAACCAGCAAACCAACAACCCAACAAACCAACAAACCAACAAACCAACAAACCAACAAACCAACCAACCAACAAACCAACAAACCAACAAACCAACAAACCAACAAACCAACATAGCAACAAACCAACAAACCAACAAACAAACAAACCAACAAACCAACAAACCAACAAACCAACAAACCAACAAACCAACAAACCAACAAACCAACAAACCAACAAACCAACAAACCAACAAACCAACAAACCAACAAACCAACAAACCAACAAACGAACAAACCAACAAACCAACAAACCAATAAACCAACGAACCAACAAACCAACAAACCAACAAACTAACAAACCAACAAACTAACAAACCAACAAACCAACAAACCAACCAACAAACAAACCAACAAACCAATAAACCAACAAACCAACAAACCAACAAACCAACAAACCAACAAACAAACAAACCAACAAACCAACAAAACAACAAACCAACAAACCAATAAACCAACAAACCAACAAACCAACAAACCAATTAACCAACAAACCAACAAAAGAACAAGCCAACAAACCAACAAACCAACAAACCAGCAAACCAACAAACCAAAAAACCAACAAACCAACAAACCAACAAACCAACAAACCAACAAACCAACAAACCAACAAACCAACAAACCAACAAACCAACAATACAACAAACCAAAAAACAAACAAAATCAACAAACCAACAAACCTACAAACAAACCAACAATCGAACAAACCAACAAACGAACAAACCAACAAACCAACAAACCAACAAACGAACAAACCAACAAACCAACAAACCAACAAAACAACAAAACCAACAAACCAATAAACCAACAAACCAACAAACCAACTAAAAAACAAACCAACCAACCAACAAACCAACAAAAGAACAAGCCGACAAACCAACAAACCAGCAAACCAACAAACCAATAAACCAACAAACCAACAAACCAACAAACCAACATAGCAACAAATCAATAAAACAACAACCAACAAACCAACAAACCAACAAACCAACAAACCAACAAACCAACAAACCAACAAACCAACAAGCCAACAAGCCAACAAACCAACATAGCAACAAACCAATTAAACAACAACCAACAAACCACCAATCCAACAAACCAACAAACCAAAAAACCACCAAACAATAAGCCAATAAACCAACAAACCAACAAACCAACAAACTAACAAACCAACAAACCAACAAACCAACAAACCAACAAACCAACAAACCAACAAACCAACAAACCAACAAATCAACAAACCAACAAAACAACGAACCAACAAACCAACAAACCAACAAACCAACTAACCAACAAACCAACAAACCAACAAACCAACAAACCAACAAACCAACGAACCAACAAACCAACAAACCAACAAACCAACAAACCAACAAACCAACAAACCAACAAACCAACAAACCAACAAACCAACAAACCAACAAACCAACAAAACAACAAACCAACAAACCAACAAACCAATAAACCAACAAGCCAACAAACCAACTAACCAACAAACCAACAGAAGAACAAGCCAACAAACCAATTAACCAACAAACCAACAAACCAACAAACCAACAAACCAACAAACCAACAAGCCAACAAGCTAACAAACCAACATAGCAACAAACCAATTAAACAACAACCAACAAACCAACAATCCAACAAACCAACAAACTAACAAACCAAAAAACCACCAAACAATAAGCCAATAAACCAACAAACCAACAAACCAAGAAACTAACAAACCAACAAACCAACAAACCAACAAACCAACAAACCAACAAACCAACAAATCAACATACCCAACAAAACAACGAACCAACAAACCAACAAACCAACAAACCAACAAACCAACAAACCAACAAACCAACAAACCAACAAACCAACAAACCAACAAACCAATAAACCAATAAACCAACAAACCAAC
Source organism: Atherix ibis (assembly GCA_958298945.1). Lineage (NCBI taxonomy): Eukaryota > Metazoa > Arthropoda > Insecta > Diptera > Athericidae > Atherix > Atherix ibis. The sequence continues at coordinate 85,292,125 of OY282608.1, read as the reverse complement.
AAACCAACAAACCAACAAACGAACAAACCAACAAACCAACAAACCAACAAACCAACAAAACAACAAACCAACAAAACAGCAAACCAACAAACCAATAAACCAACAACCAACAAACCAACAAACCAACATAGCAACAAACCAATAAAACAACAAGCCAACGAACCAACATAGCAACAAACCAATAAAACAATAACCAACAAACCAACAATCCAATAAAACAACAAACCAAAAAACCAACAAACCAACAAACCAACAAACCAACAAACCAATAAACCAATAAACCAACAAACCAACAAACCAACAAACCAACAAACCAACAAACTAACAAATCAACAAACCAACAAACCAACAAACCAACAAACCAACAAACCAACAAACCAACAAACCAACAAACCAACAAACCAACAAACACACAAACCAACAAACCAACAAACCAACAAGCCAACAAACCAACATAGCAACAAACCAATAAAACAACAACCAACAAACCAACAATCCAACAAACCAACAAACCAACAAACCAACAAACCAAAAAACCAACAAACCAACAAACCAACAAACCAACAAACCAACAAACCAACAAACCAACAAACCAACAAACCAACAAACCAATAAACTAATAAACCAACAAACCAACAAACCAACAAACCAACAAACTAACAAACCAACAAACCAACAAACCAACAAACCAACAAACGAACAAACCAATGAACCAACAAACCAACAAACCAACAAATCAACAAACCAACAAACCAACAAACCAACAAACCAACAAACCAACAAACCAATAAACCAACAAACCAACAAACTAATAAACCAGCAATTCAACAAACCAACAAACCAACAAACCAATAAACCAATAAACCAACAAACACACAAACCAACAAACCAACAAACTAACAAACCAACAAGCCAACAAACCACCAAACCAACAAACCAACAAACCAACAAACCAACAAACCAACGAACCAACAAACCAACAAACCAACAAACAAACAAACAAACAAACCAACAAACCAACAAACCAACAAACCAACAAACCAACAAACCAACAAACCAATAAACCAATAAACCAACAAACCAACAAACCAACAAACCAACAAACTAACAAACCAACAAACCAACAAACCAACAAACCAACGAACCAACAAACCAACAAACCAACAAACCAACAAACCAACAAACCAACAAACCAACAAACCAACAAACCAACAAACCAACAAACCAACAAACCAACAAACCAACAAACCAACAAACCAACAAACCAACAAACCAACAAAACAACAAACCAACAAACCAATAAACCAACAAACCAACAAACCAACAAACCAACAAACCAACAAACCAACAAATCAACAAACCAACAAAACAACGAACCAACAAACCAACAAACCAACAAACCAACTAACCAACAAACCAACAAACCAACAAACCAACAAACCAACAAACCAACGAACCAACAAACCAACAAACCAACAAACCAACAAACCAACAAACCAACAAACCAACAAACCAACAAACCAACAAACCAACAAAACAACAAACCAACAAACCAACAAACCAATAAACCAACAAGCCAACAAACCAACTAACCAACAAACCAACAGAAGAACAAGCCAACAAACCAATTAACCAACAAACCAACAAACCAACAAACCAACAAACCAACAAACCAACAAGCCAACAAGCTAACAAACCAACATAGCAACAAACCAATTAAACAACAACCAACAAACCAACAATCCAACAAACCAACAAACTAACAAACCAAAAAACCACCAAACAATAAGCCAATAAACTAACAAACCAACAAACCAAGAAACTAACAAACCAACAAACCAACAAACCAACAAACCAACAAACCAACAAACCAACAAATCAACATACCAACAAAACAACGAACCAACAAACCAACAAACCAACAAACCAACAAACCAACAAACCAACAAACCAACAAACCAACAAACCAACAAACCAACAAACCAATAAACCAATAAACCAACAAACCAACAAACCAACAAACCAACAAACGAACAAACCAACAAACCAACAAACCAACAAACCAACAAAACAACAAACAAACAAAACAGCAAACCAACAAACCAATAAACCAACAAACCAACAAACCAACAAACCAACATAGCAACAAACCAATAAAACAACAAGCCAACGAACCAACATAGCAACAAACCAATAAAACAATAACCAACAAACCAACAATCCAATAAAACAACAAACCAAAAAACCAACAAACCAACAAACCAACAAACCAACAAACCAATAAACCAATAAACCAACAAACCAACAAACCAACAAACCAACAAACCAACAAACTAACAAATCAACAAACCAACAAACCAACAAACCAACAAACCAACAAACCAACAAACCAACAAACCAACAAACCAACAAACCAACAAACCAACAAACACACAAACCAACAAACCAACAAACCAACAAGCCAACAAACCAACATAGCAACAAACCAATAAAACAACAACCAACAAACCAACAATCCAACAAACCAACAAACCAACAAACCAACAAACCAAAAAACCAACAAACCAACAAACCAACAAACCAACAAACCAACAAACCAACAAACCAACAAACCAACAAACCAACAAACCAACAAACCAACAAACCAATAAACTAATAAACCAACAAACCAACAAACCAACAAACCAACAAACTAACAAACCAACAAACCAACAAACCAACAAACCAACAAACGAACAAACCAATGAACCAACAAACCAACAAACCAACAAATCAACAAACCAACAAACCAACAAACCAACAAACCAACAAACCAACAAACCAATAAACCAACAAACCAACAAACTAATAAACCAGCAATTCAACAAACCAACAAACCAACAAACCAATAAACCAATAAACCAACAAACACACAAACCAACAAACCAACAAACTAACAAACCAACAAGCCAACAAACCACCAAACCAACAAACCAACAAACCAACAAACCAACAAACCAACGAACCAACAAACCAACAAACCAACAAACAAACAAACCAACAAACCAACAAACCAACAAACCAACAAACCAACAAACCAACAAACCAATAAACCAATAAACCAACAAACCAACAAACCAACAAACCAACAAACTAACAAACCAACAAACCAACAAACCAACAAACCAACGAACCAACAAACCAACAAACCAACAAACCAACAAACCAACAAACCAACAAACCAACAAACCAACAAACCAACAAACCAACAAACCAACAAACCAACAAACCAACAAACCAACAAACCAACAAACCAACAAAACAACAAACCAACAAACCAATAAACCAACAAACCAACAAACCAACTAACCAACAAACCAACAGAAGAACAAGCCAACAAACCAACAAACCAACAAACCAACAAACCAACAAACCAACAAACCAGCAAACCAACAAACCAACAAACCAACAAACCAACAAACCAACAAACCAACCAACCAACAAACCAACAAACCAACAAACCAACAAACCAACAAACCAACATAGCAACAAACCAACAAACCAACAAACCAACAAGCAAACAAACCAACAAACCAACAAACCAACAAACCAACAAACCAACAAACCAACAAACCAACAAACCAACAAACCAACAAACCAACAAACCAACAAACCAACAAACCAACAAACCAACAAACCAACAAACCAACAAACCAACAAACCAACAAACCAACAAACCAACAAACCAACAAACCAACAAACCAACAAACCAACAAACCAACAAACCAACAAACCAATAAACCAACGAACCAACAAACCAACAAAAAACAAACCAACAAACCAACAAACCAACCAATAAACAAACCAACAAACCAATAAACCAACAAACCAACAAACCAACAAACCAACAAACCAACAAACGAACAAACCAACAAACCAACAAAACAACAAACCAACAAACCAATAAACCAACAAACCAACAAACCAACAAACCAACAAACCAACAAACGAACAAACCAACAAACCAACAAACCAACAAAACAACAAAACCAACAAACCAATAAACCAACAAACCAACAAACCAACTAAAAAACAAACCAACCAACCAACAAACCAACAAAAGAACAAGCCGACAAACCAACAAACCAGCAAACCAACAAACCAATAAACCAACAAACCAACAAACCAACAAACCAACATAGCAACAAATCAATAAAACAACAACCAACAAACCAACAAACCAACAAACCAACAAACCAACAAACCAACAAACCAACAAACCAACAAGCCAACAAGCCAACAAACCAACATAGCAACAAACCAATTAAACAACAACCAACAAACCACCAATCCAACAAACCAACAAACCAAAAAACCACCAAACAATAAGCCAATAAACCAACAAACCAACAAACCAACAAACTAACAAACCAACAAACCAACAAACCAACAAACCAACAAACCAACAAACCAACAAACCAACAAACCAACAAATCAACAAACCAACAAAACAACGAACCAACAAACCAACAAACCAACAAACCAACTAACCAACAAACCAACAAACCAACAAACCAACAAACCAACAAACCAACGAACCAACAAACCAACAAACCAACAAACCAACAAACCAACAAACCAACAAACCAACAAACCAACAAACCAACAAACCAACAAACCAACAAACCAACAAAACAACAAACCAACAAACCAACAAACCAATAAACCAACAAGCCAACAAACCAACTAACCAACAAACCAACAGAAGAACAAGCCAACAAACCAATTAACCAACAAACCAACAAACCAACAAACCAACAAACCAACAAACCAACAAGCCAACAAGCTAACAAACCAACATAGCAACAAACCAATTAAACAACAACCAACAAACCAACAATCCAACAAACCAACAAACTAACAAACCAAAAAACCACCAAACAATAAGCCAATAAACCAACAAACCAACAAACCAAGAAACTAACAAACCAACAAACCAACAAACCAACAAACCAACAAACCAACAAACCAACAAATCAACATACCAACAAAACAACGAACCAACAAACCAACAAACCAACAAACCAACAAACCAACAAACCAACAAACCAACAAACCAACAAACCAACAAACCAACAAACCAATAAACCAATAAACCAACAAACCAACAAACCAACAAACCAACAAACGAACAAACCAACAAACCAACAAACCAACAAACCAACAAAACAACAAACCAACAAAACAGCAAACCAACAAACCAATAAACCAACAAACCAACAAACCAACAAACCAACATAGCAACAAACCAATAAAACAACAAGCCAACGAACCAACATAGCAACAAACCAATAAAACAATAACCAACAAACCAACAATCCAATAAAACAACAAACCAACAAACCAATAAACCAATAAACCAACAAACCAACAAACCAACAAACCAACAAACCAACAAACTAACAAATCAACAAACCAACAAACCAACAAACCAACAAACCAACAAACCAACAAACCAACAAACCAACAAACCAACAAACCAACAAACACACAAACCAACAAACCAACAAACCAACAAGCCAACAAACCAACATAGCAACAAACCAATAAAACAACAACCAACAAACCAACAATCCAACAAACCAACAAACCAACAAACCAACAAACCAAAAAACCAACAAACCAACAAACCAACAAACCAACAAACCAACAAACCAACAAACCAACAAACCAACAAACCAACAAACCAATAAACTAATAAACCAACAAACCAACAAACCAACAAACCAACAAACTAACAAACCAACAAACCAACAAACCAACAAACCAACAAACGAACAAACCAATGAACCAACAAACCAACAAACCAACAAATCAACAAACCAACAAACCAACAAACCAACAAACCAACAAACCAACAAACCAATAAACCAACAAACCAACAAACTAATAAACCAGCAATTCAACAAACCAACAAACCAACAAACCAATAAACCAATAAACCAACAAACACACAAACCAACAAACCAACAAACTAACAAACCAACAAGCCAACAAACCACCAAACCAACAAACCAACAAACCAACAAACCAACAAACCAACGAACCAACAAACCAACAAACCAACAAACAAACAAACAAACAAACCAACAAACCAACAAACCAACAAACCAACAAACCAACAAACCAACAAACCAATAAACCAATAAACCAACAAACCAACAAACCAACAAACCAACAAACTAACAAACCAACAAACCAACAAACCAACAAACCAACGAACCAACAAACCAACAAACCAACAAACCAACAAACCAACAAACCAACAAACCAACAAACCAACAAACCAACAAACCAACAAACCAACAAACCAACAAACCAACAAACCAACAAACCAACAAACCAACAAAACAACAAACCAACAAACCAATAAACCAACAAACCAACAAACCAACAAACCAACAAACCAACAAACCAACAAATCAACAAACCAACAAAACAACGAACCAACAAACCAACAAACCAACAAACCAACTAACCAACAAACCAACAAACCAACAAACCAACAAACCAACAAACCAACGAACCAACAAACCAACAAACCAACAAACCAACAAACCAACAAACCAACAAACCAACAAACCAACAAACCAACAAACCAACAAAACAACAAACCAACAAACCAACAAACCAATAAACCAACAAGCCAACAAACCAACTAACCAACAAACCAACAGAAGAACAAGCCAACAAACCAATTAACCAACAAACCAACAAACCAACAAACCAACAAACCAACAAACCAACAAGCCAACAAGCTAACAAACCAACATAGCAACAAACCAATTAAACAACAACCAACAAACCAACAATCCAACAAACCAACAAACTAACAAACCAAAAAACCACCAAACAATAAGCCAATAAACTAACAAACCAACAAACCAAGAAACTAACAAACCAACAAACCAACAAACCAACAAACCAACAAACCAACAAACCAACAAATCAACATACCAACAAAACAACGAACCAACAAACCAACAAACCAACAAACCAACAAACCAACAAACCAACAAACCAACAAACCAACAAACCAACAAACCAACAAACCAATAAACCAATAAACCAACAAACCAACAAACCAACAAACCAACAAACGAACAAACCAACAAACCAACAAACCAACAAACCAACAAAACAACAAACCAACAAAACAGCAAACCAACAAACCAATAAACCAACAAACCAACAAACCAACAAACCAACATAGCAACAAACCAATAAAACAACAAGCCAACGAACCAACATAGCAACAAACCAATAAAACAATAACCAACAAACCAACAATCCAATAAAACAACAAACCAAAAAACCAACAAACCAACAAACCAACAAACCAACAAACCAATAAACCAATAAACCAACAAACCAACAAACCAACAAACCAACAAACCAACAAACTAACAAATCAACAAACCAACAAACCAACAAACCAACAAACCAACAAACCAACAAACCAACAAACCAACAAACCAACAAACCAACAAACCAACAAACACACAAACCAACAAACCAACAAACCAACAAGCCAACAAACCAACATAGCAACAAACCAATAAAACAACAACCAACAAACCAACAATCCAACAAACCAACAAACCAACAAACCAACAAACCAAAAAACCAACAAACCAACAAACCAACAAACCAACAAACCAACAAACCAACAAACCAACAAACCAACAAACCAACAAACCAACAAACCAATAAACTAATAAACCAACAAACCAACAAACCAACAAACCAACAAACTAACAAACCAACAAACCAACAAACCAACAAACCAACAAACGAACAAACCAATGAACCAACAAACCAACAAACCAACAAATCAACAAACCAACAAACCAACAAACCAACAAACCAACAAACCAACAAACCAATAAACCAACAAACCAACAAACTAATAAACCAGCAATTCAACAAACCAACAAACCAACAAACCAATAAACCAATAAACCAACAAACACACAAACCAACAAACCAACAAACTAACAAACCAACAAGCCAACAAACCACCAAACCAACAAACCAACAAACCAACAAACCAACAAACCAACGAACCAACAAACCAACAAACCAACAAACAAACAAACCAACAAACCAACAAACCAACAAACCAACAAACCAACAAACCAACAAACCAATAAACCAATAAACCAACAAACCAACAAACCAACAAACCAACAAACTAACAAACCAACAAACCAACAAACCAACAAACCAACGAACCAACAAACCAACAAACCAACAAACCAACAAACCAACAAACCAACAAACCAACAAACCAACAAACCAACAAACCAACAAACCAACAAACCAACAAACCAACAAACCAACAAACCAACAAACCAACAAAACAACAAACCAACAAACCAATAAACCAACAAACCAACAAACCAACTAACCAACAAACCAACAGAAGAACAAGCCAACAAACCAACAAACCAACAAACCAACAAACCAACAAACCAACAAACCAGCAAACCAACAAACCAACAAACCAACAAACCAACAAACCAACAAACCAACCAACCAACAAACCAACAAACCAACAAACCAACAAACCAACAAACCAACATAGCAACAAACCAACAAACCAACAAACCAACAAGCAAACAAACTAACAAACCAACAAACCAACAAACCAACAAACCAACAAACCAACAAACCAACAAACCAACAAACCAACAAACCAACAAACCAACAAACCAACAAACCAACAAACCAACAAACCAACAAACCAACAAACCAACAAACCAACAAACCAACAAACCAACAAACCAACAAACCAACAAACCAACAAACCAACAAACCAACAAACCAATAAACCAACGAACCAACAAACCAACAAAAAACAAACCAACAAACCAACAAACCAACCAATAAACAAACCAACAAACCAATAAACCAACAAACCAACAAACCAACAAACCAACAAACCAACAAACGAACAAACCAACAAACCAACAAAACAACAAACCAACAAACCAATAAACCAACAAACCAACAAACCAACTAACCAACAAACCAACAGAAGAACAAGCCAACAAACCAACAAACCAACAAACCAGCAAACAAACAAACCAAAAAACCAACAAACCAACAAACCAACAAACCAACAAACCAACAAACCAACAAACCAACAAACCAACAAACCAACAAACCAACAAACCAACAATACAACAAACCAAAAAACAAACAAAATCAACAAACCAACAAACCTACAAACAAACCAACAATCGAACAAACCAACAAACGAACAAACCAACAAACCAACAAACCAACAAACCAACAAACCAACAAACGAACAAACCAACAAACCAACAAACCAACAAAACAACAAAACCAACAAACCAATAAACCAACAAACCAACAAACCAACTAAAAAACAAACCAACCAACCAACAAACCAACAATAGAACAAGCCAACAAACCAACAAACCAGCAAACCAACAAACCAATAAACCAACAAACCAACAAACCAACAAACCAACATAGCAACAAATCAATAAAACAACAACCAACAAACCAATAAACCAACAAACCAACAAACCAACAAACCAACAAACCAACAATACAACAAACCAAAAAACAAACAAAATCAACAAACCAACAAACCTACAAACAAACCAACAAACGAACAAACCAAAAAATGAACAAACCAACAAACCAACAAACCAACAAACCAACAAACGAACAAACCAACAAACCAACAAACCAACAAAACAACAAAACCAACAAACCAATAAACCAACAAACCAACAAACCAACTAAAAAACAAACCAACCAACCAACAAACCAACAAAAGAACAAGCCAACAAACCAACAAACCAGCAAACCAACAAACCAATATACCAACAAACCAACAAACCAACAAACCAACATAGCAATAAACCAATAAAACAATAACCAACAAACCAACAATCCAATAAACCAACAAACCAAAAAGCCAACAAACCAACAAACCAACAAACCAACAAACCAATAAACCAATAAACCAATAAACCAACAAACCAACAAACCAACAAACTAACAAATCAACAAACCCACAAACCAACAAACCAACAAACCAACAAACCAACAAACCAACAAACCAACAAACCAACAAACCAACAAACCAACAAACCAACAAACCAACAAGCCAACAAGCCAACAAACCAACAAACCAACAAACCAACAAACCAACAAACCAACAAACCAACAAACCAACAAACCAACAAACCAACAAACCAACAAACCAACAAACCAACAAACCAACAAACTAATAAACCAGCAAACCAACAAACCAACAAACCAACGAACCAACAAACCAACAAACCAACGAACCAACAAACCAACAAACCAACAAACCAACAAACCAACAAACCAACAAACCAACAAACCAACAAACTAATAAACCAACAAACCAACAAACCAACAAACGAACAAACCAACAAACCAACAAACCAACAAACCAACAAAACAACAAACCAACAAACCAATAAACCAACAAACCAACAAACCAACTAACCAACAAACCAACAGAAGAACAAGCCAACAAACCAACAAACCAACAAACCAACAAACCAACAAACCAGCAAACCAGCAAACCAACAAACCAACAAACCAACAAACCAACAAACCAACAAACCAACCAACCAACAAACCAACAAACCAACAAACCAACAAACCAACAAAACAACATAGCAACAAACCAACAAACCAACAAACCAACAAGCAAACAAACCAACAAACCAACAAACCAACATACCAACAAACCAACAAACCAACAAACCAACAAACCAACAAACCAACAAACCAACAAACCAACAAACCAACAAACCAACAAACCAACAAACCAACAAACCAACAAACCAACAAACCAACAAACCAACAAACCAACAAACCAATAAACTAACGAACCAACGAACCAACAAACCAACAAACCAACAAACCAACAAACCAACAAACCAACCAACAAACAAACCAACAAACCAATAAACCAACAAACCAACAAACCAACAAACCAACAAACCAACAAACGAACAAACCAACAAACCAACAAAACAACAAACCAACAAACCAATAAACCAACAAACCAACAAACCAACTAACCAACAAACCAACAGAAGAACATGCCAACAAACCAACAAACCAACAAACCAGCAAAACAAACCAAAAAACCAACAAACCAACAAACCAACAAACCAACAAACCAACAAACCAACAAACCAACAAACCAACAAACCAACAAACCAACAAACCAACAAACCAACAAACCAACAAACCAACAAACCAACAAACCAACAAACCAACAAACCAACGAACTAATAAACCAACAAACCAACAAACCAACAAACGAACAAACCAACAAACCAACAAACCAACAAACCAACAAAACAACAAACCAACAAACCAATAAACCAACAAACCAACAAACCAACTAACCAACAAACCAACAGAAGAACAAGCCAACAAACCAACAAACCAACAAACCAACAAACCAACAAACCAGCAAACCAGCAAACCAACAAACCAACAAACCAACAAACCAACAAACCAACAAACCAACAAACCAACCAACCAACAAACCAACAAACCAATAAACCAACAAACCAACAAAACAACATAGCAACAAACCAACAAACCAACAAACCAACAAGCAAACAAACCAACAAACCAACAAACCAACAAACTAACAAACCAACAAACCAACAAACCAACAAACCAACAAACCAACAAACCAACAAACCAACAAACCAACAAACCAGCAAACCAACAAACCAACAAACCAACAAACCAACAAACCAACAAACCAACAAACCAACAAACCAACAAACCAACAAACCAATAAACTAACGAACCAACGAACCAACAAACCAACAAACCAACAAACCAACAAACCAACAAACCAACCAACAAACAAACCAACAAACCAATAAACCAACAAACCAACAAACCAACAAACCAACAAACCAACAAACGAACAAACCAACAAACCAACAAAACAACAAACCAACAAACCAATAAACCAACAAACCAACAAACCAACTAACCAACAAACCAACAGAAGAACATGCCAACAAACCAACAAACCAACAAACCAGCAAACCAACAAACCAAAAAACCAACAAACCAACAAACCAACAAACCAACAAACCAACAAACCAACAAACCAACAAACCAACAAACCAACAAACCAACAAACCAACAAACCAACAAACCAACAAACCAACAATACAACAAACCAAAAAACAAACAAAATCAACAAACCAACAAACCTACAAACAAACCAACAAACGAATAAACCAACAAACGAACAAACCAACAAACCAACAAACCAACAAAGCAACAAACGAACAAACCAACAAACCAACAAACCAACAAAACAACAAAACCAACAAACCAATAAACCAACAAACCAACAAACCAACTAAAAAACAAACCAACCAACCAACAAAAGAACAAGCCAACAAACCAACAAACCAGCAAACCAACAACCCAACAAACCAACAAACTAACAAACCAACAAACCAACAAACCAACAAACCAACAAACCAACAAAACAACAAACCAACAAACCAACAAATCAACAAACCAACAAACCAACAAACCAACAAACCAACAACCCAACAAACCAACAAACCAACAAACCAACAAACCAACAAACCAACAAACTAACATAGCAACAAAAGAACATAGCAACAAAAGAACAAACCAACAAACCAACAAACCAACAAACCAACAAACTAACAAACCAACAAACCAACAAACCAACAAACCAACAAACCAACAAACCAACAAACCAACAAACCAACAAACCAACAAACCAAAAAACCAACAAACCAACAAACCAACAAACCAACAAACCAACAAACCAACAAACCAACAAACCAACAAACCAACAAACCAACAAACCAACAAACCAACAAACCAACAAACCAACAAACCAACAAACCAACAAACCAACAAACCAACAAACCAACAAACCAACAAACCAACAAACCAACACACCAACAAACCAACAAACGAAAAAGCCAACAAACACACAAACCAACAAACCAACAAACCAACAAACCAACAAACCAACAAACCAACAAACCAACAAACCAACAAACCAACAAACCAACAAACCAACAAACCAACAAACCAACAAACCAACAAACCAACAAACCAACAAACCAACAAACCAACAAACCAACAAACCAACAAACCAACAAACCAACAAACCAACAAACCAACAAACCAACAAGCCAACAAGCCAACAAACCAACATAGCAACAAACCAATAAAACAACATCCAACAAACCAACAATCCAACAAACCAACAAACCAACAAACCAACAAACCAAAAAACCAACAAACCAACAAACCAACATACCAACAAACCAATAAACCAATAAACCAACAAACCAACAAACCAACAAACCAACAAACTAACAAACCAACAAACCAACAAACCAAAAAACCAACAAACCAACAAACCAACAAACCAACAAACCAACCAACAAACAAACCAACAAACCAATAAACCAACAAACCAAAAAACCAACAAACGAACAAACCAACAAACCAACAAACCAACAAAACAACAAACCAACAAACCAATAAACCAACAAACCAACAAACCAACAAACCAACTAACCAACAAACCAACAGAAGAACAAGCCCACAAACCAACAAACCAACAAACCAGCAAACCAACAAACCAACAAACCAACAAACCAACAAACCAACAAACCAACAAACCAACAAACCAACAAACCAACAAACCAACAAACCAACAAACCAACAAACCAACAAACCAACAAACCAACATAGCAACAAACCAACAAACCGACAAGCGAACAAACCAACAAACCAACAAACCAACAAACCAACAAACCAACAAACCAACAAACCAACAAACCAACAAACCAACAAACCAACAAACCAACAAACCAACAAACCAACAAACCAACAAACCAACAAACCAACAATCCAACAAACCAACAAACCAATAAACGAACAAACCACCAAACCAACAAACCAATAAACCAACAAATCAACAAACCAACAAACCAACAAACCAACAAACCAACAAACCAACAAACCAACTTAGTAACAAACCAACAAACCAACAAACCAACATAGCAACAAACCAATAAAACAACAACCAACAAACCAACAATCCAACAAACCAACAATCCAACAAACCAATAAACCAATAAACCAACAAACCAACAAACCAACAAACCAACAAACTAACAAACCAACAAACCAACAAACCAACAAACCAACAAACCAACAAACCAACAAACCAATAAACCAACAAACCAACAAACCAACAAACCAACAAACCAACAAACCAACAAACCAACAAACCAACAAGCCAACAAGCCAACAAACCAACATAGCAACAAACCAATAAAACAACAACCAACAAACCAACAATCCAACAAACCAACAAACCAACAAACCAAAAAACCAACAAACCAACAAACCAACAAACCAACAAACCAACAAACCAACAAACCAACAAACCAAAAAACCAACAAACCAACAAACCAATAAACCAATAAACCAACAAACCAACAAACCAATAAACTAACAAACTAACAAACCAACAAACCAACAAACCAACAAACCAACAAACCAACAAACCAACAAACCAACAAACCAACGAACCAACAAACCAACAAACCAACAAACCAAAAAACCAACAAACCAACAAACCAACAAACCAACAAACCAACAAACCAACAAACCAACAAACCAACAAACCAACAAACCAATAAACCAACAAACCAACAAACCAACAAACGAACAAGCCAACAAACCAATAAAACAACAACCAACAAACCAACAATCCAACAAACCAACAAACCAACAAACCAACAAAACAACAAACCAACAAAACAACAAACCAACAAACCAATAAACCAACAAGCCAACAAGCCAACAAACCAACATAGCAACAAACCAATAAAACTACAACCAACAAACCAACAATCCAACAAACCAACAAACCAACAAACCAAAAAACCAACAAACCAACAAACCAACAAACCAACAAACCAATAAACCAATAAACCAACAAACCAACAAACCAACAAACCAACAAACTAACTAACCAACAAACCAACAAACCAACAAACCAACAAACCAACAAACCAACAAACCAACAAACCAACAAACCGACAAACCAACAAACCAACAAGCCAACGCACCAACATAGCAACAAACCAATAAAACAATAACCAACAAACCAACAATCCAACAAACCAACAAACCAAAAAACCAACAAACCAACAAACCAACAAACCAACAAACCAACAAACCAACAAACCAACAAACCAACAAACCAACAAACCAACAAACCAACAAACCAA
This sequence comes from Atherix ibis, assembly GCA_958298945.1. Lineage (NCBI taxonomy): Eukaryota > Metazoa > Arthropoda > Insecta > Diptera > Athericidae > Atherix > Atherix ibis. The sequence continues at coordinate 85,276,730 of OY282608.1, read as the reverse complement.
CAAACCAATAAACCAATAAACCAACAAACCAACAAACCAACAAACCAGCAAACTAACAAACCAACAAACCAACAAACCAACAAACCAACAAACCAACAAACCAACAAACCAACAAACCAACAAACCAACAAACCAACTTATCAACAAACCAACAAACCAACAAACCAACAAGCAAACAAACCAACAAACCAACAAACCAACAAACCAACACACCAACAAACCAACAAACGAACAAGCCAACAAGCCAACAAACCCACAAACCAACAAACCAACAAACCAACAAACGAACAAGCCAACAAGCCAACAAACCCACAAACCAACAAACCAACAAACCAACAAACCAACAAAACAACAAACCAACAAACCAACAAACCAACAAACCAACAAACCAACAAACCAACAAACCAACAAACCAACAAACCAACAAACCAACAAACCAACAAACCAACAAACCAACAAACCAACAAACCAACAAACCAACAAACCAACAAACCAACAAACCAACAAGCCAACAAACCAACATAGCGACAAACCAATAAAACAACAACCAACAAACCAACAATCCAACAAACCATCAATCCAACAAACCAAAAAACCAACAAACCAACAAACCAACAAACCAACAAACCAATAAACCAATAAACCAACAAACCAACAAACCAACAAACCAACAAACTAACAAACCAACAAACCAACAAACCAACAAACCAACAAACCAACAAACCAACAAACCAACAAACCAACAAACCAACAAACCAACAAACCAACAAACCAACAAACCAACAAGCCAACAAGCCAACAAGCCAACAAGCCAACAAACCAACATAGCAACAAACCAATAAAACAACAACCAACAAACCAACAAGCCAACAAACCAACAAACCAACAAACCAACAAACCAACAAACCAACAAACCAACAAACCAATAAACTAACAACCCAACAAACCAACAAACGAACAAACCAACAAACCAACAAACCAACAAACCAACAAAACAACTAACCAACAAACCAACAAACCAACAAACCAACAAACCAACAAACCAACAAACCAACAAACCAACATAGCAACAAACCAACAAACCGACAAGCGAACAAACCAACAAACCAACAAACCAACAAACCAACAAACCAACAAACCAACAAACCAACAAACCAACAAACCAACAAACCAACAAACCAACAAACCAATAAACGAACAAACCAACAAACCAACAAACCAATAAACCAACAAATCAACAAATCAACAAACCAACAAACCAACAAACCAACAAACCAACAAACCAACTTAGTAACAAACCAACAAACCAACAAACCAACATAGCAACAAACCAATAAAACAACAACCAACAAACCAACAATCCAACAAACCAACAATCCAACAAACCAATAAACCAATAAACCAACAAACCAACAAACCAACAAACCAACAAACTAACAAACCAACAAACCAACAAACCAACAAACCAACAAACCAACAAACCAACAAACCAACAAACCAACAAACCAACAAACCAACAAACCAACAAACCAACAAACCAACAAACCAACAAACCAACAAGCCAACAAGCCAACGAACCAACATAGCAACAAACCAATAAAACAACAACCAACAAACCAACAATCCAACAAACCAACAAACCAACAAACCAAAAAACCAACAAACCAACAAACCAACAAACCAACAAACCAACAAACCAACAAACCAACAAACCAAAAAACCAACAAACCAACAAACCAATAAACCAATAAACCAACAAACCAACAAACCAATAAACTAACAAACTAACAAACCAACAAACCAACAAACCAACAAACCAACAAACCAACAAACCAACAAACCAACGAACCAACAAACCAACAAACCAACAAACCAACAAACCAACAAACCAACAAACCAACAAACCAACAAACCAACAAACCAACAAACCAATAAACCAACAAACCAACAAACCAACAAACGAACAAGCCAACAAACCAATAAAACAACAACCAACAAACCAACAATCCAACAAACCAACAAACCAACAAACCAACAAAACAACAAACCAACAAAACAACAAACCAACAAACCAATAAACCAACAAGCCAACAAGCCAACAAACCAACATAGCAACAAACCAATAAAACAACAACCAACAAACCAACAATCCAACAAACCAACAAACCAACAAACCAAAAAACCAACAAATCAACAAACCAACAAACCAACAAACCAATAAACCAATAAACCAACAAACCAACAAACCAACAAACCAACAAACTAACAAACCAACAAACCAACAAACCAACAAACCAACAAACCAACAAACCAACAAACCAACAAACCAACAAACCGACAAACCAACAAACGAACAAGCCAACAAGCCAACAAACCAACATAGCAACAAACCAATAAAACAATAACCAACAAACCAACAATCCAACAAACCAACAAACCAACAAACCAAAAAACCAACAAACCAACAAACCAACAAACCAACAAACCAACAAACCAACAAACCAACAAACCAACAAACCAACAAACCAACAAACCAACAAACCAATAAACCAATAAACCAACAAACCAACAAACCAACAAACCAGCAAACTAACAAACCAACAAACCAACAAACCAACAAACCAACAAACCAACAAACCAACAAACCAACAAACCAACAAACCAATAAACCAACAAACCAACAAATCAACAAACCAACAAACCAACAAACAAACAAACCAACAAACCAACTTATCAACAAACCAACAAACCAACAAACCAACAAGCAAACAAACCAACAAACCAACAAACCAACAAACCAACACACCAACAAACCAACAAACGAACAAGCCAACAAGCCAACAAACCCACAAACCAACAAACCAACAAACCAACAAACCAACAAACCAACAAACCAACAAACCAACAAACCAACAAACCAACAAACCAACAAACCAACAAACCAACAAACCAACAAACCAACAAACCAACAAACCAACAAACCAACAAACCAACAAACCAACAAACCAACAAACCAACAAACCAACAAACCAACAAACCAACAAGCCAACAAACCAACATAGCGACAAACCAATAAAACAACAACCAACAAACCAACAATCCAACAAACCATCAATCCAACAAACCAAAAAACCAACAAACCAACAAACCAACAAACCAACAAACCAATAAACCAATAAACCAACAAACCAACAAACCAACAAACCAACAAACTAACAAACCAACAAACCAACAAACCAACAAACCAACAAACCAACAAACCAACAAACCAACAAACCAACAAACCAACAAACCAACAAACCAACAAACCAACAGGCCAACAAGCCAACAAGCCAACAAACCAACATAGCAACAAACCAATAAAACAACAACCAACAAACCAACAATCCAACAAACCAACAAACCAAAAAACCACCAAACCAATAAACCAATAAACCAACAAACCAACAAACCAACAAACCAACAAACCAGCAAACTAACAAACCAACAAACCAACAAACCAACAAACCAACAAACCAACAAACCAACAAACCAACAAACCAACGAACCAACAAACCAACAAACCAACAAACCAACAAACCAACAAGCCAACAAACCAACAAACCAACAAACCAACAAACCAACAAACCAATAAACGAACAAACCAACAAACCAACAAACCAAAAAACCAACAAAACAACTAACCAACAAAACAACAAACCAACAAACCAATAAAGCAACAAACCAACAAACCAACAAACCAACATAGCAACAAACCAATAAAACAACAACCAACAAACCAACAATCCAAAAAACCAAAAAACCAACAAACCAACAAACCAACAAGCCAACAAAACAACAAACCAACAAAACAACAAACCAACAAATCAATAAACCAACAAGCCAACAAGCCAACAAAACAACATAGCAACAAACCAATAAAACAACAACCAACAAACCAACAATCCAACAAACCAACAAACCAAAAAACCAACAAACCAACAAACCAACAAACCAACAAACCAATAAACCAATAAACCAACAAACCAACAAACCAACAAACCAACAAACCAACAAACTAACAAACCAACAAACCAACAAACCAACAAACCAACAAACCAACAAACCAACAAACCAACAAACCAACAAGCCAACAAGCCAACAAACCAACATAGCAACAAACCAATAAAACAACAACCAACAAACCAATAATCCAACAAACCAACAAACCAACAAACCAACAAACCAACAAACCAAAAAACCAACAAACCAATAAACCAACAAACCAACAAACCAACAAACCAACAAACCAACAAACCAACAAACCAACAAACCAACAAACCAAAAAACCAAAAAACCAACAAACCAACAAACCAACAAACCAACAAACTAACAAACCAACAAACCAACAAACCAACAAACCAACAAACCAACAAACCAATAAAACAACAACCAAAAAAACAACAAACCAAAAAACCAACAAACCAACAAACCAACAAACCAACAAACCAATAAACCAATAAACCAACAAACCAACAAACCAACAAACCAACAAACCAACAAACTAACAAACCAACAAACCAACAAACCAACAAACCAACAAACCAACAAACCAACAAACCAACAAACCAACAAACCAACAAACCAACACACCAACAAGCCAACAAGCCAACAAACCAACATAGCAACAAACCAATAAAACAACAACCAACAAACCAACAATCCAACAAACCAACAAACCAACAAACCAAAAAACAAACAAACCAACAAACCAACAAACCAACAAACCAACAAACCAACAAACAAATAAACCAATAAACCAACAAACCAACAAACCAACAAACCAGCAAACTAACAAACCAACAAACCAACAAACCAACAAACCAACAAACCAACAAACCAACAAACCAACAAAACAACAAGCCAACAAGCCAACAAACCAACATAGCAACAAACCAATAAAACAACAACCAACAAACCAACAATCCAACAAACCAACAATCCAACAAACCAAAAAACCAACAAACGAACAAACCAACAAATCAACAAACCAACAAACCAATAAACCAACAAACTAACAAACCAACAAACCAACAAACCAACAAACCAACAAACAAACAAACCAACAAACCAACAAACCAACAAACCAACAAACCAACAAACCAACAAACCAACAAACCAACAAACCAACAAACCAACAAACCAACAAGCCAACAAGCCAACAAACCAACATAGCAACAAACCAATAAAACAACAACCAACAAACCAAAAATCCAACAAACCAACAAACCAACAAACCAAAAAACCAACAAACCAACAAACCAACAAACCAACAAACCAACAAACCAACAAACCAACAAACCAACAAACCAAAAAACCAACAAACCAACAAACCAATAAACCATTAAACCAACAAACCAACAAACCAACAAACCAACAAACTAACAAACCAACAAACCAACAAACCAACAAACCAACAAACCAACAAACCAACAAACCAACAAACCAACAAACCAACAAACGAACAAACCAACAAACTAACAAACCAACAAACCAACAAACCAACAAACCAACAAACCAACAAACCAATAAACCAACAAACCAACAAACCAACAAACGAACAAACCAACAAACCAACAAACCAACAAAACAACAAACCAACAAAACAACAAATCAACAAACCAATAAACCAACAAACCAACAAAACAACAAACCAACATAGCAAAAAACCAATAAAACAACAACCAACAAACCAACAATCCAACAAACCAACAAACCAACAAACTAACAAAACAACAAACCAACAAAACAACCAAACAACAAACCAACAAACCAACAAACTAACAAACCAACAAACCAACAAACCAACAAACCAACAAACCAACAAACCCACAAACCAACAAACCAACAAACCAACAAACCAACAAACCAACAAACCAACAAACCAACAAACCAACAAACCAACAAACCAACAAACCAACAAACCAACAAACCAACAAACCAACAAACCAACAAACCAACAAACCAATAAACCAACAAACCAACAAACCAACAAACGAACAAACCAACAAACCAACAAACCAACAAAACAACAAACCAACAAAACAACAAATCAACAAACCAATAAACCAACAAACCAACAAAACAACAAACCAACATAGCAACAAACCAATAAAACAACAACCAACAAACCAACAATCCAACAAACCAACAAACCAACAAACTAACAAAACAACAAACCAACAAAACAACCAAACAACAAACCAACAAACCAACAAACTAACAAACCAACAAACCAACAAACCAACAAACCAACAAACCAACAAACCCACAAACCAACAAACCAACAAACAAACAAACCAACAAACCAACAAACCAACAAACCAACAAACCAACAAACCAACAAACCAACAAACCAACAAACCAACAAACCAACAAACTAACAAACCAACAAACCAACAAACCAACAAACCAACAAACCAACAAACCAACAAACCAACAAACCAACAAACCAACAAACCAACAAACCAACAAACCAACAAACCAACAAACCAACAAACCAACAAGCCAACAAGCCAACAAGCCAACAAACCAACATAGCAACAAACCAATAAAACAACAACCAACAAACCAACATGCCAACAAACCAACAAACCAACAAACCAACAAACCAACAAACCAACAAACCAACAAACCAATAAACTAACAACCCAACAAACCAACAAACGAACAAACCAACAAACCAACAAACCAACAAACCAACAAAACAACTAACCAACAAACCAACAAACCAACAAACCAACAAACCAACAAACCAACAAACCAACAAACCAACATAGCAACAAACCAACAAACCGACAAGCGAACAAACCAACAAACCAACAAACCAACAAACCAACAAACCAACAAACCAACAAACCAACAAACCAACAAACCAACAAACCAACAAACCAACAAACCAACAAACCAACATACTAACAAACCAACAAACCAACAAACCAACAATCCAACAAACCAACAAACCAATAAACGAACAAACCAACAAACCAACAAACCAATAAACCAACAAATCAACAAACCAACAAACCAACAAACCAACAAACCAACAAACCAACTTAGTAACAAACCAACAAACCAACAAACCAAAATAGCAACAAACCAATAAAACAACAACCAACAAACCAACAATCCAACAAACCAACAATCCAACAAACCAATAAACCAATAAACCAACAAACCAACAAACCAACAAACCAACAAACTAACAAACCAACAAACCAACAAACCAACAAACCAACAAACCAACAAACCAACAAACCAACAAACCAACAAACCAACAAACCAACAAACCAACAAACCAACAAACCAACAAACCAACAAACCAACAAGCCAACAAGCCAACGAACCAACATAGCAACAAACCAATAAAACAACAACCAACAAACCAACAATCCAACAAACCAACAAACCAACAAACCAAAAAACCAACAAACCAACAAACCAACAAACCAACAAACCAAAAAACCAACAAACCAACAAACCAAAAAACCAACAAACCAACAAACCAATAAACCAATAAACCAACAAACCAACAAACCAATAAACTAACAAACTAACAAACCAACAAACCAACAAACCAACAAACCAACAAACCAACAAACCAACAAACCAACGAACCAACAAACCAACAAACCAACAAACCAACAAACCAACAAACCAACAAACCAACAAACCAACAAACCAACAAACCAACAAACCAATAAACCAACAAACCAACAAACCAACAAACGAACAAGCCAACAAACCAATAAAACAACAACCAACAAACCAACAATCCAACAAACCAACAAACCAACAAACCAACAAAACAACAAACCAACAAAACAACAAACCAACAAACCAATAAACCAACAAGCCAACAAGCCAACAAACCAACATAGCAACAAACCAATAAAACAACAACCAACAAACCAACAATCCAACAAACCAACAAACCAACAAACCAAAAAACCAACAAATCAACAAACCAACAAACCAACAAACCAATAAACCAATAAACCAACAAACCAACAAACCAACAAACCAACAAACTAACAAACCAACAAACCAACAAACCAACAAACCAACAAACCAACAAACCAACAAACCAACAAACCAACAAACCGACAAACCAACAAACCAACAAGCCAACAAGCCAACAAACCAACATAGCAACAAACCAATAAAACAATAACCAACAAACCAACAATCCAACAAACCAACAAACCAACAAACCAAAAAACCAACAAACCAACAAACCAACAAACCAACAAACCAACAAACCAACAAACCAACAAACCAACAAACCAACAAACCAACAAACCAACAAACCAATAAACCAATAAACCAACAAACCAACAAACCAACAAACCAGCAAACTAACAAACCAACAAACCAACAAACCAACAAACCAACAAACCAACAAACCAACAAACCAACAAACCAACAAACCAATAAACCAACAAATCAACAAACCAACAAACCAACAAACCAACAAACCAACTTATCAACAAACCAACAAACCAACAAACCAACAAGCAAACAAACCAACAAACCAACAAACCAACAAACCAACACACCAACAAACCAACAAACGAACAAGCCAACAAGCCAACAAACCCACAAACCAACAAACCAACAAACCAACAAACCAACAAACCAACAAACCAACAAACCAACAAACCAACAAACCAACAAACCAACAAACCAACAAACCAACAAACCAACAAACCAACAAACCAACAAACCAACAAACCAACAAACCAACAAACCAACAAACCAACAAACCAACAAACCAACAAGCCAACAAACCAATATAGCGACAAACCAATAAAACAACAACCAACAAACCAACAATCCAACAAACCAATAAACCAACAAACCAACAAACCAACAAACCAACAAACTAACAAACCAACAAACCAACAAACCAACAAACCAACAAACCAACAAACCAACAAACCAACAAATCAACAAACCAACAAACCAACAAACCAACAAACCAACAGGCCAACAAGCCAACAAGCCAACAAACCAACATAGCAACAAACCAATAAAACAACAACCAACAAACCAACAATCCAACAAACCAAAAAACCACCAAACCAATAAACCAATAAACCAACAAACCAACAAACCAACAAACCAACAAACCAGCAAACTAACAAACCAACAAACCAACAAACCAACAAACCAACAAACCAACAAACCAACAAACCAACAAACCAACGAACCAACAAACCAACAAACCAACAAACCAACAAACCAACAAGCCAACAAACCAACAAACCAACAAACCAACAAACCAACAAACCAATAAACGAACAAACCAACAAACCAACAAACCAAAAAACCAACAAAACAACTAACCAACAAAACAACAAACCAACAAACCAATAAAGCAACAAACCAACAAACCAACAAACCAACATAGCAACAAACCAATAAAACAACAACCAACAAACCAACAATCCAAAAAACCAAAAAACCAACAAACCAACAAACCAACAAGCCAACAAAACAACAAACCAACAAAACAACAAACCAACAAATCAATAAACCAACAAGCCAACAAGCCAACAAAACAACATAGCAACAAACCAATAAAACAACAACCAACAAACCAACAATCCAACAAACCAACAAACCAAAAAACCAACAAACCAACAAACCAACAAACCAACAAACCAATAAACCAATAAACCAACAAACCAACAAACCAACAAACCAACAAACCAACAAACTAACAAACCAACAAACCAACAAACCAACAAACCAACAAACCAACAAACCAACAAACCAACAAACCAACAAGCCAACAAGCCAACAAACCAACATAGCAACAAACCAATAAAACAACAACCAACAAACCAATAATCCAACAAACCAACAAACCAACAAACCAACAAACCAACAAACCAAAAAACCAACAAACCAATAAACCAACAAACCAACAAACCAACAAACCAACAAACCAACAAACCAACAAACCAACAAACCAACAAACCAAAAAACCAAAAAACCAACAAACCAACAAACCAACAAACCAACAAACTAACAAACCAACAAACCAACAAACCAACAAACCAACAAACCAACAAACCAACAAACCAATAAAACAACAACCAAAAAAACAACAAACCAAAAAACCAACAAACCAACAAACCAACAAACCAACAAACCAATAAACCAATAAACCAACAAACCAACAAACCAACAAACCAACAAACTAACAAACCAACAAACCAACAAACCAACAAACCAACAAACCAACAAACCAACAAACCAACAAACCAACAAACCAACAAACCAACAAGCCAACAAGCCAACAAACCAACATAGCAACAAACCAATAAAACAACAACCAACAAACCAACAATCCAACAAACCAACAAACCAACAAACCAAAAAACAAACAAACCAACAAACCAACAAACCAACAAACCAACAAACCAACAAACAAATAAACCAATAAACCAACAAACCAACAAACCAACAAACCAGCAAACTAACAAACCAACAAACCAACAAACCAACAAACCAACAAACCAACAAACCAACAAACCAACAAAACAACAAGCCAACAAGCCAACAAACCAACATAGCAACAAACCAATAAAACAACAACCAACAAACCAACAATCCAACAAACCAACAATCCAACAAACCAAAAAACCAACAAACGAACAAACCAACAAATCAACAAACGAACAAACCAATAAACCAACAAACTAACAAACCAACAAACCAACAAACCAACAAACCAACAAACAAACAAACCAACAAACCAACAAACCAACAAACCAACAAACCAACAAACCAACAAACCAACAAACCAACAAACCAACAAACCAACAAACCAACAAGCCAACAAGCCAACAAACCAACATAGCAACAAACCAATAAAACAACAACCAACAAACCAAAAATCCAACAAACCAACAAACCAACAAACCAAAAAACCAACAAACCAACAAACCAACAAACCAACAAACCAACAAACCAACAAACCAACAAACCAACAAACCAAAAAACCAACAAACCAACAAACCAATAAACCATTAAACCAACAAACCAACAAACCAACAAACCAACAAACTAACAAACCAACAAACCAACAAACCAACAAACCAACAAACCAACAAACCAACAAACCAACAAACCAACAAACCAACAAACCAACAAACCAACAAACCAACAAACCAACAAACCAACAAACCAACAAACCAACAAACCAACAAACCAACAAACCAATAAACCAACAAACCAACAAACCAACAAACGAACAAACCAACAAACCAACAAACCAACAAAACAACAAACCAACAAAACAACAAATCAACAAACCAATAAACCAACAAACCAACAAAACAACAAACCAACATAGCAAAAAACCAATAAAACAACAACCAACAAACCAACAATCCAACAAACCAACAAACCAACAAACTAACAAAACAACAAACCAACAAAACAACCAAACAACAAACCAACAAACCAACAAACTAACAAACCAACAAACCAACAAACCAACAAACCAACAAACCAACAAACCCACAAACCAACAAACCAACAAACCAACAAACCAACAAACCAACAAACCAACAAACCAACAAACCAACAAACCAACAAACCAACAAACCAACAAACCAACAAACCAACAAACCAACAAACCAACAAACCAACAAACCAACAAACCAACAAACCAATAAACCAACAAACCAACAAACCAACAAACGAACAAACCAACAAACCAACAAACCAACAAAACAACAAACCAACAAAACAACAAATCAACAAACCAATAAACCAACAAACCAACAAAACAACAAACCAACATAGCAACAAACCAATAAAACAACAACCAACAAACCAACAATCCAACAAACCAACAAACCAACAAACTAACAAAACAACAAACCAACAAAACAACCAAACAACAAACCAACAAACCAACAAACTAACAAACCAACAAACCAACAAACCAACAAACCAACAAACCAACAAACCCACAAACCAACAAACCAACAAACCAACAAACCAACAAACCAACAAACCAACAAACCAACAAACCAACAAACCAACAAACCAACAAACCAACAAACCAACAAACCAACAAACCAACAAACTAACAAACCAACAAACCAACAAACCAACAAACCAACAAACCAACAAACCAACAAACCAACAAACCAACAAACCAACAAACCAACAAACCAACAAACCAAAAACCAACAAACCAACAAACCAACAAACCAACAAACCAACAAACCAACAAACCAACAAACCAACAAACCAACAAACCAATAAACCAACAAACCAACAAACCAACAAACGAACAAACCAACAAACCAACAAACCAACAAAACAACAAACCAACAAAACAACAAATCAACAAACCAATAAACCAACAAACCAACAAAACAACAAACCAACATAGCAACAAACCAATAAAACAACAACCAACAAACCAACAATCCAACAAACCAACAAACCAACAAACTAACAAAACAACAAACCAACAAAACAACCAAACAACAAACCAACAAACCAACAAACTAACAAACCAACAAACCAACAAACCAACAAACCAACAAACCAACAAACCCACAAACCAACAAACCAACAAACCAACAAACCAACAAACCAACAAACCAACAAACCAACAAACCAACAAACCAATAAACCAACAAACCAACAAACCAACAAACGAACAAACCAACAAACCAAAAAAACAACAAACCAACAAAACAACAAATCAACAAACCAATAAACCAACAAACCAACAAAACAACAAACTAACATAGCAACAAACCAATAAAACAACAACCAACAAACCAACAATCCAACAAACCAACAAACCAACAAACCAATAAAACAACAACCAACAAACCAACAATCCAACAAACCAACAAACCAACAAACCAAAAAACCAACAAACCAACAAACCAACAAACCAATAAACCAATAAACCAATAAACCAATAAACCAACAAACCAACAAACCAACAAACCAACAAACTAACAAACCAACAAACCAACAAACCAACAAACCAACAAACCAACAAACCAACAAACCAACAAACCAACAAACCAACAAGCCAACAAGCCAACAAACCAACATAGCAACAAACCAATAAAACAACAACCAACAAACCAACAATCCAACAAACCAACAAACCAACAAACCAAAAAACCAACAAACCAACAAACCAACAAACCAACAAACCATTAAACCAACAAACCAACAAACCAACAAAACAACAAACCAACAAACCAATAAACCAAAAAACCAACAAACCAACAAACCAGCAAACTAACAAACCAACAAACCAACAAACCAACAAACCAACAAACCAACAAACCAACAAACCAACAAACCAACAAACCAACAAACCAATAAACCAACAAATCAACAAACCAACAAACCAACAAACCACCTTAGCAACAAACCAACAAACCAACAAACCAACAAGCAAACAAACCAACAAACCAACAAACCTACAAACCAACACACAAACAAACCAACAAACGAATAAGCCAACAAACCCACAAACCAACAAACCAACAAACCAACAAACCAACAAACCAACAAACCAACAAACCATCAAACCAACAAACCAACAAACCAACAAACCAACAAACCAACAAACCAACAAACCAACAAACCAACAAACCAACAAACCAACAAACCAACAAACCAACAAACCAACAAACCAACAAACTAACAAACCAACAAACCAACAAACCAACAAACCAACAAACCAACAAACCAACAAACCAACAAACCAACAAACCAACAAACCAACAAACCAACAAGCCAACAAATTAACATAGCAAAAAACCAATAAAACAACAACCAACAAACCAAAAATCCAACAAACCAACAAACCAACAAACCAAAAAACCAACAAACCAATAAACCAACAAACCAACAAACCAACAAACCAACAAACCAACAAACCAACAAACCAAGAAACCAACAAACCAATAAACCAATAAACCAACAATCCAACAAACCAACAAACCAACAAACTAACAAACCAACAAACCAACAAACCAACAAACCAACAAACCAACAAACCAATAAAACAACAACCAAAAAAACAACAAACCAAAAAACCAACAAACCAACAAACCAACAAACCAACAAACCTATAAACCAATAAACCAACAAACCAACAAACCAACAAACCAACAAACTAACAAACCAACAAACCAACAAACCAACAAACAAACAAACCAACAAACCAACAAACCAACAAACCAACAAACCAACAAACCAACAAGCCAACAAGCCAACAAACCAACATAGCAACAAACCAATAAAACAACAACCAACAAACCAACAATCCAACAAACCAACAAACCAAAAAACCAACAAACCAACAAACCAACAAACCAACAAACCAACAAACCAACAAACCAATAAACCAATAAACCAACAAACCAACAAACCAACAAACCAGCAAACTAACAAACCAACAAACCAACAAACCAACAAACCAACAAACCAACAAACCAACAAACCAACAAACCAACAAGCCAACAAGCCAACAAACCAATATAGCAACAAACCAATAAAACAACAACCAACAAACCAACAATCCAACAAACCAACAATCCAACAAACCAAAAAACCAACAAACGAACAAACCAACAAATCAACAAACCAACAAACCAATAAACCAACAAACTAACAAACCAACAAACCAACAAACCAACAAACCAACAAACAAACAAACCAACAAACCAACAAACCAACAAACCAACAAACCAACAAACCAACAAACCAACAAACCAACAAACCAACAAACCAACAAACCAACAAGCCAACAAGCCAACAAACCAACATAGCAACAAACCAATAAAACAACAACCAACAAACCAAAAATCCAACAAACCAACAAACCAACAAACCAAAAAACCAACAAACCAACAAACCAACAAACCAACAAACCAACAAACCAACAAACCAACAAACCAAAAAACCAACAAACCAACAAACCAATAAACCATTAAACCAACAAACCAACAAACCAACAAACCAACAAACTAGGAAACCAACAAACCAACAAACCAACAAACCAACAAACCAACAAACCAACAAACCAACAAACCAACAAACCAACAAACCAACAAACCAACAAACCAACAAACCAACAAACCAACAAACCAACAAACCAACAAACCAACAAACCAACAAACCAACAAACCAACAAACGAACAAACCAACAAACCAACAAACCAACAAAACAACAAACCAACAAAACAACAAATCAACAAACCAATAAACCAACAAACCAACAAAACAACAAACCAACATAGCAACAAACCAATAAAACAACAACCAACAAACCAACAATCCAACAAACCAACAAACCAACAAACCAACAAACCAACAAACCAACAAACCAACAAACCAACAAACCAACAAACCAACAAACCAACAAACCAACAAACCAACAAACCAATAAACCAACAAACCAACAAACCAACAAACGAACAAACCAACAAACCAAAAAAACAACAAACCAACAAAACAACAAATCAACAAACCAATAAACCAACAAACCAACAAAACAACAAACTAACATAGCAACAAACCAATAAAACAACAACCAACAAACCAACAATCCAACAAACCAACAAACCAACAAACCAATAAAACAACAACCAACAAACCAACAATCCAACAAACCAACAAACCAACAAACCAAAAAACCAACAAACCAACAAACCAACAAACCAATAAACCAATAAACCAATAAACCAATAAACCAACAAACCAACAAACCAACAAACCAACAAACTAACAAACCAACAAACCAACAAACCAACAAACCAACAAACCAACAAACCAACAAACCAACAAACCAACAAACCAACAAGCCAACAAGCCAACAAACCAACATAGCAACAAACCAATAAAACAACAACCAACAAACCAACAATCCAACAAACCAACAAACCAACAAACCAAAAAACCAACAAACCAACAAACCAACAAACCAACAAACCATTAAACCAACAAACCAACAAACCAACAAAACAACAAACCAACAAACCAATAAACCAAAAAACCAACAAACCAACAAACCAGCAAACTAACAAACCAACAAACCAACAAACCAACAAACCAACAAACCAACAAACCAACAAACCAATAAACCAACAAATCAACAAACCAACAAACCAACAAACCACCTTAGCAACAAACCAACAAACCAACAAACCAACAAGCAAACAAACCAACAAACCAACAAACCTACAAACCAACACACAAACAAACCAACAAACGAATAAGCCAACAAACCCACAAACCAACAAACCAACAAACCAACAAACCAACAAACCAACAAACCAACAAACCATCAAACCAACAAACCAACAAACCAACAAACCAACAAACCAACAAACCAACAAACCAACAAACCAACAAACCAACAAACCAACAAACCAACAAACCAACAAACCAACAAACCAACAAACTAACAAACCAACAAACCAACAAACCAACAAACCAACAAACCAACAAACCAACAAACCAACAAACCAACAAACCAACAAACCAACAAACCAACAAGCCAACAAATTAACATAGCAAAAAACCAATAAAACAACAACCAACAAACCAAAAATCCAACAAACCAACAAACCAACAAACCAAAAAACCAACAAACCAATAAACCAACAAACCAACAAACCAACAAACCAACAAACCAACAAACCAACAAACCAAGAAACCAACAAACCAATAAACCAATAAACCAACAATCCAACAAACCAACAAACCAACAAACTAACAAACCAACAAACCAACAAACCAACAAACCAACAAACCAACAAACCAATAAAACAACAACCAAAAAAACAACAAACCAAAAAACCAACAAACCAACAAACCAACAAACCAACAAACCTATAAACCAATAAACCAACAAACCAACAAACCAACAAACCAACAAACTAACAAACCAACAAACCAACAAACCAACAAACAAACAAACCAACAAACCAACAAACCAACAAACCAACAAACCAACAAACCAACAAGCCAACAAGCCAACAAACCAACATAGCAACAAACCAATAAAACAACAACCAACAAACCAACAATCCAACAAACCAACAAACCAAAAAACCAACAAACCAACAAACCAACAAACCAACAAACCAACAAACCAACAAACCAATAAACCAATAAACCAACAAACCAACAAACCAACAAACCAGCAAACTAACAAACCAACAAACCAACAAACCAACAAACCAACAAACCAACAAACCAACAAACCAACAAACCAACAAGCCAACAAGCCAACAAACCAATATAGCAACAAACCAATAAAACAACAACCAACAAACCAACAATCCAACAAACCAACAATCCAACAAACCAAAAAACCAACAAACGAACAAACCAACAAATCAACAAACCAACAAACCAATAAACCAACAAACTAACAAACCAACAAACCAACAAACCAACAAACCAACAAACAAACAAACCAACAAACCAACAAACCAACAAACCAACAAACCAACAAACCAACAAACCAACAAACCAACAAACCAACAAACCAACAAACCAACAAGCCAACAAGCCAACAAACCAACATAGCAACAAACCAATAAAACAACAACCAACAAACCAAAAATCCAACAAACCAACAAACCAACAAACCAAAAAACCAACAAACCAACAAACCAACAAACCAACAAACCAACAAACCAACAAACCAACAAACCAAAAAACCAACAAACCAACAAACCAATAAACCATTAAACCAACAAACCAACAAACCAACAAACCAACAAACTAACAAACCAACAAACCAACAAACCAACAAACCAACAAACCAACAAACCAACAAACCAACAAACCAACAAACCAACAAACCAACAAACCAACAAACCAACAAACCAACAAACCAACAAACCAACAAACCAACAAACCAACAAACCAACAAACCAACAAACCAACAAACGAACAAACCAACAAACCAACAAACCAACAAAACAACAAACCAACAAAACAACAAATCAACAAACCAATAAACCAACAAACCAACAAAACAACAAACCAACATAGCAACAAACCAATAAAACAACAACCAACAAACCAACAATCCAACAAACCAACAAACCAACAAACCAACAAACTAACAAAACAACAAACCAACAAAACAACCAAACAACAAACCAACAAACCAACAAACTAACAAACCAACAAACCAACAAACCAACAAACCAACAAACCAACAAACCAACAAACCAACAAACCAACAAACCAACAAACCAACAAACCAACAAACCAACAAACCAACAAACCAACAAACCAACAAACCAACAAACCAACAAACCAACAAACCAACAAACCAATAAACCAACAAACCAACAAACCAACAAACGAACAAACCAACAAACCAAAAAAACAACAAACCAACAAAACAACAAATCAACAAACCAATAAACCAACAAACCAACAAAACAACAAACCAACATAGCAACAAACCAATAAAACAACAACCAACAAACCAACAATCCAACAAACCAACAAACCAACAAACCAATAAAACAACAACCAACAAACCAACAATCCAACAAACCAACAAACCAACAAACCAAAAAACCAACAAACCAACAAACCAACAAACCAACAAACCAACAAACCAATAAACCAATAAACCAATAAACCAACAAACCAACAAACCAACAAACCAACAAACTAACAAACCAACAAACCAACAAACCAACAAACCAACAAACCAACAAACCAACAAACCAACAAACCAACAAACCAACAAGCCAACAAGCCAACAAACCAACATAGCAACAAACCAATAAAACAACAACTAACAAACCAACAATCCAACAAACCAACAAACCAACAAACCAAAAAACCAACAAACCAACAAACCAACAAACCAACAAACCATTAAACCAATAAACCAACAAACCAACAAACCAACAAACCAACAAACCAATAAACCAAAAAACCAACAAACCAACAAACCAGCAAACTAACAAACCAACAAACCAACAAACCAACAAACCAACAAACCAACAAACCAACAAACCAACAAACCAATAAACCAACAAATCAACAAACCAACAAACCAACAAACCACCTTAGCAACAAACCAACAAACCAACAAACCAACAAGCAAACAAACCAATAAACCAACAAACCAACAAACCAACAAACCAACAAACCAACAAACCAACAAACCAACAAACCAAAAAACCAACAAACCAACAAACCAACAAACCAACAAACCAATAAACCAATAAACCAACAAACCAACAAACCAACAAACCAACAAACCAACAAACCAACAAACTAACAAACCAACAAACCAACAAACCAACAAACCTACAAACCAACAAACCAACAAACCAACAAACCAACAAACCAACAAGCCAACAAGCCAACAAACCAACATAGCAACAAACCAATAAAACAACAACCAACTAACCAACAATCCAACAAACCAACAAACCAACAAACCAAAAAACCAACAAACCAACAAACCAACAAACCAACAAACCAACAAACCAACAAACCAACAAACCAACAAACCAACAAACCAACAAACCAACAAACCAATAAACCAATAAACCAACAAACCAACAAACCAACAAACCAGCAAACCAACAAACCAACAAACCAACAAACCAACAAACCAACAAACCAACAAACCAACAAACCAAAAAACCAACAAACCAACAAACCAATAAACCATTAAACCAACAAACCAACAAACCAACAAACCAACAAACCAACAAACTAACAAACCAACAAACCAACAAACCAACAAACCAACAAACCAACAAACCAACAAACCAACAAACCAACAAACCAACAAACCAACAAACCAACAAACCAACAAACCAACAAACCAACAAACCAACAAACCAACAAACCAACAAACCAACAAACCAACAAACCAACAAACCAACAAACCAATAAACCAACAAACCAACAAACCAACAAACGAACAAACCAACAAACCAACAAACCAACAAAACAACAAACCAACAAACCAACAAACCAGCAAACCAACAAACCAACAAACCAACAAACCAACAAACCAACAAACCAACAAACCAAAAAACCAACAAACCAACAAACCAATAAACCTTTAAACCAACAAACCAACAAACCAACAAACCAACAAACTAACAAACCAACAAACCAACAAACCAACAAACCAACAAACCAACAAACCAACAAACCAACAAACCAACAAACCAACAAACCAACAAGCCAACAAACCAACAAACCAACAAACCAACAAACCCACAAACCAACAAACCAACAAACCAACAAACCAATAAACCAACAAACCAACAAACCAACAAACGAACAAACCAACAAACCAACAAACCAACAAAACAACAAACCAACAAAACAACAAATCAACAAACCAATAAACCAACAAACCAACAAAACAACAAACCAACATAGCAACAAACCATTAAACCAACAAACCAACAAACCAACAAACCAACAAACTAACAAACCAACAAACCAACAAACCAACAAACCAACAAACCAACAAACCAACAAACCAACAAACCAACAAACCAACAAACCAACAAACCAACAAACCAACAAACCAACAAACCAACAAACCAACAAACCAACAAACCAACAAACCAACAAACCAACAAACCAACAAACCAACAAACCAACAAACCAACAAACCAACAAACCAACAAACCAACAAACCAACAAACCAACAAACCAACAAACCAACAAACCAACAAACCAACAAACCAACAAACCAACAAACCAACAAACCAACAAACCAACAAACCAACAAACCAACAAACCAACAAACCAACAAACCAACAAACCAATAAACCAACAAACCAACAAACCAACAAACGAACAAACCAACAAACCAACAAACCAACAAAACAACAAACCAACAAAACAACAAATCAACAAACCAATAAACCAACAAACCAACAAAACAACAAACCAACATAGCAACAAACCAATAAAACAACAACCAACAAACCAACAATCCAACAAACCAACAAACCAACAAACCAACAAACTAACAAAACAACAAACCAACAAAACAACCAAACAACAAACCAACAAACCAACAAACTAACAAACCAACAAACCAACAAACCAACAAACCAACAAACCAACAAACCAACAAACCAACAAACCAACAAACCAACAAACCAACAAACCAACAAACCAACAAACCAACAAACCAACAAACCAACAAACCAACAAACCAATAAACCAACAAACCAACAAACCAACAAACGAACAAACCAACAAACCAAAAAAACAACAAACCAACAAAACAACAAATCAACAAACCAATAAACCAACAAACCAACAAAACAACAAACCAACATAGCAACAAACCAATAAAACAACAACCAACAAACCAACAATCCAACAAACCAACAAACCAACAAACCAACAAACCAACAAACCAACAAACCAACAAACCAACAAACCAACAAACCAACAAACCAACAAACCAACAAACCAACAAACCAATAAACCAATAAACCAATAAACCAACAAACCAACAAACCAACAAACCAACAAACTAACAAACCAACAAACCAACAAACCAACAAACCAACAAACCAACAAACCAACAAACCAACAAACCAACAAACCAACAAACCAACAAGCCAACAAGCCAACAAACCAACATAGCAACAAACCAATAAAACAACAACCAACAAACCAACAATCCAACAAACCAACAAACCAACAAACCAAAAAACCAACAAACCAACAAACCAACAAACCAACAAACCATTAAACCAACAAACCAACAAACCAACAAACCAACAAACCAACAAACCAATAAACCAAAAAACCAACAAACCAACAAACCAGCAAACTAACAAACCAACAAACCAACAAACCAACAAACCAACAAACCAACAAACCAACAAACCAACAAACCAATAAACCAACAAATCAACAAACCAACAAACCAACAAACCAACAAACCACCTTAGCAACAAACCAACAAACCAACAAACCAACAAGCAAACAAACCAACAAACCAACAAACCAACAAACCAACACACAAACAAACCAACAAACGAATAAGCCAACAAACCCACAAACCAACAAACCAACAAACCAACAAACCAACAAACCAACAAACCAACAAACCATCAAACCAACAAACCAACAAACCAACAAACCAACAAACCAACAAACCAACAAACCAACAAACCAACAAACCAACAAACCAACAAACCAACAAACCAACAAACCAACAAACCAACAAACCAACAAACCAACAAACCAACAAACCAACAAACCAACAAACCAACAAACCAACAAACCAACAAACCAACAAACCAACAAGCCAACAAGCCAACAAACCAACATAGCAAAAAACCAATAAAACAACAACCAACAAACCAACAATCCAACAAACCAACAATCCAACAAACCAAAAAACCAACAAACCAACAAACCAACAAACCAACAAACCAACAAACCAATAAACCAATAAACGAACAAACCAACAAACCAACAAACCAACAAACCAATAAAGCAACAAACCAACAAACCAACAAACCAACATAGCAACAAACCAATAAAACAACAACCAACAAACCAACAATCCAACAAACCAACAAACCAACAAACCAACAAACCAACAAAACAACAAACCAACAAAACAACAAATCAACAAACCAATAAACCAACAAACCAACAAACCAACAAACCAACATAGCAACAAACCAATAAAATAACAACCAACAAACCAACAATCCAACAAACCAACAAACCAACAAACCAACAAACCAACAAAACAACAAACCAACAAAACAACAAAACAACAAACCAACAAACCAATAAACCAACAAGCCAACAAGCCAACAAACCAACATAGCAACAAACCAATAAATCAACACCCAACAAACCAACAATCCAACAAACCAACAAACCAACAAACCAAAAAACCAACAAACCAACAAACCAACAAACCAACAAACCAACAAACCAACAAACCAACAATCCAACAAGCCAACAAGCCAACAAACCAACATAGCAACAAACCAATAAAACAACAACCAACAAACCAACAATCCAACAAACCAACAAACCAACAAACCAAAAAACCAACAAACCAACAGACCAACAAACCAACAAACCAACAAACCAACAAACCAACAAACCAACAAACCAACAAACCAATAAACCAACAAACCAACAAACCAACAAACCAACAAACCAACAAACTAACAAACCAACAAACCAACAAACCAACAAACCAACAAACCAATAAAACAACAACCAAAAAACCAACAAACCAAAAAACCAACAAACCAACAAACCAACAAACCAACAAACCAATAAACCAATAAACCAATAAACCAACAAACCAACAAACCAACAAACCAACAAACCAACAAACCAACAAACTAACAAACCAACAAACCAACAAACCAACAAACCTACAAACCAACAAACCAACAAACCAACAAACCAACAAACCAACAAGCCAACAAGCCAACAAACCAACATAGCAACAAACCAATAAAACAACAACCAACTAACCAACAATCCAACAAACCAACAAACCAACAAACCAAAAAACCAACAAACCAACAAACCAACAAACCAACAAACCAACAAACCAACAAACCAACAAACCAACAAACCAACAAACCAACAAACCAACAAACCAACAAACCAATAAACCAATAAACCAACAAACCAACAAACCAACAAACCAGCAAACTAACAAACCAACAAACCAACAAACCAACAAACCAACAAACCAACAAACCAACAAACCAACAAACCAACAAACCAACAAGCCAACAAGCCAACAAACCAACATAGCAACAAACCAAAAAAACAACAACCAACAAACCAACAATCCAACAAACCAACAATCCAACAAACCAAAAAACCAACAAACCAACAAACCAACAAACCAACAAACCAATAAACCAATAAACCAACAAACCAACAAACCAATAAACCAACAAACTAACAAAACAACAAACCAACAAACCAACAAACCAACAAACCAACAAACCAACAAACTAACAAACCAACAAACCAACAAACCAACAAACCAACAAAACCAACAAACCAACAAGCCAACAAGCCAACAAACCAACATAGCAACAAACCAATATAACAACAACCAACAAACCAACAATCCAACAAACCAACAAACCAACAAACCAACAAACCAACAAACCAACAAACCAACAAACCAACAAACCAACAAACCAACAAACCAAAAAACCAACAAACCAACAAACCAATAAACCAATAAATCAACAAACCAACAAACCAACAAACCAACAAACTAACAAACCAACAAACCAACAAACCAACAAACCAACAAACCAACAAACCAACAAACCAACAAACCAACAAACCAACAAACCAACAAACCAACAAACCAACAAACCAACAAACCAACAAACCAACAAACCAACAAACCAACAAACCAACAAACCAACAAACCAACAAACCAACAAACCAACAAACCAACAAACCAACAAACCAACAAACCAACAAACCAACAAACCAATAAACCAACAAACAAAAAAACCAACAAACGAACAAACCAACAAACCAACAAACCAACAAAACAACAAACCAACAAAACAACAAATCAACAAACCAATAAACCAACAAACCAACAAACCAACAAACCAACATAGCAACAAACCAATAAAACAACAACCAACAAACCAACAATCCAACAAACCAACAAACCAACAAACCAACAAACCAACAAACCAACAAAACAACAAACCAACAAACCAACAAACCAACACACCAACAAACCAACAAACGAACAAGCCAACAAACCCACAAACCAACAAACCAACAAACCAACAAACCAACAAACCAACATAGCAACAAACCAATAAAACAACAACCAACAAACCAACAATCCAACAACCCAACAAACCAACAAACCAACAAACCAACAAACCAACAAACCAACAAACCAACAAACCAACAAACCAACAAACCAACAAACCAACAAACCAACAAACCAACAAACCAACAAACCAACAAACCAACAAACCAACAAACCAACAAAACCAACAAACCAACAAGCCAACAAGCCAACAAACCAACATAGCAACAAACCAATATAACAACAACCAACAAACCAACAATCCAACAAACCAACAAACCAACAAACCAACAAACCAACAAACCAACAAACCAACAAACCAACAAACCAACAAACCAACAAACCAAAAAACCAACAAACCAACAAACCAATAAACCAATAAATCAACAAACCAACAAACCAACAAACCAACAAACTAACAAACCAACAAACCAACAAACCAACAAACCAACAAACCAACAAACCAACAAACCAACAAACCAACAAACCAACAAACCAACAAACCAACAAACCAACAAACCAACAAACCAACAAACCAACAAACCAACAAACCAACAAACCAACAAACCAACAAACCAACAAACCAACAAACCAACAAACCAACAAACCAACAAACCAACAAACCAACAAACCAACAAACCAACAAACCAACAAACCAATAAACCAACAAACCAAAAAACCAACAAACGAACAAACCAACAAACCAACAAACCAACAAAACAACAAACCAACAAAACAACAAATCAACAAACCAATAAACCAACAAACCAACAAACCAACAAACCAACATAGCAACAAACCAATAAAACAACAACCAACAAACCAACAATCCAACAAACCAACAAACCAACAAACCAACAAACCAACAAACCAACAAAACAACAAACCAACAAACCAACAAACCAACACACCAACAAACCAACAAACGAACAAGCCAACAAACCCACAAACCAACAAACCAACAAACCAACAAACCAACAAACCAACATAGCAACAAACCAATAAAACAACAACCAACAAACCAACAATCCAACAACCCAACAAACCAACAAACCAACAAACCAACAAACCAACAAACCAACAAACCAACAAACCAACAAACCAACAAACCAACAAACCAACAAACCAACAAACCAACAAACCAACAAACCAACAAACCAACAAACCAACAAACCAACATAGCAACAAACCAATAAAACAACAACCAACAAACCAACAATCCAACAACCCAACAAACCAACAAACCAACAAACCAACAAACCAACAAACCAACAAACCAACAAACCAACAAACCAACAAACCAACAAACCAACAAACCAACAAACCAACAAACCAACATACCAATAAACCAACAAACCAACAAACCAACAAACGAACAAACCAACAAACCAACAAACCAACAAAACAACAAACCAACAAAACAACAAATCAACAAACCAATAAACCAATAAACCAACAAACCAACAAACCAACATAGCAACAAACCAATAAAACAACAACCAACAAACCAACAATCCAACAAACCAACAAACCAACAAACCAACAAACCAACAAAACAACAAACCAACAAAACAACAAAACAACAAACCAACAAACCAATAAACCAACAAGCCAACAAGCCAACAAACCAACATAGCAACAAACCAATAAAACAACAACCAACAAACCAACAATCCAACAAACCAACAAACCAACAAACCAAAAAACCAACAAACCAACCAACCAACAAACCAACAAACCAATAAACCAATAAACCAACAAACCAACAAACCAACAAACCAACAAACTAACAAACCAACAAACCAACAAACCAACAAACCAACAAACCAACAAACCAACAAACCAACAAACCAACAAAACAACAAACCAACAAGCCAACAAATCAACAAACCAACATAGCAACAAACCAATAAAACAACAACCAACAAACCAACAATCCAACAAACCAACAAACCAACAAACCAAAAAGCCAACAAACCACCAAACCAACAAACCAACAAACCAACAAACCAACAAACCAACAAACCAACAAACCAACAAACCAACAAACCAATAAACCAAAAAACCAACAAGCCAACAAACCAGCAAACTAACAAACCAACAAACCAACAAACCAACAAACCAACAAACCAACAAACCAACAAACCAACAAACCAACAAACCAATAAACCAACAAATCAACAAAAAAACAAACCAATAAACAGCCTTAGCAACAAACCAACAAACCAACAAACCAACAAGCAAACAAACCAACAAACCAACAAACCAACACACCAACAAACCAACAAACGAACAAGCCAACAAACCCACAAACCAACAAACCAACAAACCAACAAACCAACAAACCAACAAACCAACAAACCAACAAACCAACAAACCAACAAACCAACAAACCAACAAACCAACAAACCAACAAACCAACAAACCAACAAACCAACAAACCAACAAACCAACAAACCAACAAACCAACAAACCAACAAACCAACAAACCAACACACCAACAAACCAACAAACGAACAAGCCAACAAACTCACAAACCAACAAACCAACAAACCAACAAACCAACAAACCAACAAACCAACAAACCAACAAACCAACAAACCAACAAACCAACAAACTAACAAACCAACAAACCAACAAACCAACAAACCAACAAACCAACAAACTAACAAACCAACAAACCAACAAACCAACAAACCAACAAACCAACAAACCAACAAACCAACAAACCAACAAACCAACAAACCAACAAACCAACAAACCAACAAGCCAACAAGCCAACAAACCAACATAGCAACAAATCAATAGAACAACAACCAACAAACCAACAATCCAACAAACCAACAATCCAACAAACCAAAAAACCAACAAACCAACAAACCAACAAACCAACAAACCAATAAACCAATAAACGAACAAACCAACAAACCAACAAACCAACAAACCAACAAAACAACAAACCAACAAAACAACAAACCAACAAACCAATAAAGCAACAAACCAACAAACCAACAAACAAACATAGCAACAAACGAAAAAAACAACAACCAACAAACCAACAATCCAACAAAACAACAAACCAACAAACCAACAAAACAACAAACCAACAAAACAACAAACCAACAAATCAATAAACCAACAAGCCAACAAGCTAACAAACCACCATAGCAACAAACCAATAAAACAACAACCAACAAACCAACAATCCAACAAACCAACAAACCAAAAAACCAACAAACCAACAAACCAACAAACCAACAAACCAATAAACCAATAAACCAATAAACCAACAAACCAACAAACCAACAAACCAACAAACTAACAAACCAACAATCCAACAAGCCAACAAACCAACATAGCAACAAACCAATAAAACAACAACCAACAAACCAACAATCTAACAAACCAACAAACCAACAAACCAACAAACCAAAAAACCAACAAACCAACAAATCAACAAACCAACAAACCAACAAACCAACAAACCAACAAACCAACAAACCAACAAACCAACAAACCAATAAACCAATAAACCAACCCAACAAACCAATAAACCAATAACCAACAAACTAACAAACCAACAAACCAACAAACCAACAAACCAACAAACCAACAAACCAATAAAACAACAACCAAAAAACCAACAAACCAAAAAACGAACAAACCAACAAACCAACAAACCAACAAACCAATAAACCAATAAACCAACAAACCAACAAACCAACAAACCAACAAACCAACAAACTAACAAACCAACAAACCAACAAACCAACAAACCAATAAAACAACAACCAAAAAACCAACAAACCAAAAAACGAACAAACCAACAAACCAACAAGCCAACAAGCCAACAAACCAACATAGCAACAAATCAATAGAACAACAACCAACAAACCAACAATCCAACAAACCAACAATCCAACAAACCAACAAACCAACAAACCAACAAACCAACAAACCAATAAACCAAAAAACCAACAAACCAACAAACCAGCAAACTAACAAACCAACAAACCAACAAACCAACAAACCAACAAACCAACAAACCAACAAACCAACAAACCAATAAACCAACAAATCAACAAACCAACAAACCAACAAACCAACAAACCACCTTAGCAACAAACCAACAAACCAACAAACCAACAAGCAAACAAACCAACAAACCAACAAACCAACAAACCAACACACAAACAAACCAACAAACGAATAAGCCAACAAACCCACAAACCAACAAACCAACAAACCAACAAACCAACAAACCAACAAACCAACAAACCATCAAACCAACAAACCAACAAACCAACAAACCAACAAACCAACAAACCAACAAACCAACAAACCAACAAACCAACAAACCAACAAACCAACAAACCAACAAACCAACAAACCAACAAACCAACAAACCAACAAACCAACAAACCAACAAACCAACAAACCAACAAACCAACAAACCAACAAACCAACAAACCAACAAGCCAACAAGCCAACAAACCAACATAGCAAAAAACCAATAAAACAACAACCAACAAACCAACAATCCAACAAACCAACAATCCAACAAACCAAAAAACCAACAAACCAACAAACCAACAAACCAACAAACCAACAAACCAATAAACCAATAAACGAACAAACCAACAAACCAACAAACCAACAAACCAATAAAGCAACAAACCAACAAACCAACAAACCAACATAGCAACAAACCAATAAAACAACAACCAACAAACCAACAATCCAACAAACCAACAAACCAACAAACCAACAAACCAACAAAACAACAAACCAACAAAACAACAAATCAACAAACCAATAAACCAACAAACCAACAAACCAACAAACCAACATAGCAACAAACCAATAAAATAACAACCAACAAACCAACAATCCAACAAACCAACAAACCAACAAACCAACAAACCAACAAAACAACAAACCAACAAAACAACAAAACAACAAACCAACAAACCAATAAACCAACAAGCCAACAAGCCAACAAACCAACATAGCAACAAACCAATAAATCAACACCCAACAAACCAACAATCCAACAAACCAACAAACCAACAAACCAAAAAACCAACAAACCAACAAACCAACAAACCAACAAACCAACAAACCAACAAACCAACAATCCAACAAGCCAACAAGCCAACAAGCCAACAAACCAACATAGCAACAAACCAATAAAACAACAACCAACAAACCAACAATCCAACAAACCAACAAACCAACAAACCAAAAAACCAACAAACCAACAGACCAACAAACCAACAAACCAACAAACCAACAAACCAACAAACCAACAAACCAACAAACCAATAAACCAACAAACCAACAAACCAACAAACCAACAAACCAACAAACTAACAAACCAACAAACCAACAAACCAACAAACCAACAAACCAATAAAACAACAACCAAAAAACCAACAAACCAAAAAACCAACAAACCAACAAACCAACAAACCAACAAACCAATAAACCAATAAACCAATAAACCAACAAACCAACAAACCAACAAACCAACAAACCAACAAACCAACAAACTAACAAACCAACAAACCAACAAACCAACAAACCTACAAACCAACAAACCAACAAACCAACAAACCAACAAACCAACAAGCCAACAAGCCAACAAACCAACATAGCAACAAACCAATAAAACAACAACCAACTAACCAACAATCCAACAAACCAACAAACCAACAAACCAAAAAACCAACAAACCAACAAACCAACAAACCAACAAACCAACAAACCAACAAACCAACAAACCAACAAACCAACAAACCAACAAACCAACAAACCAACAAACCAATAAACCAATAAACCAACAAACCAACAAACCAACAAACCAGCAAACTAACAAACCAACAAACCAACAAACCAACAAACCAACAAACCAACAAACCAACAAACCAACAAACCAACAAACCAACAAGCCAACAAGCCAACAAACCAACATAGCAACAAACCAAAAAAACAACAACCAACAAACCAACAATCCAACAAACCAACAATCCAACAAACCAAAAAACCAACAAACCAACAAACCAACAAACCAACAAACCAATAAACCAATAAACCAACAAACCAACAAACCAATAAACCAACAAACTAACAAAACAACAAACCAACAAACCAACAAACCAACAAACCAACAAACCAACAAACTAACAAACCAACAAACCAACAAACCAACAAACCAACAAAACCAACAAACCAACAAGCCAACAAGCCAACAAACCAACATAGCAACAAACCAATATAACAACAACCAACAAACCAACAATCCAACAAACCAACAAACCAACAAACCAACAAACCAACAAACCAACAAACCAACAAACCAACAAACCAACAAACCAACAAACCAAAAAACCAACAAACCAACAAACCAATAAACCAATAAATCAACAAACCAACAAACCAACAAACCAACAAACTAACAAACCAACAAACCAACAAACCAACAAACCAACAAACCAACAAACCAACAAACCAACAAACCAACAAACCAACAAACCAACAAACCAACAAACCAACAAACCAACAAACCAACAAACCAACAAACCAACAAACCAACAAACCAACAAACCAACAAACCAACAAACCAACAAACCAACAAACCAACAAACCAACAAACCAACAAACCAACAAACCAACAAACCAATAAACCAACAAACAAAAAAACCAACAAACGAACAAACCAACAAACCAACAAACCAACAAAACAACAAACCAACAAAACAACAAATCAACAAACCAATAAACCAACAAACCAACAAACCAACAAACCAACATAGCAACAAACCAATAAAACAACAACCAACAAACCAACAATCCAACAAACCAACAAACCAACAAACCAACAAACCAACAAACCAACAAAACAACAAACCAACAAACCAACAAACCAACACACCAACAAACCAACAAACGAACAAGCCAACAAACCCACAAACCAACAAACCAACAAACCAACAAACCAACAAACCAACATAGCAACAAACCAATAAAACAACAACCAACAAACCAACAATCCAACAACCCAACAAACCAACAAACCAACAAACCAACAAACCAACAAACCAACAAACCAACAAACCAACAAACCAACAAACCAACAAACCAACAAACCAACAAACCAACAAACCAACAAACCAACAAACCAACAAACCAACAAACCAACAAAACCAACAAACCAACAAGCCAACAAGCCAACAAACCAACATAGCAACAAACCAATATAACAACAACCAACAAACCAACAATCCAACAAACCAACAAACCAACAAACCAACAAACCAACAAACCAACAAACCAACAAACCAACAAACCAAAAAACCAACAAACCAACAAACCAATAAACCAATAAATCAACAAACCAACAAACCAACAAACCAACAAACTAACAAACCAACAAACCAACAAACCAACAAACCAACAAACCAACAAACCAACAAACCAACAAACCAACAAACCAACAAACCAACAAACCAACAAACCAACAAACCAACAAACCAACAAACCAACAAACCAACAAACCAACAAACCAACAAACCAACAAACCAACAAACCAACAAACCAACAAACCAACAAACCAACAAACCAACAAACCAACAAACCAACAAACCAACAAACCAACAAACCAACAAACCAACAAACCAATAAACCAACAAACCAAAAAACCAACAAACGAACAAACCAACAAACCAACAAACCAACAAAACAACAAACCAACAAAACAACAAATCAACAAACCAATAAACCAACAAACCAACAAACCAACAAACCAACATAGCAACAAACCAATAAAACAACAACCAACAAACCAACAATCCAACAAACCAACAAACCAACAAACCAACAAACCAACAAACCAACAAAACAACAAACCAACAAACCAACAAACCAACACACCAACAAACCAACAAACGAACAAGCCAACAAACCCACAAACCAACAAACCAACAAACCAACAAACCAACAAACCAACATAGCAACAAACCAATAAAACAACAACCAACAAACCAACAATCCAACAACCCAACAAACCAACAAACCAACAAACCAACAAACCAACAAACCAACAAACCAACAAACCAACAAACCAACAAACCAACAAACCAACAAACCAACAAACCAACAAACCAACAAACCAACAAACCAACAAACCAACATAGCAACAAACCAATAAAACAACAACCAACAAACCAACAATCCAACAACCCAACAAACCAACAAACCAACAAACCAACAAACCAACAAACCAACAAACCAACAAACCAACAAACCAACAAACCAACAAACCAACAAACCAACAAACCAACAAACCAACATACCAATAAACCAACAAACCAACAAACCAACAAACGAACAAACCAACAAACCAACAAACCAACAAAACAACAAACCAACAAAACAACAAATCAACAAACCAATAAACCAATAAACCAACAAACCAACAAACCAACATAGCAACAAACCAATAAAACAACAACCAACAAACCAACAATCCAACAAACCAACAAACCAACAAACCAACAAACCAACAAAACAACAAACCAACAAAACAACAAAACAACAAACCAACAAACCAATAAACCAACAAGCCAACAAGCCAACAAACCAACATAGCAACAAACCAATAAAACAACAACCAACAAACCAACAATCCAACAAACCAACAAACCAACAAACCAAAAAACCAACAAACCAACCAACCAACAAACCAACAAACCAATAAACCAATAAACCAACAAACCAACAAACCAACAAACCAACAAACTAACAAACCAACAAACCAACAAACCAACAAACCAACAAACCAACAAACCAACAAACCAACAAACCAACAAAACAACAAACCAACAAGCCAACAAATCAACAAACCAACATAGCAACAAACCAATAAAACAACAACCAACAAACCAACAATCCAACAAACCAACAAACCAACAAACCAAAAAGCCAACAAACCACCAAACCAACAAACCAACAAACCAACAAACCAACAAACCAACAAACCAACAAACCAACAAACCAACAAACCAATAAACCAAAAAACCAACAAGCCAACAAACCAGCAAACTAACAAACCAACAAACCAACAAACCAACAAACCAACAAACCAACAAACCAACAAACCAACAAACCAACAAACCAATAAACCAACAAATCAACAAAAAAACAAACCAATAAACAGCCTTAGCAACAAACCAACAAACCAACAAACCAACAAGCAAACAAACCAACAAACCAACAAACCAACACACCAACAAACCAACAAACGAACAAGCCAACAAACCCACAAACCAACAAACCAACAAACCAACAAACCAACAAACCAACAAACCAACAAACCAACAAACCAACAAACCAACAAACCAACAAACCAACAAACCAACAAACCAACAAACCAACAAACCAACAAACCAACAAACCAACAAACCAACAAACCAACAAACCAACAAACCAACAAACCAACAAACCAACACACCAACAAACCAACAAACGAACAAGCCAACAAACTCACAAACCAACAAACCAACAAACCAACAAACCAACAAACCAACAAACCAACAAACCAACAAACCAACAAACCAACAAACCAACAAACTAACAAACCAACAAACCAACAAACCAACAAACCAACAAACCAACAAACTAACAAACCAACAAACCAACAAACCAACAAACCAACAAACCAACAAACCAACAAACCAACAAACCAACAAACCAACAAACCAACAAACCAACAAACCAACAAACCAACAAACCAACAAGCCAACAAGCCAACAAACCAACATAGCAACAAATCAATAGAACAACAACCAACAAACCAACAATCCAACAAACCAACAATCCAACAAACCAAAAAACCAACAAACCAACAAACCAACAAACCAACAAACCAATAAACCAATAAACGAACAAACCAACAAACCAACAAACCAACAAACCAACAAAACAACAAACCAACAAAACAACAAACCAACAAACCAATAAAGCAACAAACCAACAAACCAACAAACAAACATAGCAACAAACGAAAAAAACAACAACCAACAAACCAACAATCCAACAAAACAACAAACCAACAAACCAACAAAACAACAAACCAACAAAACAACAAACCAACAAATCAATAAACCAACAAGCCAACAAGCTAACAAACCACCATAGCAACAAACCAATAAAACAACAACCAACAAACCAACAATCCAACAAACCAACAAACCAAAAAACCAACAAACCAACAAACCAACAAACCAACAAACCAATAAACCAATAAACCAATAAACCAACAAACCAACAAACCAACAAACCAACAAACTAACAAACCAACAATCCAACAAGCCAACAAACCAACATAGCAACAAACCAATAAAACAACAACCAACAAACCAACAATCTAACAAACCAACAAACCAACAAACCAACAAACCAAAAAACCAACAAACCAACAAATCAACAAACCAACAAACCAACAAACCAACAAACCAACAAACCAACAAACCAACAAACCAACAAACCAATAAACCAATAAACCAACCCAACAAACCAATAAACCAATAACCAACAAACTAACAAACCAACAAACCAACAAACCAACAAACCAACAAACCAACAAACCAATAAAACAACAACCAAAAAACCAACAAACCAAAAAACGAACAAACCAACAAACCAACAAACCAACAAACCAATAAACCAATAAACCAACAAACCAACAAACCAACAAACCAACAAACCAACAAACTAACAAACCAACAAACCAACAAACCAACAAACCAATAAAACAACAACCAAAAAACCAACAAACCAAAAAACGAACAAACCAACAAACCAACAAGCCAACAAGCCAACAAACCAACATAGCAACAAATCAATAGAACAACAACCAACAAACCAACAATCCAACAAACCAACAATCCAACAAACCAAAAAACCAACAAACCAACAAACCAACAAACCAACAAACCAATAAACCAATAAACGAACAAACCAACAAACCAACAAACCAACAAAACAACAAACCAACAAAACAACAAACCAACAAACCAATAAAGCAACAAACCAACAAACCAACAAACAAACATAGCAACAAACCAAAAAAACAACAACCAACAAACCAACAATCCAACAAACCAACAAACCAACAAACCAACAAACCAACAAACCAACAAAACAACAAACCAACAAATCAATAAACCAACAAGCCAATAAGCCAACAAACCAACATAGCAACAAACCAATAAAACAACAACCAACAAACCAACAATCCAACAAACCAACAAACCAAAAAACCAACAAACCAACAAACCAACAAACCAACAAACCAATAAACCAATAAACCAATAAACCAACAAACCAACAAACCAACAAACCAACAAACTAACAAACCAACAATGCAACAAGCCAACAAGCCAACAAACCAACATAGCAACAAACCAATAAAACAACAACCAACAAACCAACAATGTAACAAACCAACAAACCAACAAACCAACAAACCAAAAAACCAACAAACCAACAAATCAACAAACCAACAAACCAACAAACCAACAAACCAACAAACCAACAAACCAACAAACCAACAAACCAATAAACCAACCCAACAAACCAATAAACCAATAACCAACAAACTAACAAACCAACAAACCAACAAACCAACAAACCAACAAACCAACAAACCAATAAAACAACAACCAAAAAACCAACAAACCAAAAAACGAACAAACCAACAAACCAACAAACCAACAAACCAATAAACCAATAAACCAACAAACCAACAAACCAACAAACCAATAAACCAACAAACTAACAAACCAACAAACCAACAAACCAACAAACCAACAAACCAATAAAACAACAACCAACTAACCAACAATCCAACAAACCAACAAAGCAACAAACCAAAAAACCAACAAACCAACAAACCAACAAACCAACAAACCAACAAACCAACAAACCAACAAACCAACAAACCAACAAACCAACAAACCAACAAACCAACAAACCAACAAATCAATAAACCAATAAACCAACAAACCAACAAACCAACAAACCGGCAAACTAACAAACCAACAAACCAACAAACCAACAAACCAACAAACCAACAAACCAACAAACCAACAAACCAACATAGCAACAAACCAATAAAACAACAACCAACAAACCAACAATCCAACAAACCAACAATCCAACAAACCAAAAAACCAACAAACCAACAAACCAACAAACCAACAAATTAATAAACCAATAAACCAAAAAACCAACAAACCAATAAACCAACAAACTAACAAACCAACAAACCAACAAAGCAACAAACCAACAAACCAAAAAACCAACAAACCAACAAACCAACAAACCAACAAACCAACAAACCAACAAACCAACAAACCAACAAACCAACAAGCCAACAAACCAACATAGCAACAAACCAATAAAACAACAATCAACAAACCAACAATCCAACAAACCAACAAACCAGCAAACCAAAAAACCAACAAACCAACAAACCAACAAACCAACAAACCAACAAACCAACAAACCAACAAACCAAAAAACCAACAAACCAACAAACCAATAAACCAATAAACCAACAAACCAACAAACCAACAAACCAACAAACCAACAAACTAACAAACCAACAAATCAACAAACCAACAAACCAACAATACAACAAACCAACAAACCAACAAACCAACAAACCAACAAACCAACAAACGAACAAACCAACAAACCAACAAACCAACAAAACAACAAACCAACAAAACAACAAAACAACAAACCAATAAACCAACAAACCAACAAACCAACAAACCAACATAGCAACAAACCAATAAAACAACAACCAACAAACCAACAATCCAACAAACCAACAAACCAACAAACCAACAAACCAACAAAACAACAAAACAACAAACCAACAAACCAATAAACCAACAAGCCAAGAAGCCAACAAACCAACATAGCAACAAACCAATAAAACAACAACCAACAAACCAGCAATCCAAAAACCAACAAACCAACAAACCAAAAAACCAACAAACCAACAAACCAACAAACCAACAAACCAATAAACCAATAAACCAACAAACCAACAAACCAACAAACCAACAAACCAACAAACTAACAAACCAACAAACCAACAAACCAACAAACCAACAAACCAACAAACCAACAAACCAACAAACCAACAAACCAACAAACCAACAAACCAACAAACCAACAAACCAACAAACCAACAAACCAACAAACCAACAAACCAATAAACCAACAAATCAACAAACCAACAAACTAACAAACCACCTTAGCAACAAACCAACAAACCAACAAACCAACAAGCAAACAAACCAACAAACCAACAAACCAACAAACCAACAAACGAACAAACCAACAAACCAACAAACCAACAAACCAACAAACCAAGAAACCAACAAACCAACAAACCAATAAACCAACAAACCAACAAACCAACAAACTAACAAACCAACAAACCAACAAACCAACAAACCAAATAACCAACAAACCAACAAACCAACAAAGCAACAAAACCAACATAACAACAAACCAACAAACCAACAAACGAACAAACCAATAAACCAACAAACCAAAAAACCAACAAACCAACAAACCAACAAACCAACAAACTAACAAACCAACATACCAACAAACCAACAAACCAACAAACGAACAAACCAATAAACCAACAAACCAAAAAACCAACAAACCAATAAACCAATAAACCAACAAACCAACAAACCAACAAACCAACAAACTAATAAACCAACAAACCAACAAACCAACAAACCAACAAACCAACAAACCAACAAACCAATAAAACAACAACCAAAAAACCAACAAACCAAAAAACCAACAAACCAACAAACCAACAAACCAACAAACCAATAAACCAATAAACCAACAAACCAACAAACCAACAAACCAACAAACCAACAAACTAACAAACCAACAAACCAACAAACCAACAAACCAACAAACCAACAAACCAACAAACCAACAAACCAACAAACCAACAAACCAACAAACCAACAAGCCAACAAGCCAACAAACCAACATAGCAACAAACCAATAAAACAACAACCAACTAACCAACAATCCAACAAACCAACAAACCAACAAACCAAAAAACCAACAAACCAACAAACCAACAAACCAACAAACCAACAAACCAACAAACCAACAAACCAACAAACCAATAAACCAATAAACCAACAAACCAACAAACCAACAAACCAGCAAACTAACAAACCAACAAACCAACAAGCCAACAAGCCAACAAACCAACATAGCAACAAACCAATAAAACAACAACCAACAAACCAACAATCCAACAAACCAACAATCCAACAAACCAAAAAACCAACAAACCAACAAACCAACAAAACCAACAAACCAATAAACCAATAAACCAACAAACCAACAAACCAATAAACCAATAAACTAACAAACTAACAAACCAGCAAACCAACAAACCAACAAACCAACAAACCAACAAACCAACAAACCAACAAACCAACAAACCAACAAACCAACAAACCAACAAACCAACAAACCAACAAGCCAACAAGCCAACAAACCAACATAGCAACAAACCAATAAAACAACAACCAACAACCCAACAATCCAACAAACCAACAAGCCAACAAGCCAACAAACCAACATAGCAACAAACCAATAAAACAACAACCAACAACCCAACAATCCAACAAACCAACAAACCAACAGACCAAAAAACCAACAAACCAACAAACCAACAAACCAACAAACCAATAAAAAAACAAACCAACAAACCAAAAAACCAACAAACCAACAAACCAATAAACCAATAAACCAACAAACCAACAAACCAACAAACCAACAAACTAACAAACCAACAAACCAACAAACCAACAAACCAACAAACCAACAAACCAACAAACCAACAAACCAACAAACCAACAAACCAACAAACCAACAAACCAACAAACCAACAAACCAACAAACCAACAAACCAACAAACCAACAAACCAACAAACCAACAAACCAACAAACCAACAAACCAACAAACCAACAAACCAACAAACCAACAAACCAACAAACCAATAAACCAACAAACCAACAAACCAACAAACGAACAAACGAACAAACCAACAAACCAACAAACCAACAAACCAACAAAACAACAAATCAACAAACCAATAAACCAACAAACCAACAAACCAACAAACCAACATAGCAACAAACCAATAAAACAACAACCAACAAACCAACAATCCAACAAACCAACAAACCAACAATCCAACAAACCAACAAAACAACAAACCAACAAAACAACAAAACAACAAACCAACAAACCAATAAA
Organism: Atherix ibis; assembly: GCA_958298945.1. Classification (NCBI taxonomy): domain Eukaryota; kingdom Metazoa; phylum Arthropoda; class Insecta; order Diptera; family Athericidae; genus Atherix; species Atherix ibis. Next base: position 85,236,420 of record OY282608.1, on the reverse strand, counting down.
CCAACAAGCCAACAAGCCAACAAACCAACATAGCAACAAACCAATAAAACAACAACCAACAAACCAACAATCCAACAAACCAACAAACCAACAAACCAAAAAACCAACAAACCAACAAACCAACAAACCAACAAACCAATAAACCAATAAACCAACAAACCAACAAACCAACAAACCAACAAACCAATAAACCAATAAACCAAAAAACCAACAAACCAACAAACCAGCAAACCAACCAACCAACAAACCAACAAACCAACAAACCAACAAACCAACAAACCAAAAAACCAACAAACCAACAAACCAACAAACCAACAAACCAATAAACCAATAAACCAACAAACCAACAAACCAACAAACCAACAAACCAATAAACCAATAAACCAAAAAACCAACAAACCAACAAACCAGCAAACCAACCAACCAAAAAACCAACAAACCAACAAACCAACAAACCAACAAACCAACAAACCAACAAACCAACAAACCAACAAACCAACAAACCAACAAACCAACAAACCAACAAGCAATAAACCAACAAACCAACAAACCAACAAACCAACACACCAACAAACCAACAAACGAACAAGCCAACAAACCCACAAATCAACAAACTAAAAACCAACAAACCAACAAACCAACAAACCAACAAACCAACAAACCAACAAACCAACAAACCAACAAACCAACAAACCAACAAACTAACAAACCAACAAACCAACAAACAAACAAACCAACAAACCAACAAACCAACAAGCTAACAAGCCAACAAACCAACAAGCCAACAAGCCAACAAACCAACATAGCAACAAACCAATAAAACAACAACCAACAAACCAACAATCCAACAAACCAACAATCCAACAAACCAAAAAACCAACAAACCAACAAACCAACAGACCAACAAACCAATAAAACAATAAACCAACAAACCAACAAACCAACAAACCAACAAACTAACAAACCAACAAACCAACAAACCAACAAACCAACAAACTAACAAACCAACAAACCAACAAACCAACAAACCAACAAACCAACAAACCAACAAACCAACAAACAAACAAACCAACAAAACAACAAACCAACAAACCAACAAACCAATAAACCAATAAACCAACAAACCAACAAACGAACAAACCAACAAACCAACAAACAAACAAACCAACAAAACAACAAACCAACAAAACAACAAACCAACAAACCAATAAAGCAACAAACCAACAAACCAACAAACCAACATAGCAACAAACCAATAAAACAACAACCAACAAACCAACAATCCAACAAACCAATAAACCAACAAACCAACAAACGAACAAACTAACAAACCAACAAACCAACAAACCAACAAACCAACAAACCAATAAACCAATAAACCAACAAACCAACAAACGAACAAACCAACAAACCAACAAACAAACAAACCAACAAAACAACAAACCAACAAAACAACAAACCAACAAACCAATAAAGCAACAAACCAACAAACCAACAAACCAACATAGCAACAAACCAATAAAACAACAACCAACAAACCAACAATCCAACAAACCAATAAACCAACAAACCAAAAAACCACCAAACCAATAAACCAATAAACCAACAAACCAACAAACCAACAAACCAACAAACTAACAAACCAACAAACCAACAAACCAACAAACCAACAAACCAACAAACCAACAAACCAACAAACCAATAAACCAATAAACCAACAAACCAACAAACGAACAAACCAACAAACCAACAAACCAACAAACCAACAAAACAACAAACCAACAAAACAACAAACCAACAAACCAATAAAGCAACAAACCAACAAACCAAGAAACCAACATAGCAACAAACCAATAAAACAACAACCAACAAACCAACAATCCAACAAACCAATAAACCAACAAACCAAAAAACGACCAAACCAATAAACCAATAAACCAACAAACCAACAAACCAACAAACCAACAAACTAACAAACCAACAAACCAACAAACCAACAAACCAACAAACCAACAAACCAACAAACCAACAAACCAACAAACCAACAAACCAACAAACCAATAAACCAATAAACCAACAAACCAACAAACCAACAAACCAACAAACTAACAAACCAACAAACCAACAAACCAACAAACCAACAAACCAACAAAACAACAAACCAATAAAACAACAACCAAAAAACCAACAAACCAAAAAACCAACAAACCAACAAACCAACAAACCAACAAACCAATAAACCAATAAACCAACAAACCAACAAACCAACAAACCAACAAACTAACAAACCAACAAACCAACAAACCAACAAACCAACAAACCAACAAACCAACAAACCAACAAACCAACAAACCAACAAACCAACAAGCCAACAACCAACAAACCAACATAGCAACAAACCAATAAAACAACAACCAACTAACCAACAATCCAACAAACCAACAAACCAACAAACCAAAAAACCAACAAACCAACAAACCAACAAACCAACAAACCAACAAACCAACAAACCAACAAACCAACAAACCAATAAACCAATAAACCAACAAACCAACAAACCAACAAACCAGCAAACTAACAAACCAACAAACCAACAAACCAACAAACCAACAAACCAACAAACCAACAAACCAACAAACCAACAAACCAACAAGCCAACAAACCAACATAGCAACAAACCAATAAAACAACAACCAACAAACCAACAATCCAACAAACCAACAATCCAACAAACCAAAAAACCAACAAACCAACAAACCAACAAACCAACAAACCAATAAACCAATAAACCAACAAACCAACAAACCAATAAACCAATAAACTAACAAACCAACAAACCAGCAAACTAACAAACCAACAAACCAACAAACCAACAAACCAACAAACCAACAAACCAACAAACCAACAAACCAACAAACCAACAAACCAACAAACCAACAAACCAACAAAACCAACAAGCCAACAAGCCAATAAACAAACATAGCAACAAACCAATAAAACAACAACCAACAACCCAACAATCCAACAAACCAACAAACCAACAGACCAAAAAACCAACAAACCAACAAACCAACAAACCAACAAACCAACAAAAAAACAAACCAACAAACCAAAAAACCAACAAACCAACAAACCAATAAACCAATAAACCAACAAACCAACAAACCAACAAACCAACAAACTAACAAACCAACAAACCAACAAACCAACAAACCAACAAACCAACAAACCAATAAACCAACAAACCAACAAACCAACAAACCAACAAACCAACAAACCAACAAACCAACAAACCAACAAACCAACAAACCAACAAACCAACAAACCAACAAACCAACAAACCAACAAACCAACAAACCAACAAACCAACAAACCAATAAACCAACAAACCAACAAACCAACAAACGAACAAACCAACAAACCAACAAACCAACAAAACAATAAACCAACAAAACAACAAATCAACAAACCAATAAACCAACAAACCAACAAACCAACAAACCAACATAGCAACAAACCAATAAAACAACAACCAACAAACCAACAATCCAACAAACCAACAAACCAACAATCCAACAAACCAACAAAACAACAAACCAACAAAACGACAAAACAACAAACCAACAAACCAATAAACCAACAAGCCAACAAGCCAACAAACCAACATAGCAACAAACCAATAAAACAACAACCAACAAACCAACAATCCAACAAACCAACAAACCAACAAACCAAAAAACCAACAAACCAACAAACCAACAAACCAACAAACCAATAAACCAATAAACCAACAAACCAACAAACCAACAAACCAACAAACCAATAAACCAATAAACCAAAAAACCAACAAACTAACAAACCAGCAAACCAACCAACCGACAAACCAACAAACCAACAAACCAACAAACCAACAAACCAACAAACCAACAAACCAATAAACCAACAAACCAACAAACCAACAAACCAACAAACCAACAAAACAACAAACCAACAAACCAACAAACCAACAAACCAACAAGCAATAAACCAACAAACCAACAAACCAACAAACCAACACACCAACAAACCAACAAACGAACAAGCCAACAAACCCACAAACCAACAAACTAACAAACCAACAAACCAACAAACCAACAAACCAACAAACCAACAAACCAATAAACCAACAAACCAACAAACCAACAAACCAACAAACCAACAAACCAACAAACCAACAAACCAACAAACCAACAAACCAACAAGCCAACAAGCCAACAAGCCAACAAACCAACAAGCCAACAAGCCAACAAACCAACATAGCAACAAACCAATAAAACAACAACCAACAAACCAACAATCCAACAAACCAACAATCCAACAAACCAAAAAACCAACAAACCAACAAACCAACAAACCAACAAGCCAACAAGCCAACAAACCAACATAGCAACAAACCAATAAAACAACAACCAACAAACCAACAATCCAACAAACCAATAAACCAAAAAACCAAAAAACCACCAAACCAATAAACCAATAAACCAACAAACCAACAAACCAACAAACCAACAAACTAACAAACCAACAAACCAACAAACCAACAAACCAACAAACCAACAAACCAACAAACCAACAAACCAACAAACCAATAAACCATCAAACCAACAAACGAACAAACCAACAAACCAACAAACCAACAAACCAACAAAACAACAAACCAACAAAACAACAAACCAACAAACCAATAAAGTAACAAACCAACAAACCAACAAACCAACATAGCAACAAACCAATAAAATAACAACCAACAAAAAAACAATCCAACAAACCAACAAACCAACAAACCAACAAACCAACAAAACAACAAACCAACAAAACAACAAACCAACAAACCAATAAACCAACAAGCCAACAAGCCAACAAACCAACATAGCAACAAACCAATAAAACAACAACCAACAAGCAAACAAACCAACAAACCAACAAACCAACAAACCAACAAACCAACAAACCAACAAACCAACATACCAACAAACCAACAAACCAATAAAGTAACAAACCAATAAACCAACAAACCAACATAGCAACAAACCAATAAAACAACAACCAACAAACCAACAATCCAACAAACCAACAAACCAACAAACCAACAAACCAAAAAACCAACAAACCAACAAACCAACAAACCAACAAACCAACAAACCAACAAACCCACAAACCAACAAACCAACAAACCAATAAACCAATAAACCAACAAACCAACAAACCAACAAACCAACAAACTAACAAACCAACAAACCAACAAACCAACAAACCAACAAACCAACAAACCAACAAACCAACAAACCAACAAACCAACAAACCAACAAACCAACAAACCAACAAACCAACAAACCAACAAACCAACAAACCAATAAACCAACGAACCAACAAACCAACAAACCAACAACCGAGCAAACCAACAAACCAACAAACCAACAAACCAACAAACCAACAAACCAACAAACCAACAAACCAACAAACCAACAAACCAACAAACCAACAAACCAACAAACCAACATAGCAACAAACCAACAAACCAACAAACCAACAAGCAAAAAAACCAACAAACCAACAAACCAACAAACCAACAAACCAACAAACCAACAAACCAACAAACCAACATACCAATAAACGAACAAACCAACAAACCAACAAACCAACAAACCAACAAACCAACAAACCAACAAACCAACACACGAACAAACCAACAAACCAACAAACCAATAAACCAACGATCCAACAAACTAACAAACCAACAAACCAACAAACCATCAAACCAACAAACCAAAAAACCAACAAACCAACAAACCAACAAACCAACAAACCAACAAACCAACAAACCAACCAACAAACAAACCAATATACCAATAAACCAACAAACCAACAAACCAACAAACGAACAAACCAACGAACCAACAAACCCACAAAACAACAAACCAACAAACCAACAAACCAACAAACCAACAAACCAACAAACCAACAAACCAACAAGCCAACAAGCCAACAAACCAACATAGCAACAAACCAATAAAACAACAACCAACAAACCAACAATCCAACAAACCAACAAACCAACAAACCAAAAAACCACCAAAACAATAAACCAAGAAACCAAGAAACCAACAAACCAACAAGCCAACAAACCAACAAACCAACAAACCAACAAACCAACAAACCAACAAACCAACAAACCAACAAACCAACAAACCAACAAACCAACAAACCAACAAACCAACAAACCAACAAACCAACAAACCAACAAACCAACAAACCAACGAACCAACAAACCAACAAACCAACAAACAAACAAACCAACAAACCAACAAACCAACAAACCAACAAACCAACAGACCAACAAACCAATAAACCAACAAACCAACAAACCAACAAACGAACAAACCAACAAACCAACAAACCAACAAACCAACAAAACAACAAACCAACAAAACAACAAACCAACAAACCAACAAACCAATAAAGCAACAAAACAACAAACCAACAAACCAACATAGCAACAAACCAATAAAACAACAACCAACAAACCAACAATCCAACAAACCAACAAACCAACAAACCAACAAACCAACAAATCAACAAACCAACAAAACAACAAACCAACAAATCAATAAACCAACAAGCCAACAAGCCAACAAACCAACATAGCAACAAACCAATAAAACAACAACCAACAAACCAACAATCCAACAAACCAACAAACCAAAAAACCAACAAACCAACAAACAAACAAACCAACAAACCAATTAACCAATAAACCAACAAACCAACAAACACACAAACCAACAAACCAACAAACCAACAAACCAACAAGCCAACAAGCCAACAAACCAACATAGCAACAAACCAATAAAACAACAACCAACAAACCAACAATCCAACAAACCAACAAACCAACAAACCAACAAACCAAACAACCAACAAACCAACAAACCAACAAACCAACAAACCAACAAACCAACAAACCAACAAACCAACAAACCAACAAACCAATAAACCAATAAACCAACAAACCAACAAACCAACAAACCAACAAACTAACCAACCAACAAACCAACAAACCAACAAACCAACAAACCAACAAACCAACAAACCAACAAACCAAAAAACCAACATAGCAACAAACCAATAAAACAACAACCAAAAAACCAACAAACCAAAAAATCAACAAACCAACAAACCAACAAACCAACAAACCAATAAACCAATAAACCAACAAACCAACAAACCAACAAACCAACAAACTAACAAACCAACAAACCAACAAACCAACAAACCAACAAACCAACAAACCAACAAACCAACAAACCAACAAACCAACAAACCAACAAACCAACAAGCCAACAAACCAACAAACCAACAAGCCAACAAGCCAACAAACCAACATAGCAACAAACCAATAAAACAACAACCAACAAACAAACAATCCAACAAACCAATAAACCAACAAACCAAAAAACCAACAAACCAACAAACCAACAAACCAACAATCCAACAAACCAACAAACCAACAAACCAAAAAACCAATAAACCAACAAACCAACTAACCAACAAACCAACAAACCAACAAACCAACAAACCAACAAACCAACAAACCAGCAAACCAACAAGCCAACAAGCCAACAAACCAACAAACCAACAAACCAACAAACTAACAAACCAACAAACCAACAAACCAACAAACCAACAAACCAAAAAACCAACAAACCAACAAACCAATAAACCAATAAAACAACAAACCAACAAACCAACAAACCAACAAACTAACAAACCAACAAACCAACAAACCAACAAACCAACAAACCAACAAACCAACAAACCAACAAACCAACAAACCAACAAACCAACAAACCAACAAACCAACAAACTAACAAACCAATAAACCAACTAACCAACAAACCAACAAACCAACAAACCAACAAACCAACAAACCAACAAACCAACAAACCAACAAACCAATAAACCAACAAATAAACAAACCAACAAACGAACAAACCAACAAACCAACAAACCAACAAACCAACAAAACAACAAACCAACAAAACAACAAATCAACGAACCAATAAACCAACAAACCAACAAACCAACAAACCAACATAGCAACAAACCAATAAAACAACAACCAACAAACCAACAATCCAACAAACCAACAAACCAACAAACCAACAAACCAACAAACCAACAAAACAACAAACCAACAAAACAACAAACCAACAAACCAATAAACCAACAAGCCAACAAGCCAACAAACCAACATAGCAACAAACCAATAAAACAACAACCAACAAACCAACAATCCAACAAACCAACAAACCAACAAACCAAAAAACCAACAAACCAACAAACCAACAAACCAACAAACCAACAAACCAACAAACCAATAAACCAATAAACCAACAAACCAACAAACCAACAAACCAACAAACTAACAAACCAACAAACCAACAAACCAACAAACCAACAAACCAACAAACCAACAAACCAACAAACCAACAAACCAACAAACCAACAAACCAACAAACCAACAAACCAACAAACCAACAAACCAACAAGCAAACAAGCCAACAAACCAACATAGCAACAAACCAATAAAACAACAACCAACAAACCAACAAACCAACAATCCAACAAACCAACAAACCAACAAACCAAAAAACCAACAAACCAACAAACCAACAAACCAACAAACCAACAAACCAACAACCCAACAAACCAACAAACCAACAAACGAACAAAGCAACAAACCAACAAACCAACAAACCAATAAACCAAAAAACCAACAAACCAACAAACCAACAAACTAACAAACCAACAAACCAACAAACCAACAAACCAACAAACCAACAAACCAACAAACCAACAAACCAACAAACCAACGAACCAATAAACCAACAAATCAACAAACCAACAAACCAACAAACCAACAAACCAACAAGCCAACAAACCAACAAACCAACAAACCAACAAACCAACAAACCAACAAACCAACTAACCAACAAACCAACAAACCAACAAACCAACTAACCAACAAGCCAGCAAGCCAACAAACCAACATAGCAACAAACCAATAAAACAACAACCAACAAACCAACAATCCAAAAAACCAACAATCCAACAAACCAAAAAAACAACAAACCAACAAACCAACAAACCAACAAACCAATAAACCAATAAACCAACAAACCAACAAACCAACAAACCAACAAACCAACAAACCAACAAACCAACAAACCAACAAACCAACAAACCAACAAACCAACAAACCAACATACCAACAAGCCAACAAGCCAACAAACCAACATAGCAACAAACCAATAAAACAACAACCAACAAACCAACAATCCAAGAAACCAATAAACCAACAAACCAAAAAACCACCAAACCAATAAACCAATAAACCAACAAACCAGCAAACCAACAAACCAACAAACCAACAAACTAACAAACCAACAAACCAACAAACCAACAAACCAACAAACCAACAAACCAACAAACCAACAAACCAACAAACCAACAAACCAATAAACCAATAAACCAACAAACCAACAAACGAACAAACCAACGAACCAACAAACCAACAAAACAATAAACCAACAAACCAATAAAGCAACAAACCAACAAACCAACAAACCAACATAGCAACAAACCAATAAAACAACAACCAACAAACCAACAATTCAACAAACCAACAAACCAATAAAACAACAACCAACAAACCAACAATTCAACAAACCAACAAACCAACAAACCAATAAACCAACAAGCCAACAAGCCAACAAACCAACATAGCAACAAACCAATAAAACAACAACCAACAAACCAATAATCCAACAAACCAACAAACCAAAAAACCAACAAACCAACAAACCAACAAACCAACAAACCAATAAACCAATAAACCAACAAACCAACAAACCAACAAACCAACAAACTAACAAACCAACAAACCAACAAACCAACAAACCAACAAACCAACAAACCAACAAACCAACAAACCAACAAACCAACAAACCAAATAACCAACAAACCAACAAACCAACAAGCCAACAAGGCAACAAACCAACATAGCAACAAACCAATAAAACAACAACCAACAAACCAACAATCCAACAAACCAATAAACCAACAAACCAACAAACCAAAAAACCAACAAACCAACAAACCAACACACCAACAAACCAACAAACCAACAAACCAACAAACCAACAAACCAATAAACCATTCAACCAACAAACCAACAAACCAACAAACCAACGAACCAACAAACCAACAAACCAACAAACCAACAAACCAACAAACCAATAAACCAACAAACCAACAAACCAACTAACCAACAAACCAACAGAAGAACAAGCCAACAAACCAATAAACCAACAAACCAACAAACCAACAAACCAACAAACCAGCAAACCAACAAACCAACAAACCAACAAACCAACAAACCAACAAACCAACATACCAACAAACCAACAAACCAACAAACCAACAAACCAACATAGCAACAAACCAACAAACCAACAAACCAACAAGCAAACAAACCAACAAACCAACAAACCAACAAACCAACAAACCAACAAACCAACAAACCAACAAACCAACATACCAACAAACCAAGAAACCAACAAACCAACAAACCAACAAACCAACAAACCAACAAACCAACAAACCAACAAACCAACAAACGAACAAACTAACAAACCAACAAACCAATAAACCAACGAACCAACAAACCAACAAACCAACAAACCAACAAACCAACAAACCAACAAACCAACAAACCAACAAACCAACAAACCAACCAACAAACAAACCAACAAACCAATAAACCAACAAACCAACAAACCAACAAACGAACAAACCAACAAACCAACAAACCAACAAAACAATAAACCAACAAACCAATAAACCAACAAACCAACAAACCAACAAACCAACTAACCAACAAACCAACAGAAGAACAAGCCAACAAACCAACAAACCAACAAACCAACAAACCAACAAACCAACAAACCAACAAACCAACAAACCAACAAACCAACAAACCAACAAACCAACAAACCAACAAACCAACAAACCAACAAACCAACAAACCAACAATACAACAAACCAAAAAACAAACAAAATCAACAAACCAACAAACCGACAAACCAACAAAACTACAAACAAACCAACAAACGAACAAACCAACAAACGAACAAACCAACAAACCAACAAACCAACAAACGAACAAACCAACAAACCAATAAACCAACAAAACAATAAACCAGCAACCAATAAACCAACAAACCAACTAAAAAACAAACCAACCAACCAACAAACCAACAAAAGAACAAGCCAACAAACCAACAAACCAACAAACCAACAACCCAACAAACCAACAAACTAACAAACCAACAAACCAACAAACCAACAAACCAACAAACCATCAAACCAACAAACCAACAAACCAACAAACCAACAAACCAACAAACCAACAAACCAACAAACCAACAAACCAACAAGCAAACAAGCCAACAAACCAACATAGCAACAAACCAATAAAACAACAACCAACAAACCAACAAACCAACAATCCAACAAACCAACAAACCAACAAACCAAAAAACCAACAAACCAACAAACCAACAAACCAACAAACCAACAAACCAACAAACCAACAAACCAACAAACCAACAAACCAACAAACCAACAAACCAACAAACCAATAAACCAAAAAACCAACAAACCAACAAACCAGCAAACTAACAAACCAACAAACCAACAAACCAACAAACCAACAAACCAACAAACCAACAAACCAACAAACCAATAAACCAACAAATCAACAAACCAACAAACCAACAAACCAACAAACCACCTTAGCAACAAACCAACAAACCAACAAACCAACAAGCAAACAAACCAACAAACCAACAAACCAACACACCAACAAACCAACAAACGAACAAGCCAACAAACCCACAAACCAACAAACCAACAAACCAACAAACCAACAAACCAACAAACCAACAAACCAACAAACCAACAAACCAACAAACCAACAAACCAACAAACCAACAAACCAACAAACCAACAAACCAACAAACCAACAAGCCAACAAACCAACAAACCAACAAAACAACAAACAACAAACCAACAATCCAAGAAACCAATAAACCAACAAACCAAAAAACCACCAAACCAATAAACCAATAAACCAACAAACCAACAAACCAACAAACCAACAAACCAACAAACTAACAAACCAACAAACCAACAAACCAACAAACCAACAAACCAACAAACCAACAAACCAACAAACCAACAAACCAACAAACCAACAAACCAACAAACCAATAAACCAATAAACCAACAAACCAACAAACGAACAAACCAACAAACCAACAAAACAACAACCCAACAAAACAACAAACCAACAAACCAATAAAGCAACAAACCAACAAACCAACAAACCAACATAGCAACAAACCAATAAAACAACAACCAACAAACCAACAATTCAACAAACCAACAAACCAACAAACCAACAAACCAACAAAACAACAAACCAACAAAACAACAAACCAACAAACCAATAAACCAACAAGCCAAAAAGCCAACAAACCAACATAGCAACAAACCAATAAAACAACAACCAACAAACCAACAATCCAACAAACCAACAAACCAAAAAACCAACAAACCAACAAACCAACAAACCAACAAACCAATAAACCAATAAACCAACAAACCAACAAACCAACAAACCAACAAACTAACAAACCAACAAACCAACAAACCAACAAACCAACAAACCAACAAACCAACAAACCAACAAACCAACAAACCAACAAACCAACAAACCAACAAACCAACAAACCAACAAACCAACAAACCAACAAGCCAACAAGCCAACAAACCAACATAGCAACAAACCAATAAAACAACAACCAACAAACCAACAATCCAACAAACCAATAAACCAACAAACCAACAAACCAAAAAACCAACAAACCAACAAACCAACACACCAACAAACCAACAAACCAACAAACCAACAAACCAACAAACCAACAAACCAATAAACCAATAAGCCAACAAACCAACAAACCAACAAACCAACGAACCAACAAACCAACAAACCAACAAACCAACAAACCAACAAACCAATAAACCAACAAACCAACAAACCAACTAACCAACAAACCAACAGAAGAACAAGCCAACAAACCAATAAACCAACAAACCAACAAACCAACAAACCAACAAACCAGCAAACCAACAAACCAACAAACCAACAAACCAACAAACCAACAAACCAACAAACCAACATACCAACAAACCAACAAACCAACAAACCAACAAACCAACATAGCAACAAACCAACAAACCAACAAACCAACAAGCAAACAAACCAACAAACCAACAAACCAACAAACCAACAAACCAACAAACCAACAAACCAACATACCAACAAACCAACAAACCAACAAACCAACAAACCAACAAACCAACAAACCAACAAACCAACAAACCAACAAACCAACAAACCAACAAACGAACAAACAAACAAACCAACAAACCAATAAACCAACGAAACAATAAACCAACAAACCAACAAACCAACAAACCAACAAACCAACAAACCAACAAACCAACCAACAAACAAACCAACAAACCAATAAAACAAACCAACAAACCAACAAACGAACAAACCAACAAACCAACAAACCAACAAAACAACAAACCAACAAATCAATAAACCAACAAACCAACAAACCAACAAACCAAGTAACCAACAAACCAACAGAAGAACAAGCCAACAAACCAACAAACCAACAAACCAACAAACCAACAAACCAGCAAACCAACAAACCAACAAACCAATAAACCAACAAACCAACAAACCAACAAACCAACAAACCAACAAACCAACAATACAACAAACCAAAAAACAAACAAAATCAACAAACCAACAAACCAACAAACCAACAAACCTACAAACAAACCAACAAACGAACAAACCAACAAACGAACAAACCAACAAACCAACAAACCAACAAACCAACAAACCAACAAACGAACAAACCAACAAACCAATAAACCAACAAAACAACAAACCAGCAACCAATAAACCAACAAACCAACAAACCAACTAAAAAACAAATCAACCAACCAACAAACCAACAAAAGAACAAACCAACAAACCAACAAACCAACAAACCAACAACCCAACAAACCAACAAACTAACAAACCAACAAACCAACAAAACAACAAACCAACAAACCAACAAACCAGCAAACCAACAAACCAACAAACCATCAAACCAACAAGCAAACAAACCAACAAACCAACAAACCAACAAACCAACAAACCGACAAACCAACAAACCAACAAACCAACAAACCAACAAACCAACAAACCAACAAACCAACAAACCAACAAACCAACAAACCAACAAACCAACAAACCAACAAACCAACAAACCAACAAACCAACAAACCAACAAACCAACAAACCAACAAACGAACAAACCAACAAACCAATAAACCAACGAACAAACAAACCAACAAACCAAGAAACCAACAAACCAACAAACCAACCAACAAACAAACCAACAAACCAATAAACCAACAAACCAACAAACCAACAAACGAACAAACCAACAAACCAACAAACCAACAAAACAACAAACCAACAAACCAATAAACCAACAAATCAACAAACCAACAAACCAACTAACCAACAAACCAACAGAAGAACAAGCCAACAAACCAACAAACCAACAAACCAGCAAACCAACAAACCAACAAATTAACAAACCAACAAACCAACAAACCAACAAACCAACAAACCAACAAACCAACAAACCAACAAACCAACAAACCAACAAACCAACAATACAACAAACCAAAAAACAAACAAAATCAACAAACCAACAAACCAACAAACCAACAAACCCACAAACAAACCAACAAACGAACAAACCAACAAACCAACAAACCAACAAACCAACAAACCAACAAACGAACAAACCAACAAACCAACAAACCAACAAAACAACAAACCAACAAACCAATAAACCAACAAACCAACAAACCAACTAAAAAACAAACCAACCAACCAACAAACCAACAAAAGAAAAAGCCAACAAACCAACAAACCAACAAACCAACAACCCAACAAACCAACAAACTAACAAACCAACAAACCAACAAACCAACAAACCAACAAAACAACAAACCAACAAACCAACAAACTAACAAACCAACAAACCAACAAACCAAAAAACCAACAAACCAACAAACCAACAAACCAACAAAGCAACAAACCAACAAACCAACAAACCAACAAACCAACAAACCAACAAACCAATAAACCAACAAACCAACAAACCAACAAACCAACAAACCAACAAACCAACAAACCAACAAACCAACACACCAACAAACCAACAAACGAACAAGCCAACAAACCCACAAACCAACAAACCAACAAACAAACAAACCAACAAACCAACAAACCAACAAACCAACAAACCAACAAACCAACAAACCAACAAACCAACAAACCAACAAACCAACAAACCAACAAACCAACAAACCAACAAACCAACAATACAACAAACCAAAAAACAAACAAAATCAACAAACCAACAAACCAACAAACCAACAAACCTACAAACAAACCAACAAACGAACAAACCAACAAACGAACAAACCAACAAACCAACAAACCAACAAACCAACAAACCAACAAACCAACAAACGAACAAACCAACAAACCAATAAACCAACAAAACAACAAACCAGCAACCAATAAACCAACAAACCAACAAACCAACTAAAAAACAAATCAACCAACCAACAAACCAACAAAAGAACAAACCAACAAACCAACAAACCAACAAACCAACAACCCAACAAACCAACAAACTAACAAACCAACAAACCAACAAAACAACAAACCAACAAACCAACAAACCAGCAAACCAACAAACCAACAAACCATCAAACCAACAAGCAAACAAACCAACAAACCAACAAACCAACAAACCAACAAACCGACAAACCAACAAACCAACAAACCAACAAACCAACAAACCAACAAACCAACAAACCAACAAACCAACAAACCAACAAACCAACAAACCAACAAACCAACAAACCAACAAACCAACAAACCAACAAACCAACAAACCAACAAACCAACAAACGAACAAACCAACAAACCAATAAACCAACGAACAAACAAACCAACAAACCAAGAAACCAACAAACCAACAAACCAACCAACAAACAAACCAACAAACCAATAAACCAACAAACCAACAAACCAACAAACGAACAAACCAACAAACCAACAAACCAACAAAACAACAAACCAACAAACCAATAAACCAACAAATCAACAAACCAACAAACCAACTAACCAACAAACCAACAGAAGAACAAGCCAACAAACCAACAAACCAACAAACCAGCAAACCAACAAACCAACAAATTAACAAACCAACAAACCAACAAACCAACAAACCAACAAACCAACAAACCAACAAACCAACAAACCAACAAACCAACAAACCAACAAACCAA
This sequence comes from Atherix ibis, assembly GCA_958298945.1. Lineage (NCBI taxonomy): Eukaryota > Metazoa > Arthropoda > Insecta > Diptera > Athericidae > Atherix > Atherix ibis. The sequence continues at coordinate 85,219,809 of OY282608.1, read as the reverse complement.
CAATACAACAAACCAAAAAACAAACAAAATCAACAAACCAACAAACCAACAAACCAACAAACCCACAAACAAACCAACAAACGAACAAACCAACAAACCAACAAACCAACAGACCAACAAACCAACAAACGAACAAACCAACAAACCAACAAACCAACAAAACAACAAACCAACAAACCAATAAACCAACAAACCAACAAACCAACTAAAAAACAAACCAACCAACCAACAAACCAACAAAAGAAAAAGCCAACAAACCAACAAACCAACAAACCAACAACCCAACAAACCAACAAACTAACAAACCAACAAACCAACAAACCAACAAACCAACAAAACAACAAACCAACAAACCAACAAACTAACAAACCAACAAACCAACAAACCAAAAAACCAACAAACCAACAAACCAACAAACCAACAAAGCAACAAACCAACAAACCAACAAACCAACAAACCAACAAACCAACAAACCAATAAACCAACAAACCAACAAACCAACAAACCAACAAACCAACAAACCAACAAACCAACAAACCAACACACCAACAAACCAACAAACGAACAAGCCAACAAACCCACAAACCAACAAACCAACAAACAAACAAACCAACAAACCAACAAACCAACAAACCAACAAACCAACAAACCAACAAACCAACAAACCAACAAACCAACAAACCAACAAACCAACAAACCAACAAACCAACAAACAAACAAGTCAACAAGCCAACAATCCAACATAGCAACAAACCAATAAAACAACAACCAACAAACCAACAATCCAACAAACCAACAAACCAACAAACCAACAAACCAAAAAACGAACAAACCAACAAACCAACAAACCAACAAACCAATAAACCAATAAACCAACAAACCAATAAAGCAACAAACCAACAAACTCACAAACCAACAAACCAACAAACCAACAAACCAACAAACCAACAAACCAACAAACCAACAAACCAACGAACCAACAAACTAACAAACCAACAAACCAACAAACCAACAAACCAACAAACCAACAAACCAACAAACCAACAAACCAACAAACCAACCAACAAACAAACCAACAAACCAATAAACCAACAAACCAACAAACCAACAAACGAACAAACCAACAAACCAACAAACCAACAAAACAACAAACCAACAAACCAACAAACCAATAAACCAACAAACCAATAAGCCAACAAACCAACAAACCAACAAACCAACGAACCAACAAACCAACAAACCAACAAACCAACAAACCAACAAACCAATAAACCAACAAACCAACAAACCAACTAACCAACAAACCAACAGAAGAACAAGCCAACAAACCAATAAACCAACAAACCAACAAACCAACAAACCAACAAACCAGCAAACCAACAAACCAACAAACCAACAAACCAACAAACCAACAAACCAACAAACCAACATACCAACAAACCAACAAACCAACAAACCAACAAACCAACATAGCAACAAACCAACAAACCAACAAACCAACAAGCAAACAAACCAACAAACCAACAAACCAACAAACCAACAAACCAACAAACCAACAAACCAACATACCAACAAACCAACAAACCAACAAACCAACAAACCAACAAACCAACAAACCAACAAACCAACAAACCAACAAACCAACAAACCAACAAACCAACAAACCAACAAACCAACAAACCAACAAACGAACAAACCAACAAACCAACAAACCAACAAACCAACAAACCAATAAACCAACAAGCAAACAAACCAACAAACCAACAAACCAACAAACCAACAAACCAACAAACCAACAAACCAACAAACCAACAAACCAACAAACCAACAAACCAACAAACCAACAAACCAACAAACCAACAAACCAACAAACCAACAAACCAACAAACCAACAAACGAACAAACCAACAAACCAATAAACCAACGAACAAACAAACCAACAAACCAAGAAACCAACAAACCAACAAACCAACCAACAAACAAACCAACAAACCAATAAACCAACAAACCAACAAACCAACAAACGAACAAACCAACAAACCAACAAACCAACAAAACAACAAACCAACAAACCAATAAACCAACAAATCAACAAACCAACAAACCAACTAACCAACAAACCAACAGAAGAACAAGCCAACAAACCAACAAACCAACAAACCAGCAAACCAACAAACCAACAAATTAACAAACCAACAAACCAACAAACCAACAAACCAATAAACCAACAAACCAACAAACCAACTAACCAACAAACCAACAGAAGAACAAGCCAACAAACCAATAAACCAACAAACCAACAAACCAACAAACCAACAAACCAGCAAACCAACAAACCAACAAACCAACAAACCAACAAACCAACAAACCAACAAACCAACATACCAACAAACCAACAAACCAACAAACCAACAAACCAACATAGCAACAAACCAACAAACCAACAAACCAACAAGCAAACAAACCAACAAACCAACAAACCAACAAACCAACAAACCAACAAACCAACAAACCAACATACCAACAAACCAACAAACCAACAAACCAACAAACCAACAAACCAACAAACCAACAAACCAACAAACCAACAAACGAACAAACCAACAAACCAACAAACCAATAAACCAACGAACCAATAAACCAACAAACCAACAAACCAACAAACCAACAAACCAACAAACCAACAAACCAACAAACCAACCAACAAACAAACCAACAAACCAATAAAACAAACCAACAAACCAACAAACCAACAAACCAACAAAACAACAAACCAACAAATCAATAAACCAACAAACCAACAAACCAACAAACCAAGTAACCAACAAACCAACAGAAGAACAAGCCAACAAACCAACAAACCAACAAACCAACAAACCAGCAAACCAACAAACCAACAAACCAACAAACTAACAAACCAACAAACCAACAAACCAACAAACCAACAATACAACAAACCAAAAAACAAACAAAATCAACAAACCAACAAACCAACAAACCAACAAACCTACAAACAAACCAACAAACGAACAAACCAACAAACGAACAAACCAACAAACCAACAAACCAACAAACCAACAAACCAACAAACGAACAAACCAACAAACCAATAAACCAACAAAACAACAAACCAGCAACCAATAAACCAACAAACCAACAAACCAACTAAAAAACAAATCAACCAACCAACAAACCAACAAAAGAACAAACCAACAAACCAACAAACCAACAAACCAACAACCCAACAAACCAACAAACTAACAAACCAACAAACCAACAAAACAACAAACCAACAAACCAACAAACCAGCAAACCAACAAACCAACAAACCATCAAACCAACAAACCAACAAACCAACAAACCAACAAACTAACAAACCAACAAACCAACAAACCAACAAACCAACAAACCAACAAACCTACAAACCAACATAGCAACAAACCAACAAACCAACAAACCAACAAGCAAACAAACCAACAAACCAACAAACCAACAAACCAACAAACCGACAAACCAACAAACCAACAAACCAACAAACCAACAAACCAACAAACCAACAAACCAACAAACCAACAAACCAACAAACCAACAAACCAACAAACCAACAAACCAACAAACCAACAAACCAACAAACCAACAAACCAACAAACCAACAAACGAACAAACCAACAAACCAATAAACCAACGAACAAACAAACCAACAAACCAAGAAACCAACAAACCAACAAACCAACCAACAAACAAACCAACAAACCAATAAACCAACAAACCAACAAACCAACAAACGAACAAACCAACAAACCAACAAACCAACAAAACAACAAACCAACAAACCAATAAACCAACAAATCAACAAACCAACAAACCAACTAACCAACAAACCAACAGAAGAACAAGCCAACAAACCAACAAACCAACAAACCAGCAAACCAACAAACCAACAAATTAACAAACCAACAAACCAACAAACCAACAAACCAACAAACCAACAAACCAACAAACCAACAAACCAACAAACCAACAAACCAACAAACCAACAAACCAACAAACCAACAAACCAACAATACAACAAACCAAAAAACAAACAAAATCAACAAACCAACAAACCAACAAACCAACAAACCCACAAACAAACCAACAAACGAACAAACCAACAAACGAACAAACCAACAAACCAACAAACCAACAAACCAACAAACCAACAAACGAACAAACCAACAAACCAACAAACCAACAAAACAACAAACCAACAAACCAATAAACCAACAAACCAACAAACCAACTAAAAAACAAACCAACCAACCAACAAACCAACAAAAGAAAAAGCCAACAAACCAACAAACCAACAAACCAACAACCCAACAAACCAACAAACTAACAAACCAACAAACCAACAAACCAACAAACCAACAAAACAACAAACCAACAAACCAACAAACTAACAAACCAACAAACCAACAAACCAAAAAACCAACAAACCAACAAACCAACAAACCAACAAAGCAACAAACCAACAAACCAACAAACCAACAAACCAACAAACCAACAAACCAATAAACCAACAAACCAACAAACCAACAAACCAACAAACCAACAAACCAACAAACCAACAAACCAACACACCAACAAACCAACAAACGAACAAGCCAACAAACCCACAAACCAACAAACCAACAAACAAACAAACCAACAAACCAACAAACCAACAAACCAACAAACCAACAAACCAACAAACCAACAAACCAACAAACCAACAAACCAACAAACCAACAAACCAACAAACAAACAAGTCAACAAGCCAACAAACCAACATAGCAACAAACCAATAAAACAACAACCAACAAACCAACAATCCAACAAACCAACAAACCAACAAACCAACAAACCAAAAAACGAACAAACCAACAAACCAACAAACCAACAAACCAATAAACCAATAAACCAACAAACCAATAAAGCAACAAACCAACAAACTCACAAACCAACAAACCAACAAACCAACAAACCAACAAACCAACAAACCAACAAACCAACAAACCAACGAACCAACAAACTAACAAACCAACAAACCAACAAACCAACAAACCAACAAACCAACAAACCAACAAACCAACAAACCAACAAACCAACCAACAAACAAACCAACAAACCAATAAACCAACAAACCAACAAACCAACAAACGAACAAACCAACAAACCAACAAACCAACAAAACAACAAACCAACAAACCAATAAACCAACAAACCAACAAACCAACAAACCAACTAACCAACAAACCAACAAAAGAACAAACCAACAAACCAACATAGCAACAAACCAACAAACCAACAAGCAAACAAACCAACAAACCAACAAACCAACAAACCAACAAACCAACAAACCAACAAACCAACAAACCAACAAACCAACAAACCCACAAACCAACAAACCAACAAACCAACAAACCAACAAACCAACAAACCAACAAACCAACAAACCAACAAACCAACAAACCAACAAACCAACAAACCAACAAACCCACAAAGCAACAAACCAACAAACCAATAAACCAACAAATCAACAAACCAACAAACCAACAAACCAACTTAGCAACAAACCAACAAACCAACAAACCAACAAGCAAACAAACCAACAAACCAACAAACCAACAAACGAACAAACCAACAAACCAACAAACCAATAAACCAACGAACCAATAAACCAACAAACCAACAAACCAACAAACCAACAAACCAACAAACCAACAAACCAACAAACCAACCAACAAACAAACCAACAAACCAATAAAACAAACCAACAAACCAACAAACGAACAAACCAACAAACCAACAAACCAACAAAACAACAAACCAACAAATCAATAAACCAACAAACCAACAAACCAACAAACCAAGTAACCAACAAACCAACAGAAGAACAAGCCAACAAACCAACAAACCAACAAACCAACAAACCAGCAAACCAACAAACCAACAAACCAACAAACCAACAAACCAACAAACCAACAAACCAACAATACAACAAACCAAAAAACAAACAAAATCAACAAACCAACAAACCAACAAACCAACAAACCTACAAACAAACCAACAAACGAACAAACCAACAAACGAACAAACCAACAAACCAACAAACCAACAAACCAACAAACCAACAAACGAACAAACCAACAAACCAATAAACCAACAAAACAACAAACCAGCAACCAATAAACCAACAAACCAACAAACCAACTAAAAAACAAATCAACCAACCAACAAACCAACAAAAGAACAAACCAACAAACCAACAAACCAACAAACCAACAACCCAACAAACCAACAAACTAACAAACCAACAAACCAACAAAACAACAAACCAACAAACCAACAAACCAGCAAACCAACAAACCAACAAACCATCAAACCAACAAACCAACAAACCAACAAACCAACAAACTAACAAACCAACAAACCAACAAACCAACAAACCAACAAACCAACAAACCTACAAACCAACATAGCAACAAACCAACAAACCAACAAACCAACAAGCAAACAAACCAACAAACCAACAAACCAACAAACCAACAAACCGACAAACCAACAAACCAACAAACCAACAAACCAACAAACCAACAAACCAACAAACCAACAAACCAACAAACCAACAAACCAACAAACCAACAAACCAACAAACCAACAAACCAACAAACCAACAAACCAACAAACCAACAAACCAACAAACGAACAAACCAACAAACCAATAAACCAACGAACAAACAAACCAACAAACCAAGAAACCAACAAACCAACAAACCAACCAACAAACAAACCAACAAACCAATAAACCAACAAACCAACAAACCAACAAACGAACAAACCAACAAACCAACAAACCAACAAAACAACAAACCAACAAACCAATAAACCAACAAATCAACAAACCAACAAACCAACTAACCAACAAACCAACAGAAGAACAAGCCAACAAACCAACAAACCAACAAACCAGCAAACCAACAAACCAACAAACCCACAAACAAACCAACAAACGAACAAACCAACAAACGAACAAACCAACAAACCAACAAACCAACAAACCAACAAACCAACAAACGAACAAACCAACAAACCAACAAACCAACAAAACAACAAACCAACAAACCAATAAACCAACAAACCAACAAACCAACTAAAAAACAAACCAACCAACCAACAAACCAACAAAAGAAAAAGCCAACAAACCAACAAACCAACAAACCAACAACCCAACAAACCAACAAACTAACAAACCAACAAACCAACAAACCAACAAACCAACAAAACAACAAACCAACAAACCAACAAACTAACAAACCAACAAACCAACAAACCAAAAAACCAACAAACCAACAAACCAACAAACCAACAAAGCAACAAACCAACAAACCAACAAACCAACAAACCAACAAACCAACAAACCAATAAACCAACAAACCAACAAACCAACAAACCAACAAACCAACCAACCAACAAACCAACAAACCAACACACCAACAAACCAACAAACGAACAAGCCAACAAACCCACAAACCAACAAACCAACAAACAAACAAACCAACAAACCAACAAACCAACAAACCAACAAACCAACAAACCAACAAACCAACAAACCAACAAACCAACAAACCAACAAACCAACAAACAAACAAGTCAACAAGCCAACAAACCAACATAGCAACAAACCAATAAAACAACAACCAACAAACCAACAATCCAACAAACCAACAAACCAACAAACCAACAAACCAAAAAACGAACAAACCAACAAACCAACAAACCAACAAACCAATAAACCAATAAACCAACAAACCAATAAAGCAACAAACTAACAAACTCACAAACCAACAAACCAACAAACCAACAAACCAACAAACCAACAAACCAACAAACCAACAAACCAACGAACCAACAAACTAACAAACCAACAAACCAACAAACCAACAAACCAACAAACCAACAAACCAACAAACCAACAAACCAACAAACCAACCAACAAACAAACCAACAAACCAATAAACCAACAAACCAACAAACCAACAAACGAACAAACCAACAAACCAACAAACCAACAAAACAACAAACCAACAAACCAATAAACCAACAAACCAACAAACCAACAAACCAACTAACCAACAAACCAACAAAAGAACAAACCAACAAACCAACATAGCAACAAACCAACAAACCAACAAGCAAACAAACCAACAAACCAACAAACCAACAAACCAACAAACCAACAAACCAACAAACCAACAAACCAACAAACCCACAAACCAACAAACCAACAAACCAACAAACCAACAAACCAACAAACCAACAAACCAACAAACCAACAAACCAACAAACCAACAAACCAACAAACCAACAAACCCACAAACCAACAAACCAACAAACCAATAAACCAACAAATCAACAAACCAACAAACCAACAAACCAACTTAGCAACAAACCAACAAACCAACAAACCAACAAGCAAACAAACCAACAAACCAACAAACCAACAAACCAACACACCAACAAACCAACAAACGAACAAGCCAACAAACCCACAAACCAACAAACCAACAAACCAACAAACCAACAAACCAACAAACCAACAAATCAACAAACCAACAAACCAACAAACCAACAAACCAACAAACCAACAAACCAACAAACCAACAAACCAACAAACAAACAAACCAACAAACCAACAAACCAACAAACCAACAAACCAACAAGCCAACAAGCCAACAAACCAACATAGCAACAAACCAATAAAACAACAACCAACAAACCAACAATCCAACAAACCAACAATCCAACAAACCAAAAAACCAACAAACCAACAAACCAACAAATTAACAAACCAATAAACCAATAAACCAACAAACCAACAAACCAACAAACCAACAAACTAACAAACCAACAAACCAACAAACAAACAAACCAACAAACCCACAAACCAACAAACCAACAAACCAACAAACCAACAAACCAACAAACCAACAAACCAACAAACCAACAAGCCAACAAGCCAACAAACCAACATAGCAACAAACCAATAAAACAACAACCAACAAACCAACAAACCAACAAACCAACAAACCAACAAACCAAAAAACCAACAAACCAACAAACCAATAAATTAATAAAACAACAAACCAACAAACCAACAAACCAACAAACTAACAAACCAACAAACCAACAAACCAACAAACCAACAAACCAACAAACCAACAAACCAACAAACCAACAAACCAACAAACCAACAAACCAACAAACCAACGAACCAACAAATCAACAAACCAACAAACCAACAAGCCAACAAACCAACAAACCAACAAACCAACAAACCAACAAACCAATAAACCAACAAAACAACAAACCAACAAACGAACAAACCAACAAACCAACAAACCAACAAACCAACAAAACAACAAACCAACAAAACAACAAACCAACAAACCAATAAACCAACAAACCAACAAACCAACAAACCAACATAGCAACAAACCAATAAAACAACAACCAACAAACCAACAATCCAACAAACCAATAAACCAACAAACCAACAAACCAACAAACCAACAAAACAACAAACCAACAAAACAACAAACCAACAAACCAACAAACTAACAAACCAACAAACCAACAATCCAACAAACCAACAATCCAACAAACCAAAAAACCAACAAACCAACAAACCAACAAACCAACAAACCAATAAACCAATAAACCAACAAGCCAACAAACCAACAAACCAACAAACTAACAAACCAACAAACCAACAAACCAACAAACCAACAAACCAACAAACCAACAAACCAACAAACCAACAAACCAACAAACCAACAAACCAACAAACCAACAAACCAACAAACCAACAAACCAACAAACCAACAAGCCAACAAGCCAACAAACCAACATAGCAACAAACCAATAAAACAACAACCAACAAACCAACAATCCAAGAAACCAATAAACCAACAAACCAAAAAACCACCAAACCAATAAACCAATAAACCAACAAACCAACAAACCAACAAACCAACAAACCAACAAACCAACAAACTAACAAACCAACAAACCAACAAACCAACAAACCTACAAACCAACAAACCAACAAACCAATAAACCAATAAACCAACAAACCAACAAACGAACAAACCAACAAACCAACAAACCAACAAAACAACAACCCAACAAAACAACAAACCAACAAACCAATAAAGCACCAAACCAACAAACCAACAAACCAACATAGCAACAAACCAATAAAACAACAACCAACAAACCAACAATTCAACAAACCAACAAACCAACAAACCAACAAACCAACAAAACAACAAACCAACAAAACAACAAACCAACAAACCAATAAACCAACAAGCCAACAAGCCAACAAACCAACATAGCAACAAACCAATAAAACAACAACCAACAAACCAACAATCCAACAAACCAACAAACCAAAAAACCAACAAACCAACAAACCAATAAACCAATAAACCAACAAACCAACAAACCAACAAACCAACAAACCAACAAACTAACAAACCAACAAACTAACAAACCAACAAACCAACAAACCAACACACCAACAAACCAACAAACCAACAAACCAACAAACCAACAAACCAACAAACCAACAAACCAACAAACCAACAAGCCAACAAACCAACATAGCAACAAACCAATAAAACAACAACCAACAAACCAACAATCCAACAAACCAATAAACCAACAAACCAACAAACCAAAAAACCAACAAACCAACAAACCAACACACCAACAAACCAACAAACCAACAAACCAACAAACCAACAAACCAACAAACCAACAAACCAATAAACCAATAAACCAACAAACCAACAAACCAACAAACCAACGAACCAACAAACCAACAAACCAACAAACCAATAAACCAACAAACCAACAAACCAACTAACCAACAAACCAACAGAAGAACAAGCCAACAAACCAACAAACCAACAAACCAACAAACCAACAAACCAACAAACCAGCAAACCAACAAACCAACAAACCAACAAACCAACAAACCAACAAACCAACAAACCAACATACCAACAAACCAACAGACCAACAAACCAACAAACCAACATAGCAACAAACCAACAAACCAACAAACCAACAAGCAAACAAACCATTAAACCAACAAACCAACAAACCAACAAACCAACAAACCAACAAACCAACAAGCCAACAAACCAACATAGCAACAAACCAATAAAACAACAACCAACAAACCAACAATCCAACAAACCAATAAACCAACAAACCAACAAACCAAAAAACCAACAAACCAACAAACCAACACACCAACAAACCAACAAACCAACAAACCAACAAACCAACAAACCAACAAACCAACAAACCAACAAACCAATAAACCAATAAACCAACAAACCAACAAACCAACAAACCAACGAACCAACAAACCAACAAACCAACAAACCAATAAACCAACAAACCAACAAACCAACTAACCAACAAACCAACAGAAGAACAAGCCAACAAACCAACAAACCAACAAACCAACAAACCAACAAACCAACAAACCAGCAAACCAACAAACCAACAAACCAACAAACCAACAAACCAACAAACCAACAAACCAACATACCAACAAACCAACAAACCAACAAACCAACAAACCAACATAGCAACAAACCAACAAACCAACAAACCAACATACCAACAAACCAACAAACCAACAAACCAACAAACCAACAAACCAACAAACCAACAAACCAACAAACCAACAAACCAACAAACGAACAAACCAACAAACCAACAAACCAATAAACCAACGAACCAACAAACCAACAAACCAACAAACCAACAAACCAACAAACCAACAAACCAACAAACCAACAAACCAACAAACCAACAAACCAACAAACCAACCAACAAACAAACCAACAAACCAATAAACCAACAAACCAACAAACCAACAAACGAACAAACCAACAAACCAACAAACCAACAAAACAACAAATCAACAAACCAATAAACCAACAAACCAACAAACCAACAAACCTACTAACCAACAAACCAACAGAAGAACAAGCCAACAAACCAACAAACCAACAAACCAGCAAACCAACAAACCAACAAACCAACAAACCTACAAACAAAATCAACAAACCAACAAACCAACAAACCAACAAACCAACAAACCAACAAACCAACAAACCAACAAACCAACAAACCAACAAACCAACAAACCAACAAACCAACAAACCAACAAACCAACAAACGAACAAACCAACAAACCAATAAACCAACGAACCAACAAACCAACAAACCAAGAAACCAACAAACCAACAAACCAACAAACCAACCAACAAACAAACAAACAAACCAATAAACCAACAAACCAACAAACCAACAAACGAACAAACCAACAAACCAACAAACCAACAAAACAACAAACCAACAAACCAATAAACCAACAAATCAACAAACCAACAAACCAACTAACCAACAAACCAACAGAAGAACAAGCCAACAAACCAACAAACCAACAAACCAGCAAACCAACAAACCAACAAATTAACAAACCAACAAACCAACAAACCAACAAACCAACAAACCAACAAACCAACAAACCAACAAACCAACAAACCAACAAACCAACAAACCAACAAACCAACAATACAACAAACCAAAAAACAAACAAAACAACAAACCAACAAACCAATAAACCAAAAAACAAACCAACCAACCAATAAACCAACAAAAGAACAAGCCAACAAACCAACAAACCAACAAACCAACAACCCAACAAACCAACAAACTAACAAACCAACAAACCAACAAACCAACAAACCAACAAAACAACAAACCAACAAACCAACAAACTAACAAACCAACAAACCAACAAACCAAAAAACCAACAAACCAACAACCCAACAAAACAACAAACCAACAAACCAATAAAGCAACAAACCAACAAACCAACAAACCAACATAGCAACAAACCAATAAAACAACAACCAACAAACCAACAATTCAACAAACCAACAAACCAACAAACCAACAAACCAACAAAACAACAAACCAACAAAACAACAAACCAACAAACCAATAAACCAACAAGCCAACAAGCCAACAAACCAACATAGCAACAAACCAATAAAACAACAACCAACAAACCAACAATCCAACAAACCAACAAACCAAAAAACCAACAAACCAACAAACCAACAAACCAACAAACCAATAAACCAATAAACCAACAAACCAACAAACCAACAAACCAACAAACTAACAAACCAACAAACCAACAAACCAACAAACCAGCAAAACAACAAACCAACAAACCAACAAACCAACAAACCAACAAACCAACAAACCAACAAACCAACAAACCAACAAGCCAACAAACCAACATTGCAACAAACCAATAAAACAACAACCAACAAACCAACAATCCAACAAACCAATAAACCAACAAACCAACAAACCAAAAAACCAACAAACCAACAAACCAACACACCAACAAACCAACAAACCAACAAACCAACAAACCAACAAACCAACAAACCAACAAACCAACAAACCAATAAACCAATAAACCAACAAACCAACAAACCAACAAACCAACGAACCAACAAACCAACAAACCAACAAACCAACAAACCAACAAACCAATAAACCAACAAACCAACAAACCAACTAACCAACAAACCAACAGAAGAACAAGCCAACAAACCAACAAAACAACAAACCAACAAACCAACAAACCAACAAACCAGCAAACCAACAAACCAACAAACCAACAAACCAACAAACCAACAAACCAACATACCAACAAACCAACAAACCAACAAACCAACATAGCAACAAACCAACAAACCAGCAAACCAACAAGCAAACAAACCAACAAACCAACAAACCAACAAACCAACAAACCAACGAACCAACAAACCAACAAACCAACAAACCAACAAACCAATAAACCAACAAACCAACTAACCAACAAACCAACAGAAGAACAAGCCAACAAACCAACAAACCAACAAACCAACAAACCAACAAACCAACATACCAACAAACCAACAAACCAACAAACCAACAAACCAACATAGCAACAAACCAACAAACCAACAAACCAACAAGCAAACAAACCAACAAACCAACAAACCAACAAACCAACAAACCAACAAACCAACAAACCAACAAACCAACATACCAACAAACCAACAAACCAACAAACCAACAAACCAACAAACCAACAAACCAACAAACCAACAAACCAACAAACCAACAAACCAACAAACGAACAAACCAACAAACCAACAAACCAATAAACCAACGAACCAACAAACCAACAAACCAACAAACCAACAAACCAACAAACCAACAAACCAACAAACCAACAAACCAACAAACCAACAAACCAACAAACCAACCAACAAACAAACCAACAAACCAATAAACCAACAAACCAACAAACCAACAAACGAACAAACCAACAAACCAACAAACCAACAAAACAACAAACCAACAAACCAATAAACCAACAAACCAACAAACCAACAAACCTACTAACCAACAAACCAACAGAAGAACAAGCCAACAAACCAACAAACCAACAAACCAGCAAACCAACAAACCAACAAACCTACAAACCAACAAACCAACAAACCAACAAACGAACAAACCAACAAACCAATAAACCAACGAACCAACAAACCAACAAACCAAGAAACCAACAAACCAACAAAACAACAAACCTACTAACCAACAAACCAACAGAAGAACAAACCAACAAACCAACAAACCAACAAACCAACAAACCAACAAACCAACAAACCAACAAACCAACAAACCAACAAACCAACAAACCAACAAACGAACAAACCAACAAACCAATAAACCAACGAACCAACAAACCAACAAACCAAGAAACCAACCAACCAACAAAACAACAAACCAACCAACAAACAAGCCAACAAACCAATAAACCAACAAACCAACAAACCAACAAACGAACAAACCAACAAACCAACAAACCAACAAAACAACAAACCAACAAACCAATAAACCAACAAATCAACAAACCAACAAACCAACTAACCAACAAACCAACAGAAGAACAAGCCAACAAACCAACAAACCAACAAACCAGCAAACCAACAAACCAACAAATTAACAAACCAACAAACCAACAAACCAACAAACCAACAAACCAACAAACCAACAAACCAACAAACCAACAAACCAACAAACCAACAAACCAACAAACCAACAATACAACAAACCAAAAAACAAACAAAACAACAAACCAACAAACCAATAAACCAACAAACCAAAAAACCAACTAAAAAACAAACCAACCAACCAATAAACCAACAAAAGAACAAGCCAACAAACCAACAAACCAACAAACCAACAACCCAACAAACCAACAAACCAACAAACTAACAAACCAACAAACTAACAAACCAAAAAACCAACAAACCAACAACCCAACAAAACAACAAACCAACAAACCAATAAAGCAACAAACCAACAAACCAACAAACCAACATAGCAACAAACCAATAAAACAACAACCAACAAACCAACAATTCAACAAACCAACAAACCAACAAACCAACAAACCAACAAAACAACAAACCAACAAAACAACAAACCAACAAACCAATAAACCAACAAGCCAACAAGCCAACAAACCAACATAGCAACAAACCAATAAAACAACAACCAACAAACCAACAATCCAACAAACCAACAAACCAAAAAACCAACAAACCAACAAACCAACAAACCAACAAACCAATAAACCAATAAACCAACAAACCAACAAACCAACAAACCAACAAACTAACAAACCAACAAACCAACAAACCAACAAACCAACAAAACAACAAACCAACAAACCAACAAACCAACAAACCAACAAACCAACAAACCAACAAACCAACAAACCAACAAACCAACATAGCAACAAACCAATAAAACAACAACCAACAAACCAACAATCCAACAAACCAATAAACCAACAAACCAACAAACCAAAAAAACAACAAACCAACAAACCAACACACCAACAAACCAACAAACCAACAAACCAACAAACCAACAAACCAACAAACCAACAAACCAACAAACCAATAAACCAATAAAACAACAAACCAACAAACCAACAAACCAACGAACCAGCAAACCAACAAACCAACAAACCAACAAACCAATAAACCAACAAACCAATAAACCAACTAACCAACAAACCAACAGACGAACAAGCCAACAAACCAACCAACCAACAAACCAACAAACCAACAAACCAACAAACCAGCAAACCAACAAACCAACAAACCAACAAACCAACAAACCAACAAACCAACATACCAACAAACCAGCAAACCAACAAACCAACAAACCTACAAACCAACAAACCAACAAACCAACAAACGAACAAACCAACAAACCAATAAACCAACGAACCAACAAACCAACAAACCAAGAAACCAACAAACCAACAAAACAACAAACCTACTAACCAACAAACCAACAGAAGAACAAACCAACAAACCAACAAACCAACAAACCAACAAACCAACAAACCAACAAACCAACAAACCAACAAACCAACAAACCAACAAACCAGCAAACGAACAAACCAACAAACCAATAAACCAACGAACCAACAAACCAACAAACCAAGAAACCAACCAACCAACAAAACAACAAACCAACCAACAAACAAGCCAACAAACCAATAAACCAACAAACCAACAAACCAACAAACGAACAAACCAACAAACCAACAAACCAACAAAACAACAAACCAACAAACCAATAAACCAACAAATCAACAAACCAACAAACCAACTAACCAACAAACCAACAGAAGAACAAGCCAACAAACCAACAAACCAACAAACCAGCAAACCAACAAACCAACAAACCTACAAACCAACAAACCAACAAACCAACAAACGAACAAACCAACAAACCAATAAACCAACGAACCAACAAACCAACAAACCAAGAAACCAACAAACCAACAAAACAACAAACCTACTAACCAACAAACCAACAGAAGAACAAACCAACAAACCAACAAACCAACAAACCAACAAACCAACAAACCAACAAACCAACAAACCAACAAACCAACAAACCAACAAACCAACAAACGAACAAACCAACAAACCAATAAACCAACGAACCAACAAACCAACAAACCAAGAAACCAACCAACCAACAAAACAACAAACCAACCAACAAACAAGCCAACAAACCAATAAACCAACAAACCAACAAACCAACAAACGAACAAACCAACAAACCAACAAACCAACAAAACAACAAACCAACAAACCAATAAACCAACAAATCAACAAACCAACAAACCAACTAACCAACAAACCAACAGAAGAACAAGCCAACAAACCAACAAACCAACAAACCAGCAAACCAACAAACCAACAAATTAACAAACCAACAAACCAACAAACCAACAAACCAACAAACCAACAAACCAACAAACCAACAAACCAACAAACCAACAAACCAACAAACCAACAAACCAACAATACAACAAACCAAAAAACAAACAAAACAACAAACCAACAAACCAATAAACCAACAAACCAAAAAACCAACTAAAAAACAAACCAACCAACCAATAAACCAACAAAAGAACAAGCCAACAAACCAACAAACCAACAAACCAACAACCCAACAAACCAACAAACCAACAAACTAACAAACCAACAAACTAACAAACCAAAAAACCAACAAACCAACAACCCAACAAAACAACAAACCAACAAACCAATAAAGCAACAAACCAACAAACCAACAAACCAACATAGCAACAAACCAATAAAACAACAACCAACAAACCAACAATTCAACAAACCAACAAACCAACAAACCAACAAACCAACAAAACAACAAACCAACAAAACAACAAACCAACAAACCAATAAACCAACAAGCCAACAAGCCAACAAACCAACATAGCAACAAACCAATAAAACAACAACCAACAAACCAACAATCCAACAAACCAACAAACCAAAAAACCAACAAACCAACAAACCAACAAACCAACAAACCAATAAACCAATAAACCAACAAACCAACAAACCAACAAACCAACAAACTAACAAACCAACAAACCAACAAACCAACAAACCAACAAAACAACAAACCAACAAACCAACAAACCAACAAACCAACAAACCAACAAACCAACAAACCAACAAACCAACAAACCAACATAGCAACAAACCAATAAAACAACAACCAACAAACCAACAATCCAACAAACCAATAAACCAACAAACCAACAAACCAAAAAAACAACAAACCAACAAACCAACACACCAACAAACCAACAAACCAACAAACCAACAAACCAACAAACCAACAAACCAACAAACCAACAAACCAATAAACCAATAAAACAACAAACCAACAAACCAACAAACCAACGAACCAGCAAACCAACAAACCAACAAACCAACAAACCAATAAACCAACAAACCAATAAACCAACTAACCAACAAACCAACAGACGAACAAGCCAACAAACCAACCAACCAACAAACCAACAAACCAACAAACCAACAAACCAGCAAACCAACAAACCAACAAACCAACAAACCAACAAACCAACAAACCAACATACCAACAAACCAACAAACCAACAAACCAACAAACCAACATAGCAACAAACCAACAAACCAACAAACCAACAAGCAAACAAACCAACAAACCAACAAACCAACAAACCAACAAACCAACAAACCAACAAACCAACATACCAACAAACCAACAAACCAACAAACCAACAAACCAACAAACCAACAAACCAACAAACCAACAAACCAACAAACCAACAAACGAACAAACCAACAAACCAACAAACCAACAAACCAACAAACCAACAAACCAACAAACCAACCAACAAACAAACCAACAAACCAATAAACCAACAAACCAACAAGCCAACAAACGAACAAACCAACAAACCAACAAACCAACAAAACAACAAACCAACAAACCAATAAACCAACAAACCAACAAACCAACAAACCTACTAACCAACAAACCAACAGAAGAACAAGCCAACAAACCAACAAACCAACAAACCAGCAAACCAACAAACCAACAAACCAACAAACCAACAAACCAACAAACCAACAAACCAACAAACCAACAAACCAACAAACCAACAAACCAACAATACAACAAACCAAAAAACAAACAAAATCAACAAACCAACAAACCAACAAACCAACAAACCTACAAACAAACCAACAAACGAACAAACCAACAAACGAACAAACCAACAAACCAACAAACCAACAAACCAACAAACGAACAAACCAACAAACCAATAAACCAACAAAACAACAAACCAGCAACCAATAAACCAACAAACCAACAAACCAACTAAAAAACAAACCAACCAACCAACAAACCAACAAAAGAACAAGCCAACAAACCAACAAACCAACAAACCAACAACCCAACAAACCAACAAACTAACAAACCAACAAACCAACAAAACAACAAACCAACAAACCAACAAACCAGCAAACCAACAAACCAACAAACCAACAAACCAACAAACCAACAAACCAACAAACCAACAAACCAACAAACCAACAAACCAACAAACCAACAAACCAACAAACCAACAAACCAACAAACCAACAAACCAACAAACCAACATAGCAACAAACCAACAAACCAACAAACCAACAAGCAAACAAACCAACAAACCAACAAACCAACAAACCAACAAACCAACAAACCAACAAACCAACAAACCAACAAACCAACAAACCAACAAACCAACAAACCAACAAACCAACAAACCAACAAACCAACAAACCAACAAACCAACAAACCAACAAACCAACAAACCAACAAACCAACAAACCAACAAACGAACAAACCAACAAACCAATAAACCAACGAACCAACAAACCAACAAACCAACAAACGAACAAACCAACAAACCAACAAACCAACAAAACAACAAACCAACAAACCAATAAACCAACAAATCAACAAACCAACAAACCAACTAACCAACAAACCAACAGAAGAACAAACCAACAAACCAATAAACCAACAAACCAACAAACGAACAAACCAACAAACCAATAAACCAACGAACCAACAAACCAACAAACCAACTAACCAACAAACCAACAGAAGAACAAACCAACAAACCAATAAACCAACAAACCAACGAACCAACAAACCAACAAACCAAGAAACCAAGAAACCAACAAACCAACAAACCAACAAACCAACCAACAAACAAACCAACAAACCAATAAACCAACAAACCAACAAACCAACAAACGAACAAACCAACAAACCAACAAACCAACAAACCAACAAACCAACAAACCAACAAACCAACAAACCAACAAACCAACAAACCAACAAACCAACAAACCAACCAACAAACAAACCAACAAACCAATAAACCAACAAACCAACAAACCAACAAACGAACAAACCAACAAACCAACAAACCAACAAAACAACAAACCAACAAACCAATAAACCAACAAATCAACAAACCAACAAACCAACTAACCAACAAACCAACAGAAGAACAAACCAACAAACCAATAAACCAACAAACCAACAAACGAACAAACCAACAAACCAATAAACCAACGAACCAACAAACCAACAAACCAACTAACCAACAAACCAACAGAAGAACAAACCAACAAACCAATAAACCAACAAACCAACGAACCAACAAACCAACAAACCAAGAAACCAAGAAACCAACAAACCAACAAACCAACAAACCAACCAACAAACAAACCAACAAACCAATAAACCAACAAACCAACAAACCAACAAACGAACAAACCAACAAACCAACAAACCAACAAACCAACAAACCAACAAACCAACAAACCAACAAACGAACAAACCAACAAACCAATAAACCAACGAACCAACAAACCAACAAACCAAGAAACCAACAAACCAATAAACCAACAAACCAACAAACCAACAAACCAACAAACCAACAAACCAATAAACTAACGAACCAATAAACCAACAAACCAAGAAACCAACAAACCAACAAACCAACAAACCAACCAACAAACAAACCAACAAACCAATAAACCAACAAACCAACAAACCAACAAACGAACAAACCAACAAACCAACAAACCAACATACCAACAAACCAACAAACCAACAAACCAACAAACCAACAAACCAACAAACCAACAAACCAACAAAACAACAAACCAACAAACCAATAAACCAACAAACCAATAAACCAACAAACCAATAAACCAACAAACCAACAAACCCACAAACAAACCAACAAACGAACAAACCAACAAACGAACAAACCAACAAACCAACAAACCAACAAACCAACAAACGAACAAACCAACAAACCAACAAACCAACAAAACAACAAACCAACAAACCCATAAACCAACAAACCAACAAACCAACTAAAAAACAAACCAACCAACCAACAAAAGAACAAGCCAACAAACCAACAAACCAACAAACCAACAACCCAACAAACCAGTAAACCAATAAACCAACAAACCAACAAACCAACAAACCAACATAGCAACAAACCAATAAAACAACAACCAACTAACCAACAATCCAACAAACCAATAAACCAACAAACCAACAAACCAAAAAAACAACAAACCAACAAACCAACACACCAACAAACCAACAAACCAACAAACCAACAAACCAACAAACCAACAAACCAACAAACCAACAAACCAACAAACCAATAAACCAATAAAACAACAAACCAACAAACCAACAAACCAACGAACCAGCAAACCAACAAACCAACAAACCAACAAACCAATAAACCAACAAACCAATAAACCAACTAACCAACAAACCAACAGACGAACAAGCCAACAAACCAACCAACCAACAAACCAACAAACCAACAAACCAACAAACCAGCAAACCAACAAACCAACAAACCAACAAACCAACAAACCAACAAACCAACATACCAACAAACCAACAAACCAACAAACCAACAAACCAACATAGCAACAAACCAACAAACCAACAAACCAACAAGCAAACAAACCAACAAACCAACAAACCAACAAACCAACAAACCAACAAACCAACAAACCAACATACCAACAAACCAACAAACCAACAAACCAACAAACCAACAAACCAACAAACCAACAAACCAACAAACCAACAAACCAACAAACGAACAAACCAACAAACCAACAAACCAACAAACCAACAAACCAACAAACCAACAAACCAACCAACAAACAAACCAACAAACCAATAAACCAACAAACCAACAAGCCAACAAACGAACAAACCAACAAACCAACAAACCAACAAAACAACAAACCAACAAACCAATAAACCAACAAACCAACAAACCAACAAACCTACTAACCAACAAACCAACAGAAGAACAAGCCAACAAACCAACAAACCAACAAACCAGCAAACCAACAAACCAACAAACCAACAAACCAACAAACCAACAAACCAACAAACCAACAAACCAACAAACCAACAAACCAACAAACC
The DNA here is from genome assembly GCA_958298945.1 of Atherix ibis. Classification (NCBI taxonomy): domain Eukaryota; kingdom Metazoa; phylum Arthropoda; class Insecta; order Diptera; family Athericidae; genus Atherix; species Atherix ibis. Next base: position 85,197,207 of record OY282608.1, on the reverse strand, counting down.
AACAATACAACAAACCAAAAAACAAACAAAATCAACAAACCAACAAACCAACAAACCAACAAACCTACAAACAAACCAACAAACGAACAAACCAACAAACGAACAAACCAACAAACCAACAAACCAACAAACCAACAAACGAACAAACCAACAAACCAATAAACCAACAAAACAACAAACCAGCAACCAATAAACCAACAAACCAACAAACCAACTAAAAAACAAACCAACCAACCAACAAACCAACAAAAGAACAAGCCAACAAACCAACAAACCAACAAACCAACAACCCAACAAACCAACAAACTAACAAACCAACAAACCAACAAAACAACAAACCAACAAACCAACAAACCAGCAAACCAACAAACCAACAAACCAACAAACCAACAAACCAACAAACCAACAAACCAACAAACCAACAAACCAACAAACCAACAAACCAACAAACCAACAAACCAACAAACCAACAAACCAACAAACCAACATAGCAACAAACCAACAAACCAACAAACCAACAAGCAAACAAACCAACAAACCAACAAACCAACAAACCAACAAACCAACAAACCAACAAACCAACAAACCAACAAACCAACAAACCAACAAACCAACAAACCAACAAACCAACAAACCAACAAACCAACAAACCAACAAACCAACAAACCAACAAACCAACAAACCAACAAACCAACAAACGAACAAACCAACAAACCAATAAACCAACGAACCAACAAACCAACAAACCAACAAACGAACAAACCAACAAACCAACAAACCAACAAAACAACAAACCAACAAACCAATAAACCAACAAATCAACAAACCAACAAACCAACTAACCAACAAACCAACAGAAGAACAAACCAACAAACCAATAAACCAACAAACCAACAAACGAACAAACCAACAAACCAATAAACCAACGAACCAACAAACCAACAAACCAACTAACCAACAAACCAACAGAAGAACAAACCAACAAACCAATAAACCAACAAACCAACGAACCAACAAACCAACAAACCAAGAAACCAAGAAACCAACAAACCAACAAACCAACAAACCAACCAACAAACAAACCAACAAACCAATAAACCAACAAACCAACAAACCAACAAACGAACAAACCAACAAACCAACAAACCAACAAACCAACAAACCAACAAACCAACAAACCAACAAACCAACAAACCAACAAACCAACAAACCAACAAACCAACCAACAAACAAACCAACAAACCAATAAACCAACAAACCAACAAACCAACAAACGAACAAACCAACAAACCAACAAACCAACAAAACAACAAACCACTAAACCAATAAACCAACAAATCAACAAACCAACAAACCAACTAACCAACAAACCAACAGAAGAACAAACCAACAAACCAATAAACCAACAAACCAACAAACGAACAAACCAACAAACCAATAAACCAACGAACCAACAAACCAACAAACCAACTAACCAACAAACCAACAGAAGAACAAACCAACAAACCAATAAACCAACAAACCAACGAACCAACAAACCAACAAACCAAGAAACCAAGAAACCAACAAACCAACAAACCAACAAACCAACCAACAAACAAACCAACAAACCAATAAACCAACAAACCAACAAACCAACAAACGAACAAACCAACAAACCAACAAACCAACAAACCAACAAACCAACAAACCAACAAACCAACAAACCAACAAACGAACAAACCAACAAACCAATAAACCAACGAACCAACAAACCAACAAACCAAGAAACCAACAAACCAATAAACCAACAAACCAACAAACCAACAAACCAACAAACCAACAAACCAATAAACTAACGAACCAACAAACCAACAAACCAAGAAACCAACAAACCAACAAACCAACAAACCAACCAACAAACAAACCAACAAACCAATAAACCAACAAACCAACAAACCAACAAACGAACAAACCAACAAACCAACAAACCAACATACCAACAAACCAACAAACCAACAAACCAACAAACCAACAAACCAACAAACCAACAAACAAACAAAACAACAAACCAACAAACCAATAAACCAACAAACCAATAAACCAACAAACCAATAAACCAACAAACCAACAAACCCACAAACAAACCAACAAACGAACAAACCAACAAACGAACAAACCAACAAACCAACAAACCAACAAACCAACAAACGAACAAACCAACAAACCAACAAACCAACAAAACAACAAACCAACAAACCAATAAACCAACAAACCAACAAACCAACTAAAAAACAAACCAACCAACCAACAAAAGAACAAGCCAACAAACCAACAAACCAACAAACCAACAACCCAACAAACCAGTAAACCAATAAACCAACAAACCAACAAGCCAACAAACCAACATAGCAACAAACCAATAAAACAACAACCAACAAACCAACAATCCAACAAACCAATAAACCAACAAACCAACAAACCAAAAAACCAACAAACCAACAAACCAACACACCAACAAACCAACAAACCAACAAACCAACAAACCAACAAACCAACAAACCAATAAACCAATAAACCAACAAACCAACAAAACAACAAACCAACGAACCAACAAACCAACAAACCAACAAACCAACTAACCAACAAACCAACAGAAGAACAAGCCAACAAACCAACAAACCAACAAACCAACAAACCAACAAACCAACAAACCAGCAAACCAACAAACCAACAAACCAACAAACCAACAAACCAACAAACCAACATACCAACAAACCAACAAACCAACAAACCAACATAGCAACAAACCAACAAACCAACAAACCAACAAGCAAACAAACCAACAAACCAACAAACCAACAAACCAACAAACCAACAAACCAACAAACCAACATACCAACAAACCAACAAACCAACAAAACAACAAACCAACAAACCAACAAACCAACAAACCAACAAACCAACAAACCAACAAACCAACAAACGAACAAACCAACAAACCAACAAACCAATAAACCAACGAACCAACAAACCAACAAACCAACAAACCAACAAACCAACAAACCAACAAACCAACAAACCAACAAACCAACAAACCAACAAACCAACCAACAAACAAACCAACAAACCAATAAACCAACAAACCAACAAGCCAACAAACGAACAAACCAACAAACCAACAAACCAACAAAACAACAAACCAACAAACCAATAGACCAACAAACCAACAAACCAACAAACCTACTAACCAACAAACCAACAGAAGAACAAGCCAACAAACCAACAAACCAACAAACCAGCAAACCAACAAACCAACAAACCAACAAACCAACAAACCAACAAACCAACAAACCAACAAACCAACAAACCAACAAACCAACAAACCGACAAACCAACAAACCAACAATACAACAAACCAAAAAACAAACAAAATCAACAAACCAACAAACCAACAAACCAACAAACCTACAAACAAACCAACAAACGAACAAACCAACAAACGAACAAACCAACAAACCAACAAACCAACAAACCAACAAACGAACAAACCAACAAACCAATAAACCAACAAAACAACAAACCAGCAACCAATAAACCAACAAACCAACTAAAAAACAAACCAACCAACCAACAAACCAACAAAAGAACAAGCCAACAAACCAACAAACCAACAAACCACCAACCCAACAAACCAACAAACTAACAAACTAACAAACCAACAAACCAACAAAACAACAAACCAACAAACCAACAAACCAGCAAACCAACAAACCAACAAACCAACAAACCAACAAACCAACAAACCAACAAACCAACAAACCAACAAACCAACAAACCAACAAACCAACAAACCAACAAACCAACATAGCAACATAGCAACAAACCAACAAACCAACAAACCAACAAGCAAACAAACCAACAAACCAACAAACAAACAACCCAACAAACCAACAAACCAACAAACCAACAAACCAACAAACCAACAAACCAACAAACCAACAAACCAACAAACCAACAAACCAACAAACCAACAAACCAACAAACCAACAAACCAACAAACCAACAAACCAACAAACGAACAAACCAACAAACCAATAAACCAACGAACCAACAAACCAACAAACCAAGAAACCAACAAACCAACAAACCAACAAACCAACCAACAAACAAACCAACAAACCAATAAACCAACAAACCAACAAACCAACAAACGAACAAACCAACAAACCAACAAACCAACAAAACAACAAACCAACAAACCAATAAACCAACAAATCAACAAACCAACAAACCAACTCACCAACAAACCAACAGAAGAACAAACCAACAAACCAATAAACCAACAAACCAACAAACGAACAAACCAACAAACCAATAAACCAACGAACCAACAAACCAACAAACCAACTAACCAACAAACCAACAGAAGAACAAACCAACAAACCAATAAACCAACAAACCAACGAACCAACAAACCAACAAACCAAGAAACCAAGAAACCAACAAACCAACAAACCAACAAACCAACCAACAAACAAACCAACAAACCAATAAACCAACAAACCAACAAACCAACAAACGAACAAACCAACAAACCAACAAACCAACAAACCAACAAACCAACAAACCAACAAACCAACAAACGAACAAACCAACAAACCAATAAACCAACGAACCAACAAACCAACAAACCAAGAAACCAACAAACCAATAAACCAACAAACCAACAAACCAACAAACGAACAAACCAACAAACCAATAAACCAACGAACCAACAAACCAACAAACCAAGAAACCAACAAACCAACAAACCAACAAACCAACCAACAAACAAACCAACAAACCAATAAACCAACAAACCAACAAACCAACAAACGAACAAACCAACAAACCAACAAACCAACATACCAACAAACCAACAAACCAACAAACCAACAAACCAACAAACCAACAAACCAACAAACCAACAAAACAACAAACCAACAAACCAATAAACCAACAAACCAATAAACCAACAAACCAATAAACCAACAAACCGACAAACCCACAAACAAACCAACAAACGAACAAACCAACAAACGAACAAACCAACAAACCAACAAACCAACAAACCAACAAACGAACAAACCAACAAACCAACAAACCAATAAACCAACAAAACAACAAACCAGCAACCAATAAACCAACAAACCAACAAACCAACTAAAAAACAAACCAACCAACCAACAAACCAACAAAAGAACAAGCCAACAAACCAACAAACCAACAAACCACCAACCCAACAAACCAACAAACTAACAAACTAACAAACTAACAAACCAACAAACCAACAAAACAACAAACCAACAAACCAACAAACCAGCAAACCAACAAACCAACAAACCAACAAACCAACAAACCAACAAACCAACAAACCAACAAACCAACAAACCAACAAACCAACAAACCAACAAACCAACAAACCAACAAACCAACATAGCAACATAGCAACAAACCAACAAACCAACAAACCAACAAGCAAACAAACCAACAAACCAACAAACAAACAAACCAACAAACCAACAAACCAACAAACCAACAAACCAACAAACCAACAAACCAACAAACCAACAAACCAACAAACCAACAAACCAACAAACCAACAAACCAACAAACCAACAAACCAACAAACGAACAAACCAACAAACCAATAAACCAACGAACCAACAAACCAACAAACCAAGAAACCAACAAACCAACAAACCAACAAACCAACCAACAAACAAACCAACAAACCAATAAACCAACAAACCAACAAACCAACAAACGAACAAACCAACAAACCAACAAACCAACAAAACAACAAACCAACAAACCAACAAACCAACAAACGAACAAACCAACAAACCAATAAACCAACGAACCAACAAACCAACAAACCAAGAAACCAACAAACCAACAAACCAACAAACCAACCAACAAACAAACCAACAAACCAATAAACCAACAAACCAACAAACCAACAAACGAACAAACCAACAAACCAACAAACCAACATACCAACAAACCAACAAACCAACAAACCAACAAACCAACAAACCAACAAACCAACAAACCAACAAAACAACAAACCAACAAACCAATAAACCAACAAACCAATAAACCAACAAACCAATAAACCAACAAACCGACAAACCCACAAACAAACCAACAAACGAACAAACCAACAAACGAACAAACCAACAAACCAACAAACCAACAAACCAACAAACGAACAAACCAACAAACCAACAAACCAATAAACCAACAAAACAACAAACCAGCAACCAATAAACCAACAAACCAACAAACCAACTAAAAAACAAACCAACCAACCAACAAACCAACAAAAGAACAAGCCAACAAACCAACAAACCAACAAACCACCAACCCAACAAACCAACAAACTAACAAACTAACAAACTAACAAACCAACAAACCAACAAAACAACAAACCAACAAACCAACAAACCAGCAAACCAACAAACCAACAAACCAACAAACCAACAAACCAACAAACCAACAAACCAACAAACCAACAAACCAACAAACCAACAAACCAACAAACCAACAAACCAACAAACCAACATAGCAACATAGCAACAAACCAACAAACCAACAAACCAACAAGCAAACAAACCAACAAACCAACAAACAAACAAACCAACAAACCAACAAACCAACAAACCAACAAACCAACAAACCAACAAACCAACAAACCAACAAACCAACAAACCAACAAACCAACAAACCAACAAACCAACAAACCAACAAACGAACAAACCAACAAACCAATAAACCAACGAACCAACAAACCAACAAACCAAGAAACCAACAAACCAACAAACCAACAAACCAACCAACAAACAAACCAACAAACCAATAAACCAACAAACCAACAAACCAACAAACGAACAAACCAACAAACCAACAAACCAACAAAACAACAAACCAACAAACCAATAAACTAACAAATCAACAAACCAACAAACCAACTAACCAACAAACCAACAGAAGAACAAACCAACAAACCAATAAACCAACAAACCAACAAACGAACAAACCAACAAACCAATAAACCAACGAACCAACAAACCAACAAACCAACTAACCAACAAACCAACAGAAGAACAAACCAACAAACCAATAAACCAACAAACCAACGAACCAACAAACCAACAAACCAAGAAACCAAGAAACCAACAAACTAACAAACAAACAAACCAACCAAAAAACAAACCAACAAACCAATAAACCAACAAACCAACAAACCAACAAACGAACAAACCAACAAACCAACAAACCAACAAACCAACAAACCAACAAACCAACAAACCAACAAACGAACAAACCAACAAACCAATAAACCAACGAACCAACAAACCAACAAACCAAGAAACCAACAAACCAATAAACCAACAAACCAACAAACCAACAAACGAACAAACCAACAAACCAATAAACCAACGAACCAACAAACCAACAAACCAAGAAACCAACAAACCAACAAACCAACAAACCAACCAACAAACAAACCAACAAACCAATAAACCAACAAACCAACAAACCAACAAACGAACAAACCAACAAACCAACAAACCAACATACCAACAAACCAACAAACCAACAAACCAACAAACCAACAAACCAACAAACCAACAAACCAACAAAACAACAAACCAACAAACCAATAAACCAACAAACCAATAAACCAACAAACCAATAAACCAACAAACCAACAAACCCACAAACAAACCAACAAACGAACAAACCAACAAACGAACAAACCGACAAACCAACAAACCAACAAACCAACAAACGAACAAACCAACAAACCAACAAACCAACAAAACAACAAACCAACAAACCAATAAACCAACAAACCAACTAAAAAACAAACCAACCAACCAACAAACCAACAAAAGAACAAGCCAACAAACCAACAAACCAACAAACCAACAACCCAACAAACCAACAAACTAACAAACCAACAAACCAACAAACCAACAAACCAACAAAACAACAAACCAACAAACCAACAAACTAACAAACCAACAAACCAACAAACCAAAAAACCAACAAACCAACAAACCAACAAACCAACAAACCAAAAAACCAACAAACCAACAAACCAACAAACCAACAAACCAACAAACCAATAAACCAACAAACCAACAAACCAAGAAACCAACAAACCAACAAACCAACAAACCAACAAACCAACACACCAACAAACCAACAAACGAACAAGCCAACAAACCCACAAACCAACAAACCAACAAACCAACAAACAAACAAACCAACAAACCAACAAACCAACAAACCAACAAACCAACAAACCAACAAACCAACAAACCAACAAACCAACAAACAAACAAGTCAACAAGCCAACAAACCAACATAGCAACAAACCAATAAAACAACAACCAACAAACCAACAATCCAACAAACCAGCAAACCAACAAACCAACCAACCAAAAAACGAACAAACCAACAAACCAACAAACCAACAAACCAATAAACCAATAAACCAACAAACCAACAAAGCAACAAACCAACAAACTCACAAACCAACAAACCAACAAACCAACAAACCAACAAACCAACAAACCAACAAACCAACAAACCAACGAACCAACAAACCAATAATCCAACAAACCAACAAACCAAAAAACCAACAAACCAACAAACCAACAAACCAACAAACCAACAAACCAACCAACAAACAAACCAACAAACCAATAAACCAACAAACCAACAAACCAACAAACGAACAAACCAACAAACCAACAAACCAACAAAACAACAAACCAACAAACCAATAAACCAACAAACCAATAAACCAACAAACCAACTAACCAACAAACCAACAGAAGAACAAACCAACAAACCAACATAGCAACAAACCAACAAACCAACAAGCAAACAAACCAACAAACCAAAAAACCAACATACCAACAAACCAACAAACCAACAAACCAACAAACCAACAAACCAACAAACCAACAAACCCACAAACCAACAAACAGACAAACCAACAAACCAACAAACCAACAAACCAACAAACCAACAAACGAACAAACCAACAAACCAACAAACCAATAAACCAACAAATCAACAAACCAACAAACCAACAAACCAACGAACCAACTTAGCAACAAACCAACAAACCAACAAACCAACAAGCAAACAAACCAACAAACCAACAAACCAACGCACCAACAAACCAACAAACGAACAAGCCAACAAACCCACAAACCAACAAACCAACAAACCAACAAACCAACAAACCAACAAACCAACAAACCAACAAACCAACAAACCAACAAACCAACAAACCAACAAACCGACAAACCAACAAACCAACAAACCAACAAACCAACAAACCAACAAACCAACAAACCAACAAACCAACAAACCAACAAGCCAACAAGCCAACAAACCAACATAGCAACAAACCAATAAAACAACAACAAACAAACCAACAATCCAACAAACAAAAAAACCATCAAACCAACAACCCAACAAATTAACAAACCAATAAACCAATAAACCAACAAACCAACAAACCAACAAACCAACAAACTAACAAACCAACAAACCAACAAACAAACAAACCAACAAACCAACAAACCAACAAACCAACAAACCAACAAACCAACAAACCAACAAACCAACAAACCAACAAACCAACAAACCAACAAGCCAACAAGCCAACAAACCAACATAGCAACAAACCAATAAAACAACAACCAACAAACCAACAAACCAACAAACCAACAAACCAACAAACCAAAAAACCAACAAACCAACAAACCAACAAACCAATAAATTAATAAAACAACAAACCAACAAACCAACAAACCAACAAACTAACAAACCAACAAACCAACAAACCAACAAACCAACAAACCAACAAACCAACAAACCAACAAACCAACAAACCAACAAACCAACGAACCAACAAATCAACAAACCAACAAACCAACAAGCCAACAAACCAACAAACCAACAAACCAACAAACCAACAAACCAACAAACCAATAAACCAACAAACCAACAAACCAACAAACGAACAAACCAACAAACCAACAAACCAACAAAACAACAAACCAACAAAACAACAAACCAACAAACCAACAAACCAATAAACCAACAAACCAACAAACCAACCAACCAACATAGCAACAAACCAATAAAACAACAACCAACAAACCAACAATCCAACAAACCAACAAACCAACAAACCAACAAACCAACAAACCAACAAAACAACAAACCAACAAAACAACAAACCAACAAACCAACAAACTAACAAACCAACAAACGAACAAACCAACAAACCAACAAACCAATAAACCAACAAATCAACAAACCAACAAACCAACAAACCAACTTAGCAACAAACCAACAAACCAACAAACCAACAAGCAAACAAACCAACAAACCAACAAACCAACACACCAACAAACCAACAAACGAACAAGCCAACAAACCCACAAACCAACAAACCAACAAACCAACAAACCAACAAACCAACAAACCAACAAACCAACAAACCAACAAACCAACAAACCAACAAACCAACAAACCAACAAACCAACAAACCAACAAACCAACAAACCAACAAACCAACAAACCAACAAACCAACAAACCAACAAACCAACAAGCCAACAAGCCAACAAACCAACATAGCAACAAACCAATAAAACAACAACCAACAAACCAACAATCCAACAAACCAACAATCCAACAAACCAAAAAACCAACAAACCAACAAACCAACAAACCAACAAACCAACAAACCAATAAACCAATAAACCAACAAACCAACAAACCAACAAACCAACAAACCAACAAACTAACAAACCAACAAACCAACAAACCAACAAACCAACAAACTAACAAACCAACAAACCAACAAACCAACAAACCAACAAACCAACAAACCAACAAACCAACAAACCAACAAACCAACAAACCAACAAACCAACAAACCAACAAACCAACAAACCAACAAACCAACAAGTCAACAAGCCAACAAACCAACATAGCAACAAACCAATGAAACAACAACCAACAAACCAACAATCCAACAAACCAACAAACCAACAAACCGAAAAACCAACAAACCAACAAACCATCAAACCAACAAACCAACAAACCAACAAACCAACAAACCAACAAACCAAAAAACCAACAAACCAACAAACCAATAAACCAATAAACCAAAAAACCAGCAAACCAACAAACCAACAAACTAACAAACCAACAAACCAACAAACCAACAAACCAACAAACCAACAAACCAACAAACCAATGAACCAAAAAACCAACAAACCAGTAAACCAACAAGCCAACAAACCAACAAACCAACAAACCAACAAACCAACAAACCAATAAACCAACAAACCAACAAACCAACAAACGAACAAACCAACAAACCAACAAACCAACAAAACAACAAACCAACAAAACAACAGAACCAACAAACCAATAAACCAACAAACCAACAAACCAACTAACCAACATAGCAACAAACCAATAAAACAACAACCAACAAACCAACAATCCAACAAACCAACAAACCAACAAACCAACAAACCAACAAAACAACAAACCAACAAAACAACAAACCAACAAACCAATAAACCAACAAGCCAACAAGCCAACAAACCAACATAGCAACAAACCAATAAAACAACAACCAACAAACCAACAAACCAACAAACCAACAAACCAACAAACCAACAAACCAAAAAACCAACAAACCAATAAACCAACAAACCAACAAACCAATAAACCAATAAACCAACAAACCAACAAACCAACAAACCAACAAACTAACAAACCAACAAACCAACAAACCAACAAACCAACAAACCAACAAACCAACAAACCAACAAACCAACAAACCAACAAACCAACAAACCAACAAACCAACAAACCAACAAACCAACAAACCAACAACCCAACAAGCCAACAAGCCAACAAACCAACATAGCAACAAACCAATAAGACAACAACCAACAAACCAACAATCCAACAAACCAACAAACCAACAAACCAAAAAACCAACAAACCAACAAACCAACAAACCAACAAACCAACAAACCAACAAACCAACAAACCAACAAACCAACAAACCAATAAACAAATAAACCAACAAACCAACAAACCAACAAACCAACAAACTAACAAACCAACAAACCAACAAACCAACAAACCAACAAACCAACAAACCAACAAACCAACAAACCAACAAACCAACGAACCAACAAACCAACAAATTAACAAACCAACAAACCAACAAACCAACAAACCAACAAACCAACAAACCAACAAACCAACAAACCAACAAACCAACAAACCAACAAACCAACAAACTAATAAACCAACAAACCAACAAACGAACAAACCAAAAACCAACAAACCAACAAACCAACAAAACAACAAACCAACAAACCAATAAACCAACAAACCAACAAACCAACTAACCAACAAACCAACAGAAGAACAAGCCAACAAACCAACAAACCAACAAACCAACAAACCAACAAACCAGCAAACCAACAAACCAACAAACCAACAAACCAATAAACCAACAAACCAACAAACCAACTAACCCACAAACCAACAGAAGAACAAGCCAATAAACCAACAAACCAACAAACCAACAAACCAACAAACCAACAAACCAGCAAACCAACAAACCAACAAACCAACAAACCAACAAATTAACAAACCAATAAACCAATAAACCAACAAACCAACAAACCAACAAACCAACAAACTAACAAACCAACCAACCAACAAACCAACAAACCAACAAACCAACAAACCAACAAACCAACAAACCAACAAACCAACAAACCAACAAACCAACAAACCAAAAAACCAACAAACCAAAAAACCAACAAACCAACAAACCAACAAACCAACAAACCAACAAACCAACAAGCCAACATGCCAACAAACCAACATAGCAACAAACCAATAAAACAACAACCAACAAACCAACAAACCAACAAACCAACAAACCAACAAACTAACAAACCAAAAAACCAACAAACCAACAAACCAATAAACCAATAAACCAACAAACCAACAAACCAACAAACGAACAAACTAACAAACCAACAAACCAACAAACCAACAAACCAACAAACCAACAAACCAACAAACCAACAAACCAACAAACCAACGAACCAACAAATCAACAAACCAACAAACCAACAAGCCAACAAACCAACAAACCAACAAACCAACAAACCAACAAACCAACAAACCAATAAACCAACAAACCAACAAACCAACAAACGAACAAACCAACAAACCAACACACCAACAAAACAACAAACCAACAAAACAACAACCCAACAAAACAACAAACCAACAAACCAATAAACCAACAAACCAACAAACCAACAAACCAACATAGCAACAAACCAATAAAACAACAACCAACAAACCAACAATCCAGCAAACTAACAAACCAACAAACCAACAAACCAACAAAACAACAAACCAACAAAACAACAAACCAACAAACCAACAAACTAACAAACCAACAAACGAACAAACCAACAAACCAACAAACCAATAAACCAACAAATCAACAAACCAACAAACCAACAAACCAATAAACCAACTTAGCAACAAACCAACAAACCAACAAACCAACAAGCAAACAAACCAACAAACCAACATACCAACAAACCAACACACCAACAAACCAACAAACGAACAAGCCAACAAACCCACAAACCAACAAACCAACAAACCAACAAACCAACAAACGAACAAACCAACAAACCAACAAACCAACAAACCAACAAACCAACAAACCAACAAACCAACAAACCAACAAACCAACAAACCAACAAACCAACAAACCAAAAAACCAACAAACCAACAAACCAACAAACCAACAAACCAACAAACCAACAAACCAACAAACCAACAAACCAACAAACCAACAAACCAACAAGCCAACAAGCCAACAAACCAACATAGCAACAAACCAATAAAACAACAACCAACAAACCAACAATCCAACAAACCAACAATCCAACAAACCAAAAAACCAACAAACCAACAAACCAACAAACCAACAAACCAATAAACCAATAAACCAACAAACCAACAAACCAACAAACCAACAAACTAACAAACCAACAAACCAACAAACCAACAAACCAACAAACCAACAAACCAACAAACCAACAAACCAACAAACCAACAAACCAACAAACCAACAAACCAACAAACCAACAAACCAACAAACCAACAAACCAACAAACCAACAAGCCAACAAGCCAACAAACCAACATAGCAACAAACCAATAAAACAACAACCAACAAACCAACAATCCAACAAACCAACAAACCAACAAACCGAAAAACCAACAAACCAACAAACCAACAAACCAACAAACCAACAAACCAAAAAACCAACAAACCAACAAACCAATAAACCAATAAACCAAAAAACCAACAAACCAACAAACCAACAAACTAACAAACCAACAAACCAACAAACCAACAAACCAACAAACCAACAAACCAACAAACCAACAAACCAACGAACCAACAAACTAACAAACCAACAAACCAACAAGCCAACAAACCAACAAACCAACAAACAAACAAACCAACAAACCAATAAACCAACAAACCAACAAACCAACAAACCAACAAAACAACAAACCAACAAAACAACAAACCAACAAACCAATAAACCAACAAACCAACAAACCAACAAACCAACATAGCAACAAACCAATAAAACAACAACCAACAAACCAACAATCCAACAAACCAACAAACCAACAAACCAACAAACCAACAAACCAACAAACCAACAAACCAACAAATCAACAAACCAACAAGCCAACAAACCAACAAACCAACAAACCAACAAACCAACAAACCAACAAACTAACAAACCAACAAACCAACAAACCAACAAACCAACAAACCAACAAACCAACAAACCAACAAACCAACAAACCAACAAACCAACAAACCAACAAACCAACAAACCAACAAACCAACAAACCAACAAACCAACAAACCAACAAACCAACAAACCAACAAACCAACAAACCAACAAACCAACAAACCAACAAACCAACAAACCAACAAACCAACAAGCCAACAAGCCAACAAACCAACATAGCAACAAACCAATAAAACAACAACCAACAAACCAACAATCCAACAAACCAACAAACCAACAAACCGAAAAACCAACAAACCAACAAACCAACAAACCAACAAACCAATAAACCAATAAACCAACAAACCAACAAACCAACAAACCAACAAACTAACAAACCAACAAACCAACAAACCAACAAACCAACAAACCAACAAACCAACAAACCAACAAACCAACAAACCAACAAACCAACAAACCAACAAGCCAACAAACCAACATAGCAACAAACCAATAAGACAACAACCAACAAACCAACAATCCAACAAACCAACAAACCAACAAACCAAAAAACCAACAAACCAACAAACCAACAAACCAACAAACCAACAAACCAACAAACCAACAAACCAACAAACCAACAAACCAACAAACCAATAAACCAATAAACCAACAAACCAATAAACCAACAAACCAACAAACTAACAAACCAACAAACCAACAAACCAACAAACCAACAAACCAACAAACCAACAAACCAACAAACCAACAAACCAACAAACCAACAAACCAACAAGCCAACAAGCCAACAAACCAACATAGCAACAAACCAATAAGACAACAACCAACAAACCAACAATCCAACAAACCAACAAACCAACAAACCAAAGAACCAACAAACCAACAAACCAACAAACCAACAAACCAACAAACCAACAAACCAACAAACCATCAAACCAACAAACCAATAAACCAATAAACCAACAAACCAACAAACCAACAAACCAACAAACTAACAAACCAACAAACCAACAAACCAACAAACCAACAAACCACCAAACCAACAAACCAACAAACCAACAAACCAATAAACCAACAAACCAACAAATTAACAAACCAACAAACCCCCAAACCAACAAACCAACAAACCAACAAACCAACAAACCAACAAACCAACAAACTAATAAACCAACAAACCAACAAACGAACAAACCAAAAACCAACAAACCAACAAACCAACAAAACAACAAACCAACAAACCAATAAACCAACAAACCAACAAACCAACTAACCAACAAACCAACAGAAGAACAAGCCAACAAACCAACAAACCAACAAACCAACAAACCAACAAACCAGCAAACCAACAAACCAACAAACCAACAAACCAATAAACCAACAAACCAACAAACCAACTAACCAACAAACCAACAGAAGAACAAGCCAACAAACCAACAAACCAACAAACCGAAAAACCAACAAACCAACAAACCAACAAACCAATAAACCAATAAACCAATAAACCAACAAACGAACAAACCAACAAACCAACAGAAGAACAAGCCAACAAACCAACAAACCAATAAACCAACAAACCAACAAATTAACAAACCAACAAACCAACAAACCAACAAACCAACAAACCAACAAACCAACAAACCAACAAACCAACAAACCAACAAACCAACAAACTAATAAACCAACAAACCAACAAACGAACAAACCAAAAACCAACAAACCAACAAACCAACAAAACAACAAACCAACAAACCAATAAACCAACAAACCAACAAACCAACTAACCAACAAACCAACAGAAGAACAAGCCAACAAACCAACAAACCAACAAACCAACAAACCAACAAACCAGCAAACCAACAAACCAATAAACCAACAAACCAATAAACCAACAAACCAACAAACCAACTAACCAACAAACCAACAGAAGAACAAGCCAACAAACCAACAAACCAACAAACCAACGAACCAACAAACCAGCAAACCAACAAACCAACAAACCAACAAACCAACAAATTAACAAACCAATAAACCAATAAACCAACAAACCAACAAACCAACAAACCAACAAACTAACAAACCAACAAACCAACAAACCAACAAACCAACAAACCAACAAACCAACAAACCAACAAACCAACAAACCATCAAACCAACAAACCAACAAACCAACAAACCAACAAACCAACAAACCAACAAGCCAACATGCCAACAAACCAACATAGCAACAAACCAATAAAACAACAACCAACAAACCAACAAACCAACAAACCAACAAACCAACAAACCAACAAACCAAAAAACCAACAAACCAACAAACCAATAAACCAATAAACCAAAAAACCAACAAACCAACAAACCAATAAACCAACAAGCCAACAAACCAACATAGCAACAAACCAACAAACCAACAAACCAACAAACCAACAAACCAACAAACCAACAAACCAACAAACCAAAAAACCAACAAACCAACAAACCAACAAACCAACAAACCAACAAACCAACAAACCAACATAGCAACAAACCAATAAAACAACAACCAACAAACCAACAATCCAACAAACCAACAAACCAACAAACCAACAAACCAACAAACCAACAAACCAACAAACCAACAAGCCAACAAACCAACAAACCAACAAACCAACAAACCAACAAACCAACAAACCAACAAACCAACAAACTAACAAACCAACAAACCAACAAACCAACAAACCAACAAACCAACAAACCAACAAACCAACAAACCAACAAACCAACAAACCAACAAACCAACAAACCAACAAACCAACAAACCAACAAACCAACAAACCAACAAGCCAACAAGCCAACAAACCAACATAGCAACAAACCAATAAAACAACAACCAACAAACCAACAATCCAACAAACCAACAAACCAACAAACCGAAAAACCAACAAACCAACAAACCAACAAACCAACAAACCAACAAACCAATAAACCAATAAACCAACAAACCAACAAACCAACAAACCAACAAACTAACAAACCAACAAACCAACAAACCAACAAACCAACAAACCAACAAACCAACAAACCAACAAACCAACAAACCAACAAACCAACAAACCAACAAGCCAACAAACCAACATAGCAACAAACCAATAAGACAACAACCAACAAACCAACAATCCAACAAACCAACAAACCAACAAACCAAAAAACCAACAAACCAACAAACCAACAAACCAACAAACCAACAAACCAACAAACCAATAAACCAACAAACCAATAAACCAATAAACCAACAAACCAACAAACCAACAAACCAACAAACTAACAAACCAACAAACCAACAAACCAACAAACCAACAAACCAACAAACCAAGAAACCAACAAACCAACAAACCAACAAACCAACAAACCAACAAACCAACAAGCCAACAAGCCAACAAACCAACATAGCAACAAACCAATAAGACAACAAACAACAAACCAACAATCCAACAAACCAATAAACCAACAAACCAAAAAACCAACAAACCAACAAACCAACAAACCAACAAACCAACAAACCAACAAACCAACAAACCAACAAACCAATAAACCAATAAAGCAACAAACCAACAAACCAACAAACCAACAAACTAACAAACCAACAAACCAACAAACCAACAAACCAACAAACCAACAAACCAACAAACCAACAAACCAACAAACCAATAAACCAACAAACCAACAAATTAACAAACCAACAAACCAACAAACCAACAAGCCAACAAACCAACAAACCAACAAACCAACAAACCAACAAACTAATAAACCAACAAACCAACAAACGAACAAACCAAAAACCAACAAACCAACAAACCAACAAAACAACAAACCAACAAACCAATAAACCAACAAACCAACAAACCAACTAACCAACAAACCAACAGAAGAACAAGCCAACAAACCAACAAACCAACAAACCATTAAACCAACAAACCAGCAAACCAACAAACTAACAAACCAACAAACCAATAAACCAACAAACCAACAAACCAACTAACCAACAAACCAACAGAAGAACAAGCCAACAAACCAACAAACCAACAAACCAACGAACCAACAAACCAGCAAACCAACAAACCAACAAACCAACAAACCAACAAACCAACAAATTAACAAACCAATAAACCAATAAACCAACAAACCAACAAACCAACAAACCAACAAACTAACAAACCAACAAACCAACAAACCAACAAACCAACAAACCAACAAACCAACAAACCAACAAACCAACAAACCATCAAACCAACAAACCAACAAACCAACAAACCAACAAACCAACAAGCCAACATGCCAACAAACCAACATAGCAACAAACCAATAAAACAACAACCAACAAACCAACAAACCAACAAACCAACAAACCAACAAACCAACAAACCAAAAAACCAACAAACCAACAAACCAATAAACCAATAAACCAAAAAACCAACAAACCAACAAACCAACAAACTAACAAACCAACAAACCAACAAACCAACAAACCAACAAACCAACAAACCAACAAACCAACAAACCAACAAACCAACAAACCAACGAACCAACAAATCAACAAACCAACAAACCAACAAGCCAACAAACCAACAAACCAACAAACCAACAAACCAACAAACCAACAAACCAACAAACCAACAAACCAATAAACCAACAAACCAACAAACCAACAAACGAACAAACCAACAAACCAACAAACCAACAAAACAACAAACCAACAAAACAACAAACCAACAAAACAACAAACCAACAAACCAATAAACCAACAAACCAACAAACCAACAAACCAACATAGCAACAAACCAATAAAACAACAACCAACAAACCAACAATCCAACAAACTAACAAACCAACAAACCAACAAACCAACAAAACAACAAACCAACAAAACAAACAAACCAACAAACCAACAAACTAACAAACCAACAAACGAACAAACCAACAAACCAACAAACCAATAAACCAACAAATCAACAAACCAACAAACCAACAAACCAACAAACCAACTTAGCAACAAACCAACAAACCAACAAACCAACAAGCAAACAAACCAACAAACCAACATACCAACAAACCAACACACCAACAAACCAGCAAACGAACAAGCCAACAAACCCACAAACCAACAAACCAACAAACCAACAAACCAACAAACGAACAAACCAACAAACCAACAAACCAACAAACCAACAAACCAACAAACCAACAAACCAACAAACCAACAAACCAACAGACCAACAAACCAACAAACCAACAAACCAACAAACCAACAAACCAACAAACCAACAAACCAACAAACCAACAAACCAACAAACCAACAAGCCAACAAACCAACATAGCAACAAACCAATAAAACAACAACCAACAAACCAACAATCCAACAAACCAACAATCCAACAAACCAAAAAACCAACAAACCAACAAACCAACAAACCAACAAACCAATAAACCAATAAACCAACAAACCAACAAACCAACAAACCAACAAACTAACAAACCAACAAACCAACAAACCAACAAACCAACAAACCAAGAAACCAACAAACCAACAAACCAACAAACCAACAAACCAACAAACCAACAAACCAACAAACCAACAAACCAACAAACCAACAAACCAACAAGCCAACAAGCCAACAAACCAACATAGCAACAAACCAATAAAACAACAACCAACAAACCAACAATCCAAAAAACCAACAAACCAACAAACCGAAAAACCAACAAACCAACAAACCAACAAACCAACAAACCAACAAACCAACAAACCAAAAAACCAACAAACCAACAAACCAATAAACCAATAAACCAAAAAACCAACAAACCAACAAACCAACAAACTAACAAACCAACAAACCAACAAACCAACAAACCAACAAACCAACAAACCAACAAACCAACAAACCAACGAACCAACAAATTAACAAACCAACAAACCAACAAGCCAACAAACCAACAAACCAACAAACCAACAAACCAACAAACCAATAAACCAACAAACCAACAAACCAACAAACCAACAAAACAACAAACCAACAAAACAACAAACCAACAAACCAATAAACCAACAAACCAACAAACCAACAAACCAACATAGCAACAAACCAATAAAACAACAACCAACAAACCAACAATCCAACAAACCAACAAACCAACAAACCAACAAATCAACAAACCAACAAACCAACAAACCAACAAACCAACAAGCCAACAAACCAACAAACCAACAAACCAACAAACCAACAAACCAACAAACCAACAAACCAACAAACTAACAAACCAACAAACCAACAAACCAACAAACCAACAAACCAACAAACCAACAAACCAACAAACCAACAAACCAACAAACCAACAAACCAACAAACCAACAAACCAACAAACCGACAAGCCAACAAGCCAACAAACCAACATAGCAACAAACCAATAAAACAACAACCAAAAAACCAACAATCCAACAAACCAACAAACCAACAAACCAACAAACCGAAAAACCAACAAACCAACAAACCAACAAACCAACAAACCAACAAACCAACAAACCAAAAAACCAACAAACCAACAAACCAACAAACCAATAAACCAATAAACCAAAAAACCAACAAACCAACAAACCAACAAACTAACAAACCAAAAAACCAACAAACCAACAAACCAACAAACCAACAAACCAACAAACGAACCAACCAACAAACCAACAAACCAACAAAACAACAAACCAACAAAACAACAAACCAACAAACCAATAAACCAACAAACCAACAAACCAACAAACCAACATAGCAACAAACCAATAAAACAACAACCAACAAACCAACAATCCAACAAACCAACAAACCAACAAACCAACAAACCAACAAAACAACAAACCAACAAAACAACAAACCAACAAACCAATAAACCAACAAGCCAACAAGCCAACAAACCAACATAGCAACAAACCAATAAAACAACAACCAACAAACCAACAATCCAACAAACCAACAAACCAACAAACTAAAAAACCAACAAACCAACAAGCCAACAAACCAACAAACCAACAAACCAACAAACCAACAAACCAACAAACCAACAAACCAACAAACTAACAAACCAACAAACCAACAAACCAACAAACCAACAAACCAACAAACCAACAAACCAACAAACCAACAAACCAACAAACCAACAAACCAACAAACCAACAAACCAACAAACCAACAAACCAACAAACCGACAAGCCAACAAGCCAACAAACCAACATAGCAACAAACCAATAAAACAACAACCAAAAAACCAACAATCCAACAAACCAACAAACCAACAAACCAACAAACCGAAAAACCAACAAACCAACAAACCAACAAACCAACGAACCAACAAATCAACAAACCAACAAACCAACAAGCCAACAAACCAACAAACCAACAAACCAACAAGCCAACAAGCCAACAAACCAACATAGCAACAAACCAATAAAACAACAACCAACAAACCAACAATCCAACAAACCAACAAACCAACAAACCGAAAAACCAACAAACCAACAAACCAACAAACCAACAAACCAACAAACCAACAAACCAAAAAACCAACAAACCAACAAACCAATAAACCAATAAACCAAAAAACCAACAAACCAACAAACCAACAAACTAACAAACCAACAAACCAACAAACCAACAAACCAACAAACCAACAAACCAACAAACCAACGAACCAACAAACTAACAAACCAACAAACCAACAAGCCAACAAACCAACAAACCAACAAACCAACAAACCAACAAACCAACAAACCAACAAACCAATAAACCAACAAACCAACAAACCAACAAACCAACAAAACAACAAACCAACAAAACAACAAACCAACAAACCAATAAACCAACAAACCAACAAACCAACAAACCAACATAGCAACAAACCAATAAAACAACAACCAACAAACCAACAATCCAACAAACCAACAAACCAACAAACCAACAAACCAACAAACCAACAAACCAACAAACCAACAAACCAACAAGCCAACAAACCAACAAACCAACAAACCAACAAACCAACAAACCAACAAACCAACAAACCAACAAACTAACAAACCAACAAACCAACAAACCAACAAACCAACAAACCAACACACCAACAAACCAACAAACCAACAAACCAACAAACCAACAAACCAACAAACCAACAAACCAACGAACCAACAAATCAACAAACCAACAAACCAACAAGCCAACAAACCAACAAACCAACAAACCAACAAACCAACAAACCAACAAACCAACAAACCAACAAACCAATAAACCAACAAACCAACAAACCAACAAACGAACAAACCAACAAACCAACAAACCAACAAAACAACAAACCAACAAAACAACAAACCAACAAAACAACAAACCAACAAACCAATAAACCAACAAACCAACAAACCAACAAACCAACATAGCAACAAACCAATAAAACAACAACCAACAAACCAACAATCCAACAAACTAACAAACCAACAAACCAACAAAACAACAAACCAACAAAACAAACAAACCAACAAACCAACAAACTAACAAACCAACAAACCAACAAACGAACAAACCAACAAACCAACAAACCAATAAACCAACAAATCAACAAACCAACAAACCAACAAACCAACAAACCAACTTAGCAACAAACCAACAAACCAACAAACCAACAAGCAAACAAACCAACAAACCAACATACCAACAAACCAACACACCAACAAACCAACAAACGAACAAGCCAACAAACCCACAAACCAACAAACCAACAAACCAACAAACCAACAAACGAACAAACCAAAAAGCAACAAACCAACAAACCAACAAACCAACAAACCAACAAACCAACAAACCAACAAACCAACAAACCAACAAACCAACATAGCAACAAACCAATAAAACAACAACCAACAAACCAACAATCCAACAAACCAACAATCCAACAAACCAAAAAACCAACAAACCAACAAACCAACAAACCAACAAACCAATAAACCAATAAACCAACAAACCAACAAACAAACAAACCAACAAACTAACAAACCAACAAACCAACAAACCAACAAACCAACAAACCAAGAAACCAAGAAACCAACAAACCAACAAACCAACAAACCAACAAACCAACAAACCAACAAACCAACAAACCAACAAACCAACAAACCAACAAGCCAACAAGCCAACAAACCAACATAGCAACAAACCAATAAAACAACAACCAACAAACCAACAATCCAAAAAACCAACAAACCAACAAACCGAAAAACCAACAAACCAACAAACCAACAAACCAACAAACCAACAAACCAACAAACCAAAAAACCAACAAACCAACAAACCAATAAACCAATAAACCAAAAAACCAACAAACCAACAAACCAACAAACTAACAAACCAACAAACCAACAAACCAACAAACCAACAAACCAACAAACCAACAAACCAACGAACCAACAAACTAACAAACCAACAAACCAACAAGCCAACAAACCAACAAACCAACAAACCAACAAACCAACAGCCCAATAAACCAACAAACCAACAAACCAACAAACCAACAAAACAACAAACCAACAAAACAACAAACCAACAAACCAATAAACCAACAAACCAACAAACCAACAAACCAACATATCAACAAACCAATAAAACAACAACCAACAAACCAACAATCCAACAAACCAACAAACCAACAAACCAACAAATCAACAAACCAACAAACCAACAAACCAACAAACCAACAAGCCAACAAACCAACAAACCAACAAACCAACAAACCAACAAACCAACAAACCAACAAACCAACAAACCAACAAACCAACAAACTAACAAACCAACAAACCAACAAACCAACAAACCAACAAACCAACAAACCAACAAACCAACAAACCAACAAACCAACAAACCAACAAACCAACAAACCAACAAACCGACAAGCCAACAAGCCAACAAACCAACATAGCAACAAACCAATAAAACAACAACCAAAAAACCAACAATCCAACAAACCAACAAACCAACAAACCAACAAACCGAAAAACCAACAAACCAACAAACCAACAAACCAACAAACCAACAAACCAACAAACCAAAAAACCAACAAACCAACAAACCAATAAACCAATAAACCAAAAAACCAACAAACCAACAAACCAACAAACTAACAAACCAAAAAAACAACAAACCAACAAACCAACAAACCAACAAACCAACAAACCAACAAACGAACCAACCAACAAACCAACAAACCAACAAAACAACAAACCAACAAAACAACAAACCAACAAACCAATAAACCAACAAACCAACAAACCAACAAACCAACATAGCAACAAACCAATAAAACAACAACCAACAAACCAACAATCCAACAAACCAACAAACCAACAAACCAACAAACCAACAAAACAACAAACCAACAAAACAACAAACCAACAAACCAATAAACCAACAAGCCAACAAGCCAACAAACCAACATAGCAACAAACCAATAAAACAACAACCAACAAACCAACAGTCCAACAAACCAACAAACCAACAAACTAAAAAACCAACAAACCAGCAAACCAACAAACCAACAAACCAATAAACCAATAAACCAACAAACCAACAAACCAACAAACCAACAAACTAACAAACCAACAAACCAACAAACCAACAAACCAACAAACCAACAAACCAACAAACCAACAAACCAACAAACCAACAAACCAACAAATTAACAAACCAACAAGCCAACAAGCCAACAAACCAACATAGCAACAAACCAATAAAACAACAACCAACAAACCAACAATCCAACAAACCAACAAACCAACAAACCAAAAAACCAACAAACCAACAAACCATCAAACCAACAGACCAACAAACCAACAAACCAACAAACCAATAAACCAATAAACCAATAAACCAACAAACCAACAAACCAACAAACCAACAAACTAACAAACCAACAAACCAACAAACCAACAAACCAACAAGCCAACAAACCAACAAACCAACAAACCAACGAACCAACAAACCAACAAATTAACAAACCAACATACCAACAAACCAACAAACCAACAAACCAACAAACCAACAAACCAACAAACTAATAAACCAACAAACCAACAAATGAACAAACCAAAACCCAACAAACCAACAAACCAACAAAACAACAAACCAACATACCAATAAACCAACAAACCAACAAACCAACTAACCAACAAACCAACAGATGAACAAGCCAACAAACCAACAAACCAACAAACCAACAAACCAACAAACCAACAAACCAAAAAACCAACAAACCAACAAACCAACAAACCAACAAACCAACAAACCAACAAACGAACCAACCAACAAACCAACAAACCAACAAAACAACAAACCAACAAAACAACAAACCAACAAACCAATAAACCAACAAACCAACAAACCAACAAACCAACATAGCAACAAACCAATAAAACAACAACCAACAAACCAACAATCCAACAAACCAACAAACCAACAAACCAACAAACCAACAAAACAACAAACCAACAAAACAACAAACCAACAAACCAATAAACCAACAAGCCAACAAGCCAACAAACCAACATAGCAACAAACCAATAAAACAACAACCAACAAACCAACAATCCAACAAACCAACAAACCAACAAACTAAAAAACCAACAAACCAGCAAACCAACAAACCAACAAACCAATAAACCAATAAACCAACAAACCAACAAACCAACAAACCAACAAACTAACAAACCAACAAACCAACAAACCAACAAACCAACAAACCAACAAACCAACAAACCAACAAACCAACAAACCAACAAACCAACAAACCAACAAATTAACAAACCAACAAGCCAACAAGCCAACAAACCAACATAGCAACAAACCAATAAAACAACAACCAACAAACCAACAATCCAACAAACCAACAAACCAACAAACCAAAAAACCAACAAACCAACAAACCAACAAACCAACAGACCAACAAACCAACAAACCAACAAACCAATAAACCAATAAACCAATAAACCAACAAACCAACAAACCAACAAACCAACAAACTAACAAACCAACAAACCAACAAACCAACAAACCAACAAGCCAACAAACCAACAAACCAACAAACCAACGAACCAACAAACCAACAAATTAACAAACCAACAAACCAACAAACCAACAAACCAACAAACCAACAAACCAACAAACCAACAAACCAACAAACTAATAAACCAACAAACCAACAAATGAACAAACCAAAACCCAACAAACCAACAAACCAACAAAACAACAAACCAACATACCAATAAACCAACAAACCAACAAACCAACTAACCAACAAACCAACAGATGAACAAGCCAACAAACCAACAAACCAACAAACCAACAAACCAACAAACCAACAAACCAGCAAACCAACAAACCAACAAACCAACAAACCAACAAACCAACAAACCAACAAACCAACAAACCAACAAACCAACAAACCAACAAACCAACAAACCAACAAACCAACAAACCAACAAACCAACAAACCAACATAGCAACAAACCAAAAAACCAACAAACCAACAAGCAAACAAACCAACAAACCAACAAACCAACAAACCAACAAACCAACAAACCAACAAACCAACAAACCAACAAACCAACAAACCAACAAACCAACAAACCAACAAACCAACAAACGAACAAACCAACAAACCAACAAACCAATAAACCAACAAACCAACAAACCAATAAACCAACAAACCAACAAACCAACAAACCAACAAACCAACACACCAACACACCAACAAACCAACAAACGAACAAGCCAACAAACCCACGAACCAACAAACCAACAAACCAACAAACCAACAAACCAACAAACAAACAAACTAACAAACCAACAAACCAACAAGCCAACAAACTAACAAACCAACAAACCAACAAACAAACAAACCAACAAACCAACAAACCAACAAACTAACAAACCACAAACTAACATAGCAACAAAAGAACATAGCAACAAAAGAACAAACCAACAAACCAACAAACCAGCAAACCAACATACTAACAAACCAACAAACCAACAAACCAACAAACCAACAAACCAACAAACCAACAAACCAACAAACCAATAAACCAACAAACCAACAAACTAACAAACCAACAAACCAACAAACCAACAAACCAACAAACCAACAAACCAACAAACCAACAAACCAACAAACCAACAAACCAACAAACCAACAAACCAACAAACCAACAAACCAACAAACTGACAAACAAACCAACAAACGAACAAACCAACAAACGAACAAACCAACAAACCGACAAACCAACAAACCAACAAACGAACAAACCAACAAACCAACAAACTCACAAAACAACAAACCAACAAACCAATAAACCAACAAACCAACAAACCAACTAAAAAACAAACCAACCAACCAACAAACCAACAAAAGAACAAGCCAACAAACCAACAAACCAACAAACCAACAACCCAATAAACCAACAAACTAACAAACCAACAAACCAACAAACCAACAAACCAACAAACCAACAAAACAACAAACCAACAAACCAACAAACCAACAAACCAACAAACCAACAAACCAACAAACCAACAAACCAACAAACCAACAACCCAATAAACCAACAAACAAACAAACCAACAAACTAACAGACTAACAAACCAACAAACTAACATAGCAACAAAAGAACATAGCAACAAAAGAACAAACCAACAAACCAACAAACCAACAAACTAACAAACCAAAAAACCAACAAACCAACAAACCAACAAACCAACAAACCAACAAACCAACAAACCAACAAACCAACAAACCAACAAACCAACAAACCAAAAAACCAACAAACCAACAAACCAACAAACCAAAAAACCAACAAACCAACAAACCAACAAACCAACACACCAACAAACCAACAAACGAACAAGCAAACAAACCCAAAAACCAACAAACCAACAAACCAACAAACCAACAAACCAACAAACCAACAAACCAACAAACCAACAAACCAACAAACCAACAAACCAACAAACCAACAAACCAACAAACCAACAAACCAACAAACCAACAAACCAACAAACCAAGAAACCAATAAACCAACAAACCAACAAACCAACAAACCAACAAACCAACAAACCAAGAAACCAACAAGCCAACAAACCAACATAGCAACAAACCAATAAAACAACAACCAACAAACCAACAATCCAACAAACCAACAAACCAACAAACCAACAAACCAAAAAACCAACAAACCAACAAACCAACAAACCAACAAACCAACAAACCAATAAACCAATAAACCAACAAACCAACAAACCAACAAACCAACAAACTAACAAACCAACAAACCAACAAACCAACAAACCAACAAACCAACAAACCAACAAACTAACAAAACAACAAACCAACAAACCAACAAACCAACAAACCAACAAACCAACAAACCAACAAACCAACAAACCAACAAACGAACATAGCAACAAACCAACCAACCAACAAACCAACAAGCAAACAAACCAACAAACGAACAAGCCAACAAACCCACGAACCAACAAACCAACAAACCAACAAACCAACAAACCAACAAACCAACAAACCAACAAACTAACAAACCAGCAAATCAACAGACCAACAAACTAACAAACCAACAATCCAACAAACCAACAAACCAACAAACCAACCAACCAACAAATCAACAAACCAACAAACCAATAAACCAACAAGCCAACAAACCAACAAACCAACAGAAGATCAAGCCAACAAACCAACAAACCAACAAACCAACAAACCAGCAAACCAACAAACCAACAAACTAACAAACCAACAAACTAACATAGCAACAAAAGAACATAGCAACAAAAGAACAAACCAACAAACCAACAAACCAACAAACCAGCAAACGAACAAACTAACAAACCAACAAACCAACAAACCAACAAACCAACAAACCAACAAACCAACAAACCAACAAACCAACAAACCAACAAACCAACAAACCAACAAACCAACAAACCAAAAAACCAACAAACCAACAAACTAACAAACCAACAAACCAACTATCCAACAAACCAACAAACCAACAAACCAACAAACCAAAAAACCAACCAACCAACAAACCAATATACCAACAAACAAACAAACGAACAAGCCAACAAACCCACAAACCAACAAACCAACAAACCAACAAACCAACAAACCAACAAACCAACAAACCAACAAACCAACAAACCAACAAACCAACAAACCAACAAACCAACAAACCAACAAACCAACAAACCAACAAACCAACAAACCAACAAACCAACAAACCAACAAGCCAACAAACCAACAAACCAACATAGTAACAAACCAATAAAACAACAACCAACAAACCAACTATCCAACAAACCAACAAACCAACAAACCAACAAACCAAAAAACCAACAAACCAACAAACCAACAAACCAACAAACCAACAAACCAACAAACCAATAAACCAATAAACCAACAAACCAACAAACCAACAAACCAACAAACCAACAAACCAACAAAACAACAAACCAACAAACCAATAAACCAACAAACCAACAGAAGAACAAGCCAACAAACCAACAAACCAACAAACCAACAAACCAACAAACCAGCAAACCAGCAAACCAACAAACCAACAAAATAACAAACCAACAAACCAACAAACCAACAAAGCAACAAACCAACAAACCAACAAACCAACATAGCAACAAACCAACAAACCAACAAACCAACAAGCAAACAAACCAACAAACGAACAAGCCAACAAACCCACGAACCAACAAACCAACAAACCAACAAACCAACAAACCAACAAACCAACAAACCAACAAACCAACAAACCAACAAACTAACAAACCAACAAACCAACAAACCAACAAACCAACAAACCAAAAAACTAACAAACCAACAAACTAACATAGCAACAAAAGAACATAGCAACAAAAGAACAAACCAACAAACCAACAAACCAGCAAACGAACAAACTAACAAACCAACAAACCAACAAACCAACAAACCAACAAACCAACAAACCAACAAACCAACAAACCAACAAACCAACAAACCAACAAACCAACAAACCAACAAACCAACAAACCAACAAACCAACAAACTAACAAACCAACAAACCAACAAACCAACAAACTAACAAACCACAAACCAACCAACCAACAAACCAACTATCCAACAAACCAACAAACGAACAAGCCAACAAACCAGCAAACCAACAAACCAACAAACCAACAAACCAACAAACCAATAAACCAATAAATCAACAAACCAACAAACCAACAAACCAACAAACCAACAAACCAACAAACCAACAAACCAACAAACCAACAAACCAACAAACCAACAAATCAACAAACCAACAAACCAACAAACCAACAAACCAACAAACCAACAAATCAACAAACCAACAAACCAACAAACCAACAAACCAACAAACCAACAAACCAACAAACCAACAAACCAATAAACCAACAAACCAACAAACCAACAAACGAACAAACGAACAAACCAACAAACCAACAAACCAACAAACCAACAAAACAACAAACCAACAAACCAACAAACCAAGAAACCAAGAAACCAACAAACCAACAAACCAACAAACCAACAAACCAACAAACCAACAAACCAACAAACCAACAAACCAACAAACCAGCAAATCAACAGACCAACAAACTAACAAACCAACAAACCAATAAACCAACAAACCAACAAACCAACCAACCAACAAATCAACAAACCAACAAACCAACAAACCGACATACCAACAAACCAACAAACCAACAAACCAACAAACCAACAAACCAACAAACCAACAAACCAACAAACCAACAAACCAACATAGCAACAAAATGAGAAGCCAACATAGCAACAAACCAACAAACTAACAAACTAACAAACCAACAAACCAACAAACCAACAAACCAACAAACAAAAAAACCAACAAACCAACAAACTAACAAACCAACAAATTAATAAACAAACCAACAAACCAACAAACTATTAAACCAACAAACCAACAAACCAACAACCAAAAAACCAACAAAAGAACAAGCCAACAAACCAACAAATCAACAAACCAACAACCCAACAAACCAACAAACCAACAAACCAACAAACCAACAAACCAACAAACCAACAAACCAACAAATCAATAAACCCACAAACCAACAAACCAACAAACCAACAAACCAACAAACCAACAAACCAACAAACCAACAAACCAACAAACCAACAAACCAACAAACGAACAAACCATCAAACCGACAAACCAACAAAACAACAAACGAACAAACCAACAAACCAACAAACCAACAAAACAACAAACCAATAAACCAATAAACCAACAAACCAACAAACATACTAAAAAACTAACCAACCAACCAACAAACCAACAAAAGAACAAGCCAACAAACCAACAAACCAACAAACCAACAACCCAATAAACCAACAACCCAATAAACCAACAAACTAACAAACCAACAAACCAACAAACCAACAAACCAATAAAACAACAAACCAACAAACCAACAAACTAACAAACCAACAAACCAACAAACCAACAAACCAACAAACCAACAAACCAACAAACCAACAAACCAACAAACCAACAAACCAACAAACCAACAAACCAACAAACCAACAAACCAACAAACCAACAAACCAACAAACCAACAAACCAACAAACCAACAAACCAACAAACCAACAAACCAACAAACCAACAAACCAACAAACCAACAAACCAACAAACCAACAAACCAACAAACCAACAAACCAACAAGCCAACAAACCAACATAGTAACAAACCAATAAAACAACAACCAACAAACCAACTATCCAACAAACCAACAAACCAACAAACCAACAAACCAAAAAACCAACAAACCAACAAACCAACAAACCAACAAACCAACAAACCAACAAACCAATAAACCAATAAACCAACAAACCAACAAACCAACAAACCAACAAACCAACAAACCAACAAAACAACAAACCAACAAACCAATAAACCAACAAACCAACAAACCAACAGAAGAACAAGCCAACAAACCAACAAACCAACAAACCAACAAACCAACAAACCAGCAAACCAGCAAACCAACAAACCAACAAAATAACAAACCAACAAACCAACAAACCAACAAAGCAACAAACCAACAAACCAACAAACCAACATAGCAACAAACCAACAAACCAACAAACCAACAAGCAAACAAACCAACAAACGAACAAGCCAACAAACCCACGAACCAACAAACCAACAAACCAACCAACCAACAAACCAACAAACCAACAAACCAACAAACCAACAAACCAACAAACCAAAAAACTAACAAACCAACAAACTAACATAGCAACAAAAGAACATAGCAACAAAAGAACAAACCAACAAACCAACAAACCAGCAAACGAACAAACTAACAAACCAACAAACCAACAAACCAACAAACCAACAAACCAACAAACCAACAAACCAACAAACCAACAAACCAACAAACCAACAAACCAACAAACCAACAAACCAACAAACTAACAAACCAACAAACCAACAAACCAACAAACTAACAAACCACAAACCAACCAACCAACAAACCAACTATCCAACAAACCAACAAACGAACAAGCCAACAAACCAGCAAACCAACAAACCAACAAACCAACAAACCAATAAACCAATAAATCAACAAACCAACAAACCAACAAACCAACAAACCAACAAACCAACAAACCAACAAACCAACAAACCAACAAACCAACAAACCAACAAATCAACAAACCAACAAACCAACAAACCAACAAACCAACAAACCAACAAACCAACAAACCAACAAACCAACAAACCAACAAACCAACAAACCAACAAACCAATAAACCAACAAACCGACAAACCAACACACGAACAAACGAACAAACCAACAAACCAACAAACCAACAAACCAACAAAACAACAAACCAACAAACCAAGAAACCAAGAAACCAAGAAACCAACAAACCAACAAACCAACAAACCAACAAACCAACAAACCAACAAACCAACAAACCAACAAACCAACAAACCAGCAAATCAACAGACCAACAAACTAACAAACCAACAAACCAATAAACCAACAAACCAACAAACCAACCAACCAACAAATCAACAAACCAACAAACCAACAAACCGACATACCAACAAACCAACAAACCAACAAACCAACAAACCAACAAACCAACAAACCAACAAACCAACAAACCAACAAACCAACACAGCAACAAAATGAGAAGCCAACATAGCAACAAACCAACAAACTAACAAACTAACAAACCAACAAACCAACAAAACAAACAAACAAAAAAACCAACAAACCAACAAACTAACAAACCAACAAACCAATAAACAAATCAACAAACCAACAAACTATTAAACCAACAAACCAACAAACCAACAACCAAAAAACCAACAAAAGAACAAGCCAACAAACCAACAAATCAACAAACCAACAAACCAACAACCCAACAAACCAACAAACCAACAAACCAACAAACCAACAAACCAACAAATCAATAAACCCACAAACCAACAAACCAACAAACCAACAAACCAACAAACCAACAAACCAACAAACCAACAAACCAACAAACCAACAAACGAACAAACCATCAAACCAACAAAACAACAAACGAACAAACCAACAAACCAACAAACCAACAAAACAACAAACCAACAAACCAATAAACCAACAAACCAACAAACCAACTAAAAAACTAACCAACCAACCAACAAACCAACAAAAGAACAAGCCAACAAACCAACAAACCAACAAACCAATAACCCAATAAACCAACAAACTAACAAACCAACAAACCAACAAACCAACAAACCAACAAAACAACAAACCAACAAACCAACAAACCAACAAACCAACAAACCAACAAACCAACAAACCAACAAACCAACAGACTAACAAACCAACAAACTAACATGGCAACAAAAGAACATAGCAACAAAAGAACAAACCAACAAACCAACAAACAAACAAACCAACAAACCAACAAACTAACAAACCAACAAACCAACAAACCAACAAACCAACAAACCAACAAACCAACAAACCAACAAACAAACAAACCAACAAACCAACAAACCAAAAAACCAACAAACCAACAAACCAACAAACCAACAAACCAACAAACCAACAAACCAACAAACCAACAAACCAACAAACCATCAAACCAACAAACCAACAAACCAACAAACCAACAAACCAACAAACCAACAAACCAACAAACAAACACACCAACAAACCAACAAACGAACAAGCCAACAAACCCGCAAACCAACAAACCAACAAACTAACAAACCAACAAACCAACAAACCAACAAACCAACAAAGCAACAAAACAACAAATTAACAAACCAACAAACCAACAAACCAACAAACCAACAAACCAACAAACCAACAAACCAACACACCAACAAACCAACAAGCCAACAAGCCATCAAACCAACATAGCAACAAACCAATAAAACAACAACCAACAAACCAACAATCCAACAAACCAACAAACCAACAAACCAACAAACCAACAAACCAAAAAACCAACAAACCAACAAACCAACAAACCACCAAACCAACAAACCAATAAACCAATAAACCAACAAAGCAACAAACCAACAAACCAACAAACTAACAAACCAACAAACCAACAAACCAAAAAACCAACAAACCAACAAACCAACAAACCAACAAACCAACAAACCAAAGAACCAACAAACCAACAAACCAACAAACCAACAAACCAACAAACCAACCAACAAACAAACCAACAAACCAATAAACCAACAAGCCAACAAACCAACAACCGAACAACCCAACAAACCAACAAACCAACAAAACAACAAACCAACAAACCAATAAACCAACAAACCAACAAACCAACAAACCAACTAACCAACAAACCAACAGAAGAGCAAGCCAACAAACCAACAAACCAACAAACCAACAAACCAGCAAACCAACAAACCAACAAACCAACAAACCAACAAACCAACAAACCAACAAACCAACAAACCAACAAACCAACAAACCAACAAACCAACATAGCAACAAACCAACAAACCAACAAACCAACAAGCAAACAAACCAACAAACTCACAAGGCAACAAACCCACGAACCAACAAACCAACAAACCAACAAACCAACAAACCAACAAACCAACAAACCAACAAACCAACAAACTAACAAACCAACAAACCAAAAAACCAACAAACCAACAAACCAAAAAACTAACAAACCAACAAACTAACATAGCAACAAAAGAACATAGCAACAAAAGAACAAACCAACGAACCAACAAACCAGCAAACCAACAAACTAACAAACCAACAAACCAACAAACCAACAAACCAACAAACCAACAAACCAACAAACCAACAAACCAACAAACCAACAAACCAACAAACCAACAAACCAACAAACCAACAAACCAACAAACCAACAAACCAACAAACCAACAAACCAACAAACCAACAAACCAACAAACAAGCAAACCAACAAACCAACAAGCCAACAAACCAACAAACCAACAAACCAACAAACCAACAAACCAACAAACTAATAAACCAACAAACCAACAAACCAACAAACGAACAAACAAACAAACCAACAAACCAACAAACCAACAATCCAACAAAACAACAAACCAACAAACC
Source organism: Atherix ibis (assembly GCA_958298945.1). NCBI lineage: Eukaryota > Metazoa > Arthropoda > Insecta > Diptera > Athericidae > Atherix > Atherix ibis. The sequence goes on along the minus strand of OY282608.1, from coordinate 85,160,494 downwards.
AAGAAACCAACAAACCAACAAAGCAACAAACCAACAAACCAACAAACCAACAAACCAACAAACCAGCAAATCAACAGACCAACAAACTAACAAACCAACAAACCAACAAACCAACAAACCAACAAACCAACCAACCAACAAATCAACAAACCCACAAACCAACAAACCAACAAACCAACAAACCAACAAACCAACAAACCAATAAACCAACAAACCAACAAACCAACAAACGAACAAACGAACAAACGAACAAACCAACAAACCAACAAACCAACAAACCAACAAACCAACAAACCAAGAAACCAAGAAACCAACAAACCAACAAACCAACAAACCAACAAACCAACAAACCAACAAACCAACAAACCAACAAACCAACAAACCAACAAACCAGCAAATCAACAGACCAACAAACTAACAAACCAACAAACCAACAAACCAACAAACCAACAAACCAACCAACCAACAAATCAACAGACCCACAAACCAACAAACCAACAAACCAACAAACCACCAAACCAACAAACCAACAAACCAACAAACCAACAAACCAACAAACCAACAAACCAAGAAACCAACAAACCAACATAGCAACAAAATGAGAAGCCAACATAGCAACAAACCAACAAACTAACAAACTAACAAACCAACAAACCAACAAACCAACAAACAAAAAAACCAACAAACCAACAAACTAACAAACCAACAAACCAATAAACGAACCAACAAACCAACAAACTAACAAACCAAAAAACCAACAAACCAACAAACCCACAAACCAACAGAAGATCAAGCCAACAAACCAACAAACCAACAAACCAACAAACCAGCAAACCAACAAACCAACAAACCAACAAACCAACAAACCAACAAACCAACAAACCAACAAACCAACAAACCAACAAACCAACATAGCAACAAACCAACAAACCAACAAACCAATAAGCAAACAAACCAACAAACGAACAAGCCAACAAACCCACGAACCAACAAACCAACAAACCAACAAACCAACAAACCAACAAACCAACAAACCAACAAACTAACAAACCAACAAACCAGCAAACCAACAAACCAAAAAACTAATAAACCAACAAACTAACATAGCAACAAAAGAACATAGCAACAAAAAAACAAACCAACAAAGCAACAAACCAACAAACCAGCAAACGAACAAACTAACAAACCAACAAACCAACAAACCAACAAACCAACAAACCAACAAACCAACAAACCAACAAGCTAACAAACCAACAAACCAACAAACCAACAAACCAACAAACCAACAAACCAACAAACCAACAAACTAACAAACCAACAAACCAACAAACCAACAAACTAACAAACCACAAACCAACCAACCAACAAACCAATATACCAACAAACAAACAAACGAACAAGCCAACAAACCCACAAACCAACAAACCAACAAACCAACAAACCAACAAACCAACAAACCAACAAACCAACAAACCAACAAACCAACAAACCAACAAACCAACAAACCAACAAACCAACAAACCAACAAACCAACAAACCAACAAACCAACAAACCAACAAACCAACAAACCAACAAACCAACAAACCAACAAACCAACAAACCAACAAACCAACAAACCAACAAACCAACATACCAACAAACCAACAAGCCAACAAACCAACAAACCAACATAGCAACAAACCAATAAAACAACAACCAACAAACCAACTATCCAACAAACCAACAAACCAACAAACCAACAAACCAAAAAACCAACAAACCAACAAACCAACAAACCAACAAACCAACAAACCAACAAACCAACAAACCAATAAACCAATAAACCAACAAACCAACAAACCAACAAACCAACAAACCAACAAACCATCAAACCAACAAAACAACAAACCAACAAACCAATAAACCAATAAACCAACAAACCAACAGAAGAACAAGCCAACAAACCAACAAACCAACAAAGCAACAAACCAACAAACCAGCAAACCAACAAACCAACTAACCAACAAACCAACAAACCAACAAACCAACAAACCAACAAAGCAACAAACCAACAAACCAACAAACCAACATAGCACCAAACCAACAAACAAACAAACCAACAAGCAAACAAACCAACAAACGAACAAGCCAACAAACCCACGAACCAACAAACCAACAAACCAACAAACCAACAAACCAACAAACCAACAAACCAACAAACCAACAAACCAACAAACTAACAAACCAACAAACCAACAAACCAACAAACCAACAAACCAACAAACCAAAAAACTAACAAACCAACAAACTAACATAGCAACAAAAGAACATAGCAACAAAAGAACAAACCAACAAACCAACAAACCAGCAAACGAACAAACTAACAAACCAACAAACCAACAAACCAACAAACCAACAAACCAACAAACCAACAAACCAACAAACCAACAAACCAACAAACCAACAAACCAACAGACCAACAAACCAACAAACCAACAAACCAACAAACCAACAAACCAACAAACCAACACACCAACAAACTATCAAAACAACAAACCAACAAACCAACAAACTAACAAACCACAAACCAACCAACCAACAAACCAACTATCCAACAAACCAACAAACGAACAAGCCAACAAACCAGCAAACCAACAAACCAACAAACCAACAAACCAATAAACCAGTAAATCAACAAACCAACAAACCAACAAACCAACAAACCAACAAACCAACAAACCAACAAACCAACAAACCAACAAACCAACAAACCAACAAACCAACAAACCAACAAACCAACAAATCAACAAACCAAAAAACCAACAAACCAACAAACCAACAAACCAACAAACCAACAAACCAACAAACCAACAAACCAACAAACCAACAAACCAACAAACCAACAAACCAACAAACCAATAAACCAACAAACCAACAAACCAACAAACCAACAAACCAACAAACGAACAAACGAACAAACCAACAAACCAACAAACCAACAAAATAACAAACCAACAAACCAAGAAACCAACAAACCAACAAACCAACAAACCAACAAACCAACAAACCAACAAACCAACAAACCAACAAACCAGCAAATCAACAGACCAACAAACTAACAAACCAACAAACCAACAAACCAACAAACCAACAAACCAACCAACCAACAAATCAACAAACCAACAAACCAACAAACCAACAAACCAACAAACCAACAAACCAACAAACCAACATAGCAACAAAATGAGAAGCCAACATAGCAACAAACCAACAAACTAACAAACTAACAAACCAACAAACCAACAAACCAACAAACCAACAAACAAAAAAACCAACAAACCAACAAACTAACAAACCAACAAACCAATAAACAAACCAACAAACCAACAAACTATTAAACCAACAAACCAACAAACCAACAACCAAAAAACCAACAAACCAACAACCCAATAAACCAACAAACTAACAAACCAACAAACCAACAAACCAACAAACCAACAAAACAACAAACCAACAAACCAACAAACCAACAAACCAACAAACCAACAAACCAACAAACCAACAAACCAACAAACCAACAAACCAACAAACCAACAAACCAACAAACCAACAAACCAACAAACCAACAAACCAACAAACCAACAAACCAACAAACCAACAAACCAACAGACTAACAAACCAACAAACTAACATAGCAACAAAAGAACATAGCAACAAAAGAACAAACCAACAAACCAACAAACGAACAAACCATCAAACCGACAAACCAACAAACCAACAAACGAACAAACCAACAAACCAACAAACCAACAAAACAACAAACCAACAAACCAATAAACCAACAAACCAACAAACCAACTAAAAAACTAACCAACCAACCAACAAACCAACAAAAGAACAAGCCAACAAACCAACAAACCAACAAACCAACAACCCAATAAACCAACAAACTAACAAACCAACAAACCAACAAACCAACAAACCAACAAAACAACAAACCAACAAACCAACAAACCAACAAACCAACAAACCAACAAACCAACAAACCAACAAACCAACAAACCAACAAACCAACAAACCAACAAAAGAACAAGCCAACAAACCAACAAACCAACAAACCAACAACCCAATAAACCAACAAACTAACAAACCAACAAACCAACAAACCAACAAACCAACAAAACAACAAACCAACAAACCAACAAACCAACAAACCAACAAACCAACAAACCAACAAACCAACAAACCAACAAACCAACAAACCAACAAACCAACAAACCAACAAACCAACAAACCAACAAACCAACAAAACAACAAACCAACAAACCAATAAACCAACAAACCAACAAACCAACTAAAAAACTAACCAACCAACCAACAAACCAACAAAAGAACAAGCCAACAAACCAACAAACCAACAAACCAATAACCCAATAAACCAACAAACTAACAAACCAACAAACCAACAAACCAACAAACCAACAAAACAACAAACCAACAAACCAACAAACCAACAAACCAACAAACCAACAAACCAACAAACCAACAAACCAACAGACTAACAAACCAACAAACTAACATGGCAACAAAAGAACATAGCAACAAAAGAACAAACCAACAAACCAACAAACAAACAAACCAACAAACCAACAAACTAACAAACCAACAAACCAACAAACCAACAAACCAACAAACCAACAAACCAACAAACCAACAAACAAACAAACCAACAAACCAACAAACCAAAAAACCAACAAACCAACAAACCAACAAACCAACAAACCAACAAACCAACAAACCAACAAACCAACAAACCAACAAACCATCAAACCAACAAACCAACAAACCAACAAACCAACAAACCAACAAACCAACAAACCAACAAACAAACACACCAACAAACCAACAAACGAACAAGCCAACAAACCCGCAAACCAACAAACCAACAAACTAACAAACCAACAAACCAACAAACCAACAAACCAACAAAGCAACAAAACAACAAATTAACAAACCAACAAACCAACAAACCAACAAACCAACAAACCAACAAACCAACAAACCAACACACCAACAAACCAACAAGCCAACAAGCCATCAAACCAACATAGCAACAAACCAATAAAACAACAACCAACAAACCAACAATCCAACAAACCAACAAACCAACAAACCAACAAACCAACAAACCAAAAAACCAACAAACCAACAAACCAACAAACCAACAAACCAACAAACCAATAAACCAATAAACCAACAAAGCAACAAACCAACAAACCAACAAACTAACAAACCAACAAACCAACAAACCAAAAAACCAACAAACCAACAAACCAACAAACCAACAAACCAACAAACCAAAGAACCAACAAACCAACAAACCAACAAACCAACAAACCAACAAACCAACCAACAAACAAACCAACAAACCAATAAACCAACAAGCCAACAAACCAACAACCGAACAACCCAACAAACCAACAAACCAACAAAACAACAAACCAACAAACCAATAAACCAACAAACCAACAAACCAACAAACCAACTAACCAACAAACCAACAGAAGAGCAAGCCAACAAACCAACAAACCAACAAACCAACAAACCAGCAAACCAACAAACCAACAAACCAACAAACCAACAAACCAACAAACCAACAAACCAACAAACCAACAAACCAACAAACCAACAAACCAACATAGCAACAAACCAACAAACCAACAAACCAACAAGCAAACAAACCAACAAACTCACAAGGCAACAAACCCACGAACCAACAAACCAACAAACCAACAAACCAACAAACCAACAAACCAACAAACCAACAAACCAACAAACTAACAAACCAACAAACCAAAAAACCAACAAACCAACAAACCAAAAAACTAACAAACCAACAAACTAACATAGCAACAAAAGAACATAGCAACAAAAGAACAAACCAACGAACCAACAAACCAGCAAACCAACAAACTAACAAACCAACAAACCAACAAACCAACAAACCAACAAACCAACAAACCAACAAACCAACAAACCAACAAACCAACAAACCAACAAACCAACAAACCAACAAACCAACAAACCAACAAACCAACAAACCAACAAACCAACAAACCAACAAACCAACAAACCAACAAACAAGCAAACCAACAAACCAACAAGCCAACAAACCAACAAACCAACAAACCAACAAACCAACAAACCAACAAACTAATAAACCAACAAACCAACAAACCAACAAACGAACAAACAAACAAACCAACAAACCAACAAACCAACAATCCAACAAAACAACAAACCAACAAACCAAGAAACCAACAAACCAACAAAGCAACAAACCAACAAACCAACAAACCAACAAACCAACAAACCAGCAAATCAACAGACCAACAAACTAACAAACCAACAAACCAACAAACCAACAAACCAACAAACCAACCAACCAACAAATCAACAAACCCACAAACCAACAAACCAACAAACCAACAAACCAACAAACCAACAAACCAATAAACCAACAAACCAACAAACCAACAAACGAACAAACGAACAAACGAACAAACCAACAAACCAACAAACCAACAAACCAACAAACCAACAAACCAAGAAACCAAGAAACCAACAAACCAACAAACCAACAAACCAACAAACCAACAAACCAACAAACCAACAAACCAACAAACCAACAAACCAACAAACCAGCAAATCAACAGACCAACAAACTAACAAACCAACAAACCAACAAACCAACAAACCAACAAACCAACCAACCAACAAATCAACAGACCCACAAACCAACAAACCAACAAACCAACAAACCACCAAACCAACAAACCAACAAACCAACAAACCAACAAACCAACAAACCAACAAACCAAGAAACCAACAAACCAACATAGCAACAAAATGAGAAGCCAACATAGCAACAAACCAACAAACTAACAAACTAACAAACCAACAAACCAACAAACCAACAAACAAAAAAACCAACAAACCAACAAACTAACAAACCAACAAACCAATAAACGAACCAACAAACCAACAAACTAACAAACCAAAAAACCAACAAACCAACAAACCCACAAACCAACAGAAGATCAAGCCAACAAACCAACAAACCAACAAACCAACAAACCAGCAAACCAACAAACCAACAAACCAACAAACCAACAAACCAACAAACCAACAAACCAACAAACCAACAAACCAACAAACCAACATAGCAACAAACCAACAAACCAACAAACCAATAAGCAAACAAACCAACAAACGAACAAGCCAACAAACCCACGAACCAACAAACCAACAAACCAACAAACCAACAAACCAACAAACCAACAAACCAACAAACTAACAAACCAACAAACCAGCAAACCAACAAACCAAAAAACTAACAAACCAACAAACTAACATAGCAACAAAAGAACATAGCAACAAAAAAACAAACCAACAAAGCAACAAACCAACAAACCAGCAAACGAACAAACTAACAAACCAACAAACCAACAAACCAACAAACCAACAAACCAACAAACCAACAAACCAACAAGCTAACAAACCAACAAACCAACAAACCAACAAACCAACAAACCAACAAACCAACAAACCAACAAACTAACAAACCAACAAACCAACAAACCAACAAACTAACAAACCACAAACCAACCAACCAACAAACCAATATACCAACAAACAAACAAACGAACAAGCCAACAAACCCACAAACCAACAAACCAACAAACCAACAAACCAACAAACCAACAAACCAACAAACCAACAAACCAACAAACCAACAAACCAACAAACCAACAAACCAACAAACCAACAAACCAACAAACCAACAAACCAACAAACCAACAAACCAACAAACCAACAAACCAACAAACCAACAAACCAACAAACCAACAAACCAACAAACCAACAAACCAACAAACCAACATACCAACAAACCAACAAGCCAACAAACCAACAAACCAACATAGCAACAAACCAATAAAACAACAACCAACAAACCAACTATCCAACAAACCAACAAACCAACAAACCAACAAACCAAAAAACCAACAAACCAACAAACCAACAAACCAACAAACCAACAAACCAACAAACCAACAAACCAATAAACCAATAAACCAACAAACCAACAAACCAACAAACCAACAAACCAACAAACCATCAAACCAACAAAACAACAAACCAACAAACCAATAAACCAATAAACCAACAAACCAACAGAAGAACAAGCCAACAAACCAACAAACCAACAAAGCAACAAACCAACAAACCAGCAAACCAACAAACCAACTAACCAACAAACCAACAAACCAACAAACCAACAAACCAACAAAGCAACAAACCAACAAACCAACAAACCAACATAGCACCAAACCAACAAACAAACAAACCAACAAGCAAACAAACCAACAAACGAACAAGCCAACAAACCCACGAACCAACAAACCAACAAACCAACAAACCAACAAACCAACAAACCAACAAACCAACAAACCAACAAACCAACAAACTAACAAACCAACAAACCAACAAACCAACAAACCAACAAACCAACAAACCAAAAAACTAACAAACCAACAAACTAACATAGCAACAAAAGAACATAGCAACAAAAGAACAAACCAACAAACCAACAAACCAGCAAACGAACAAACTAACAAACCAACAAACCAACAAACCAACAAACCAACAAACCAACAAACCAACAAACCAACAAACCAACAAACCAACAAACCAACAAACCAACAGACCAACAAACCAACAAACCAACAAACCAACAAACCAACAAACCAACAAACCAACAAACCAACAAACTATCAAAACAACAAACCAACAAACCAACAAACTAACAAACCACAAACCAACCAACCAACAAACCAACTATCCAACAAACCAACAAACGAACAAGCCAACAAACCAGCAAACCAACAAACCAACAAACCAACAAACCAATAAACCAGTAAATCAACAAACCAACAAACCAACAAACCAACAAACCAACAAACCAACAAACCAACAAACCAACAAACCAACAAACCAACAAACCAACAAACCAACAAACCAACAAATCAACAAACCAAAAAACCAACAAACCAACAAACCAACAAACCAACAAACCAACAAACCAACAAACCAACAAACCAACAAACCAACAAACCAACAAACCAACAAACCAACAAACCAACAAACCAATAAACCAACAAACCAACAAACCAACAAACCAACAAACCAACAAACGAACAAACGAACAAACCAACAAACCAACAAACCAACAAAATAACAAACCAACAAACCAAGAAACCAACAAACCAACAAACCAACAAACCAACAAACCAACAAACCAACAAACCAACAAACCAACAAACCAGCAAATCAACAGACCAACAAACTAACAAACCAACAAACCAACAAACCAACAAACCAACAAACCAACCAACCAACAAATCAACAAACCAACAAACCAACAAACCAACAAACCAACAAACCAACAAACCAACAAACCAACATAGCAACAAAATGAGAAGCCAACATAGCAACAAACCAACAAACTAACAAACTAACAAACCAACAAACCAACAAACCAACAAACCAACAAACAAAAAAACCAACAAACCAACAAACTAACAAACCAACAAACCAATAAACAAACCAACAAACCAACAAACTATTAAACCAACAAACCAACAAACCAACAACCAAAAAACCAACAAACCAACAACCCAATAAACCAACAAACTAACAAACCAACAAACCAACAAACCAACAAACCAACAAAACAACAAACCAACAAACCAACAAACCAACAAACCAACAAACCAACAAACCAACAAACCAACAAACCAACAAACCAACAAACCAACAAACCAACAAACCAACAAACCAACAAACCAACAAACCAACAAACCAACAAACCAACAAACCAACAGACTAACAAACCAACAAACTAACATAGCAACAAAAGAACATAGCAACAAAAGAACAAACCAACAAACCAACAAACGAACAAACCATCAAACCGACAAACCAACAAACCAACAAACGAACAAACCAACAAACCAACAAACCAACAAAACAACAAACCAACAAACCAATAAACCAACAAACCAACAAACCAACTAAAAAACTAACCAACCAACCAACAAACCAACAAAAGAACAAGCCAACAAACCAACAAACCAACAAACCAACAACCCAATAAACCAACAAACTAACAAACCAACAAACCAACAAACCAACAAACCAACAAAACAACAAACCAACAAACCAACAAACCAACAAACCAACAAACCAACAAACCAACAAACCAACAAACCAACAAACCAACAAACCAACAAACCAACAAACCAACAAACCAACAAACCAACAAACCAACAAACCAACAAACCAACAAACCAACAGACTAACAAACCAACAAACTAACATAGCAACAAAAGAACATAGCAACAAAAGAACAAACCAACAAACCAACAAACCAACAAACCAACAAACCAACAAACTAACAAACCAACAAACCAACAAACCAACAAACCAACAAACCAACAAACCAACAAACCAACAAACAAACAAACCAACAAACCAACAAACCAAAAAACCAACAAACCAACAAACCAACAAACCAACAAACCAACAAACCAACAAACCAACAAACCAACAAACCATCAAACCAACAAACCAACAAACCAACAAACCAACAAACCAACAAACCAACAAACCAACAAACCAACAAACCAACAAACCAACACACCAACAAACCAACAAACGAACAAGCCAACAAACCCGCAAACCAACAAACCAACAAACTAACAAACCAACAAACCAACAAACCAACAAACCAACAAACCAACAAACCAACAAACCAACAAACCAACAAACCAACAAACCAACAAACCAACACACCAACAAACCAACAAGCCAACAAGCCATCAAACCAACATAGCAACAAACCAATAAAACAACAACCAACAAACCAACAATCCAACAAACCAACAAACCAGCAAATCAACAGACCAACAAACTAACAAACCAACAAACCAACAAACCAGCAAACCAACAAACCAACCAACCAACAAATCAACAAACCAACAAACCAACAAACCGACATACCAACAAACCAACAAACCAACAAACCAACAAACCAACAAACCAACAAACCAACAAACCAACAAACCAACAAACCAACATAGCAACAAAATGAGAAGCCAACATAGCAACAAACCAACAAACTAACAAACCAACAAACCAACAAACCAACAAACCAACAAACCAACAAACCAACAAACCAACAAACCAACAAACCAACAAACCAACGAACCAACAAACCAACAAACCAACAAACCAACAAACCAACAAACCAACCAACAAACAAACCAACAAACCAATAAACCAACAAGCCAACAAACCAACAACCGAACAAACCAACAAACCAACAAACCAACAAAACAACAAACCAACAAACCAATAAACCAACAAACCAACAAACCAACAAACCAACTAACCAACAAACCAACAGAAGAACAAGCCAACAAACCAACAAACCAACAAACCAACAAACCAGCAAACCAACAAACCAACAAACCAACAAACCAACAAACCAACAAACCAACAAACCAACAAACCAACAAACCAACAAACCAACATAGCAACAAACCAACAAACCAACAAACCAACAAGCAAACAAACCAACAAACGAACAAGGCAACAAACCCACGAACCAACAAACCAACAAACCAACAAACCAACAAACCAACAAACCAACAAACCAACAAACCAACAAACCAACAAACTAACAAACCAACAAACCAACAAACCAACAAACCAAAAAACTAACAAACCAACAAACTAACATAGCAACAAAAGAACATAGCAACAAAAGAACAAACCAACAAACCAACAAACCAGCAAACCAACAAACTAATAAACCAACAAACCAACAAACCAACAAACCAACAAACCAACAAACCAACAAACCAACAAACCAACAAACCAACAAACCAACAAACCAACAAACCAACAAACCAACAAACGAACAAGCCAACAAACCCACAAACCAACAAACCAACAAATAAACAAACCAACAAACCAACAAACCAACAAACCAACAAACCAACAAACCAACAAACCAACAAACCAACAAACCAACAAACCAACAAACCAACAAACCAACAAACCAACAAACAAGCAAACCAACAAACCAACAAACCAACAAACCAACAAACCAACAAACAAACAAACCAACAAACCAACAAACCAACAAACCAACAAACCAATAAACCAACAAACCAACAAACCAACAAACGAACAAACGAACAAACCAACAAACCAACAAACCAACAAACCAACAAAACAACAAACCAACAAACCAACAAACCAACAAACCAACAAACCAACAAACCAACAAACCAACAAACCAGCAAATCAACAGACCAACAAACTAACAAACCAACAAACCAACAAACCAACAAACCAACAAACCAACAAACCAACAAACCAACAAACCAACCAACCAACAAATCACAAACCCACAAACCAACAAACCAACAAACCAACAAACCAACAAACCAACAAACCAATAAACCAACAAACCAACAAACCAACAAACGAACAAACGAACAAACCAACAAACCAACAAACCAACAAACCAACAAACCAACAAAACAACAAACCAACAAACCAAGAAACCAACAAACCAACAAACCAACAAACCAACAAACCAACAAACCAACAAACCAACAAACCAACAAACCAGCAAATCAAACCAACAAACCAACAAACCAACAAACCAATAAACCAACAAACCAACAAACCAACAAACCAACAAACCAACAAACGAACAAACGAACAAACGAACAAACCAACAAACCAACAAACCAACAAAACAACAAACCAACAAACCAAGAAACCAACAAACCAACAAACCAACAAACCAACAAACCAACAAACCAACAAACCAACAAACCAACAAACCAACAAACCAGCAAATCAACAGACCAACAAACTAACAAACCAACAAACCAACAAACCAACAAACCAACAAACCAACAAACCAACAAACCAACAAATCAACAAACCAACAAACCAACAAACCAACATACCAACAAACCAACAAACCAACAAACCAACAAACCAACAAACCAACAAACCAACAAACCAACAAACCAACAAACCAACAAACCAACATAGCAACAAAATGAGAAGCCAACAAACCAACAAACCAACAAACTAACAAACTAACAAACCAACAAACCAACAAACCAACAAACCAACAAACCAACAAACCAACAAACCAACAAACCAACAAACCAACAAACCAACAAACCAACAAACCAGCAAATCAACAGACCAACAAACTAACAAACCAACAAACCAACAAACCAACAAACCAACAAACCAACCAACCAACAAATCACAAACCCACAAACCAACAAACCAACAAACCAACAAACCAACAAACCAACAAACCAACAAACCAATAAACCAACAAACCAACAAACCAACAAACGAACAAACGAACAAACCAACAAACCAACAAACCAACAAACCAACAAACCAACAAACCAACAAAACAACAAACCAACAAACCAAGAAACCAACAAACCAACAAACCAACAAACCAACAAACCAACAAACCAACAAACCAACAAACCAGCAAATCAAACCAACAAACCAACAAACCAACAAACCAATAAACCAACAAACCAACAAACCAACAAACCAACAAACCAACAAACCAACAAACGAACAAACGAACAAACCAACAAACCAACAAACCAACAAAACAACAAACCAACAAACCAAGAAACCAACAAACCAACAAACCAACAAACCAACAAACCAACAAACCAACAAACCAACAAACCAACAAACCAACAAACCAGCAAATCAACAGACCAACAAACTAACAAACCAACAAACCAACAAACCAACAAACCAACAAACCAACAAACCAACAAACCAACAAATCAACAAACCAACAAACCAACAAACCAACATACCAACAAACCAACAAACCAACAAACCAACAAACCAACAAACCAACAAACCAACAAACCAACAAACCAACATAGCAACAAAATGAGAAGCCAACAAACCAACAAACCAACAAACTAACAAACTAACAAACCAACAAACCAACAAACCAACAAACCAACAAACAAAAAAACCAACAAACCAACAAACCAACAAACCAACAAACCAACAAACCAATAAACAAACCAACAAACCAACAAACTAACAAACCAACAAACCAACAACCAAAAAACCAACAAAAGAACAAGCCAACAAACCAACAAATCAGCAAACCAACAACCCAACAAAACAAAAAACAAACCAACAAACCAACAGACCAACAAACCAACAAACCAACAAATCAATAAACCAACAAACCAACAAACCAACAATACAACAAACAAACAAACCATCAAAATCAACAAACCAACAAACCAACAAACCATCAAACCAACAAACCAACAAACCAACAAACCAGCAAACGAACAAACCAACAAACCAACAAACCAACAAACCAACAAACCAACAAACCAACAAACCAACAAACCAAAAAACCAACAAATGAACGAACAAACAAACCAACAAAACAACAAAACAACAAACCAACAAACCAATAAACCAACAAACCAACAAAAAAACTAAAAAACAAACCAACCAACAAACAAACCAACAAAAGAACAAGCCAATAAATCAACAAACCAACAAACCAACAAACCAACAACCCAACAAACAAACAAACCAACAAACCAACAAACCAACAAACCAACAAACCAACAAAACAACAAACCAACAAATTAACAAACCAACAAACCAACAAACCAACAAAC